>JARQOC010000003.1:265230692-265681143 GCA_033576535.1 Allobates femoralis
CATCGCCTTTGCTATTTATATTTTAATGTGTCAGTTCTCAGTACTATATTTTTAGTTATTCTTACATTTTGGATATCTGCTGACTGACCAAATATTCAGCAAACAGTTACTTTTCTTTTAAAATCACTTAAATTGTCTCAAAGTGCATGTTATTTCACAAAAGAAAGAGGAGATAAGCCACTGACAGATAATTCTGACTCAGCCTTCTCCTGTGGGAACTAAAAGGATGGGACAAGATAAATCGATAGTTTACCCTTACTTCATATCCATGTTTCCACAAATAGAAAACATTAGAACGACTGTCAGCCCCGAATAACTATGGTCATGTCAGTCTAAAAGCTGCAATGGGTGAGATTCAGATTCAGTAACAACAGATTTCTTACTAGAATGACATTTACGGAATACAGGAAAAATGTTTACAGATTGGACACCAGATGAAGAACATTATTAGGAGATGGGGGATCGAAAAAGAAGGGGACTGCTAAAGCCAATCCTACTTTTGGATGAATATTCAGTTAAAATGTATTGCTGAAAAGAAAGTCACTGACTACTTGTGCTGCAATAGCTATACATATAATCTCTTGGAGATTAAGAAGATGGCCACCGGGGGTGATGGTCGCATGTGAGGAGGCTCCAGGCACCTTGGACACCATCCACCACATCCGAGCTTGCCTGTCCTCCCCACACATATCTGCCTCATCACTATCACCCCCGGGCACACCACCGACCATCTAGGCCACTTACTCCAACCTGTGGCCAGCCAGACTGTGTGGCCAGCGGTCGTGCCCTGCAGCTCCCCACCTGCGCCTCCAGTCCTGGCAGCTGCACCGGCACCCAGGTGCCTCCGGCGGCGCTACGCTCCTGGCGCAGCCCATCGGCTCCCCCCGCTCTGCTTGCCTGGGGAGCCGCTCCACCTGGACATTGCTGGCATGTCCTGCTCCTGTGCCGTGAACCTGAGCCGCAGCCTGCACTCGCGGCTTTCCTGCAGTCCTGGTGGCAGAGGCTGCACCACTCACCTGGAGCGTTCCTCCCTGCAGCAGCCCCGCACCCTCGTGCGGCTAGCCCGGCTCGCCGCCACCCAGACACCACCGGTAAGTGCGGTGCCGCGGCTCCCGCTCTTCACCTCACCTCACCTCACCACTACTGCGGGCCCTGACCACGGCCTGTCCGGCCCCTCTCCGGGGCTCCTGTAGTGGTGCCTGGCCCCCCACAGCTCTGCATAACCGCGGGCTGCGAGGGACAGATGGCACTACCCACGGAGCCCACCATTGCCTAACTAAGCTGCGGACTCAGTGGAGCCAGCAGCTCTACCCACGGGTCTCTCCACAGCGCTGCGGGGCTGTGGGCTGAACAGGGATCAGCGACGCCGCTTGTGGTGCCCTGCCTCCATCGGTCCCCCAGCCTGATGCTCCACAGCAGCGCCAAGACTGCCACAGCCTGTTGATTGGTGAGAGGTGCCCATTTCCAACACCACTACCTTGAGCCCCTGACCACCTAGTCTCATCCAACCCCTCTGCTGCATGGACACTCCGCATGGACCCCTCTATCTCATGGTCCCCCTAGCTGCTTTGACCCCTCTGCTTTGCAGACCCCTCTGCCTCACGGCCTCCTGTCTACAGTGACCCCTCTGCCACATGGACCCCTCTGGCTGCATCTGACCCCGGCTGCCTCACTGATGCCCTGGCTGCACTTGCCCCTACTGCACAGGACTCCTCTGCCTCACGGACCCCTCTGGCTGCAGCGACCCCTCCGCCACATGGACCCTCTTGCTGCATTGGACCCCTGGCTGCATCTCACCCCCGGCTACATATGATCCTGACTGCATCTCAGCATCTCGCCCCCGGCTGCATCTAATCCTCCAACTACATCTGACGCCAGGCTGGTTCCGACCCTGACTGCGCCACCTCACCACCGGCTACACCACCCATCCTCTGACTGCATCATCTCATCCTCCGGCTGCTTCATCTCATCCCCTGGCTGCTTCTTCTCATACTCTGGCTGCTTCATCCCATCCTCTGGTTCCCTCATCCCATCCTCTGGCTGCCTCATCTCACCCTCCGGATGCGTCATCTCACCTTCTGGCTGCATCACCCCATCCTCTGGCTTCATCATCCCATCCTCTGGCTGCATCATCTCATCCTCTGGCTGTATCATTTCATCCTCTGGCTGCATCATGTCACCCTCCGGCTGCATCATCTCATCCTCTGGCTGCACCAACTCATCCTCCAGCCACATCATCTCATCCTCCGGCTGCATCACCCAACCCTCCGGCTGCATCACCTCGTCCTCCGCTACATCGCTAGGGCCAAAGCGGCGGCCATCCGTGGCCTGCACCGCTGCCTACACCACTGTACGTGCCGGTACTTCCTGCATCTCATCCCTGGCTGCATCTCATCCCTGGCTGCACCTCATCCATGGCTGCATCTGCATCTCATCCACGGCTGCATCTCATCCCTGGCAGCATCTAATCCCTGGATGCATCTCATCCCCACTATTGTACCTACACCTGCTCTCAGACTGCACACCCTTCCTGCTGCACCTGTCCCCTTTCGCTCCAGACCCCTGCCTCCATCTCACCTCCTTTTGCTGCTCCTGTCCTCCTGTCCCCTGCCTCCATCCCAACCCCGGCTGAACCTCCTCCTCTCTGCTGCTGTTGCCTCCGCCATCACCACTCCCCATCTGAACCTCACCCCCTGCTCCATCTCTCAATCCCACTGAATCCTATACCCCCATGTAATGTTTTCCCTTCTCTTCACACCCACTCCTATCCTACTCCACTTCCTACAACCCCCTTCTGTCCCTCCTCCTGACATCACAATAACACTCTCCCCCTCCATCCTACCTAGCCATCTCAACCACCCCTCTGAACTTTTCCTCCACACCCAAGCCTTTATTTCCAAACATGCCCGCCACGCAAGCTCTCATGCCCCCACCTTCTGACCCTCTCCCTCCTTCTCCTACTTGCTGGCGACATGTCCCCTAATCCCGGTCCCCCCCAACACATCCCCACAATCACCCTAGCCCAAGACCACTCCTCACAATTAGCATCTGCAACCCCTACAACCTTACACCCATCCCCCAAACCGCCCCCCCCAATCACCCTTTCTGGTGCGCTCTGGAATGCCCGCTCAGTATGCAATAAACTCACCTTCATCCATGACCTCTTCATCACCTAAAAAACTCTCTTTCCTTGGCATCACAGAAACATGGCTCACCCCCTCTGACACAACCTTCCCCACTGCCCTCTCCTATGGAGGACTCACCCTCTCCCACACCCCCGCCCCAACAACTCCCGCGGCGAAGGCATTGGCCTACTCCTGGCCAACAGCTTCTCCTTCACCCCAATTACACCACCCCCTCTGCCTCCCTCCCCTCCTTCGAGACGCACTCCCTGCGTATCTTCTTCCCCTGCAACCTCATACTGGCTGTCGTATACCGCCCTCCAGGATCCTCGTCCACCTTCTTGACCACTTCACAACCTGGCTTCTCCAGATCTTCTCCTCCGACATCCCCACCATCATGATGGGCGACTTCAACATCCTGTCACATCGCCATTGGACTCGGTGGCTGGTGTTCCTGCCTCGGCCGCTGGGAGGCGCTGGATTCCTTCGGCTGATGGTGCCGGTGATAGGAGGGCCTTGTCCTCATATGGACCTGCTCCTTCGATTTCTGCCTCTGTCGCTGACATCTCCTTTGGGTGATGTTGGTTGCAGAGGAGCGGGCCCTGCAGAGGTGTCTGATAGGCGCAGTCTTCGTTCTTCTGTCAGAAGTGGGGTGGTTGGTGCCAGTCGTGCATCACCATCTGGCCTAGTTCTAGGGGCGGTCCGGATGAGATCATCAGGCTGTGAGCTCCAGCCTATGGGAGGTAACCGCGCACTTCAAATACAATGGAGCCTGTCTTGCAGGCCGCCAGATATAGTCTTGGTTCCCCAGTGATATAGTGTGTGTTTAGTTTTGACTCTGACCTTTGCCTGGATTTTTGACTCTGCTACAGCCTGACGATTTTGTACCTTAGCTGCCATCTCGGTTTTGACTTGGACTCCTGACTACGTTTTTTGGGTTATTTTTTTTCCCCTTCCTTGCGACCTTCCTGCTCTGCTGCTCATCCCCCCGCACCCTTCCCTCTCCCCTCATCTCCACTGACGAC
Organism: Allobates femoralis; assembly: GCA_033576535.1. Lineage (NCBI taxonomy): Eukaryota > Metazoa > Chordata > Amphibia > Anura > Aromobatidae > Allobates > Allobates femoralis. The sequence goes on from JARQOC010000003.1 coordinate 265,234,840, forward strand.
TTTACCAACTTCTTTAAACAGAAAATTGACAAAATCAGAGCAAGCTTCGATTCCCAATCCCCTCGGCCCTCCCTCTCTATCACCCAACCCCCCTCGACCAAAAGTAACTTCTCCTCCATGACTGAAGTGCATCTCTCCTCACTTCTAGCACGATCACACCTCACCACTTGTGCCCTTGACCCCCTCCCCTCCCATCTCATCCCTAACCTCACCACTGTCCTCATCCTCGCCCTAATCCATCTCTTCAACATATCACTTACTACCGGCGTCTTCTCCTCATCCTTAAAACATGCCTCATCACACCCATCCTGAAAAAACCCTCCCTCGACCCCGCAATAGTCTCCAACTATCGACCCATATCTCTCCTCCCCTTCGCCTCACAATTGCTTGAGCAACTTGTCTACTCCGAACTGTCCTCCCATCTCTCCTCGTGCTCCCTCTGTGACCACCTGCAATCCGGTTTCCAAGCCCACCACTCCACCAAAACAGCCCTAACCAAAGTCACCAATGACCTACTGACCGCCAAGAGCAAGCGACGCTACTCCATCCTTCTGCTCCTCGACCTCTCTGCTAACTTCGACACAGTAGACCCCTCCCTCCTGCTTCAAATTGTACAATCCCTTGGCATCACTGACCTAGCCCTCTCCTGGATCTCCTCGTACCTAACAGACCGGACCTTCAGTGTCACCTTCTCCCACACCTCCTCCTCACCCTACCCCCTATCTGTTGGAGTTCCCCAAGGCTCAGTCCTGGGACTCTTACTCTTCTCCATCTACACCCTCGGCCTTGGCCAACTCATCGAATCTCACGGCCTCCAATACCATATCTACGCCGACGACACCCAGCTCTACCTCTCCGGCCCTGACATCACCTCCCTGCTATCCAAAATCCCACACTGCCTGTCCGCCATCTCATTCTTCTTCTCTACTTGTTTCCTCAAACTCAACATGGATAAAACCGAGTTCATCGTCTTCCCCCCAAGTCGCTCTTCCCCCTACCCGACCTAACCATAACTGTCAACGAATGCACACTCTCACCCGTCCCCCACACCAAGTGCCTCGGTGTAATCTTCAACTCTGCCCTCTCCTTCAAGCCACACATCCAGGCCCTTGCCACCTCCAGCTTAAAAATATCTCACGGATCCGCTCCTTCCTTGACCATGACACCGCCAAAACGCTTGTCCACGCCCTCATTATCTCCCAACTCGACTACTGCAACCTCCTGTTCACCGGCCTCCCTGCTTCCTCCCTTGCACCCCTCTGAACCATCCTCAACTCCGCTGCCCGACTCATCCACCTGTCACCCCGTTACTCCCCTGTCTCCCCCCTCTGCCAAGCCCTCCACTGGCTCCCTACTCCCGAGAGATCTCAGTTCAAAACCCTAACCCTGACATACAAGGCCATCCACAACCTGTCCCCTCCATACATCTCTGACTTGGTCTCCCGATACCACCCCTCACACAATCTGCGATCCTCTCAAGAACTCCTTCTCTTCTCCACCCCCATCACCACCTCCCACAACCACATACAAGACTTCTCTCGTGCATTCGCCATACAATCTTCCACACCACATCAGACACTCCCCTAACTTGGGAACCTTCATGAAAAACCTGAAGACCCACCTCTTTCTTCAAGCCTATAACCCACACTGAGACCTAATCCGCTGCACCATCTCACCTTTTCCCCTCCTACTGTCTCCCACCGATCCCCTATAGACTGTGAGCCCTCATGGACAGGATCTCTGCCCTATTGTACCTGTATAATTTATTCGTCGTTATCTATGTTCTCGTCCTTGTTCCGCCCTTACACATGTACAGCGCCATGGAACCAATGGCGCTATATAAATAAATAATAACAATAATAATAATAACAAATATGCCACTGAACCGGACTACTGAAGGCAAGCACCTAAAGCTGATGTGTCCCTCGCAGGTAGAACATGATGTCATGACAAGCATTTTGCCCCCCATGCTATGGCTATTTTTTTAAATGTGCATTTGATGAATGTCAGGATGGGAACATTATTATGGGATGGGGGACATGATGGAGGAGATTATTACAGGATGGGGGCCAGAATGAAAGACATTATTACAGAATGGGGACCAGTAAAGTGGACATTACTACAAGTTGAACTAAATTCTTATTGGGTGGGAACCATGACAGGAGATATTATTACTAGAAATGAGTGGATCAATCTTCAAAGTATCAAGTTAATTTAGAATATTCTGAAATTCGTGGCTTCATTAGAACTCGACACTTTGAAATTTGGTTTGCATCACATAAAAAACTTGCCATACACAGTTTCTTATACTGCTTAAGCATCTTGTAGTGGGTTAATGTCTTTTTACATAGCTACTAATGCTTCCTCATATTGTCCTGCAGCTATGATAACCAGACAATTACTAGGGATGGGCGAATTACTCGCTACTATTTGGGACTCGCCCGAATAGTAGCGGACTCAGGGGACTCGCTACTCGCCTAGTTTCCTTAGGAATTACTCGGGGGTAGCGAGTCCCTGTACTTTTGCAGTGTATCTATACAGATACACTACAAAAGTACCCTAAAAGTTAATCTAAGGGGTTAAAAACAATAAACGTTCATACTCACCTCCTGTACTCCTGTACCTTATGTACCGGGACCGGTACCGAAGACCTCTGGCTGTTACAGGACCTCCGAGACCACCGGGAGAAGATGGGGAAAAGGACCTTGCAGTTCAGCCAATCAGCATGGGGCTAGCGGTCACATGGGTTTGTCATGTGGCCGCAGTGCAGCAGCGTCACAACCCATGTGACCGCTACCCGCATGCTGATTGGCTGAACTGCAAGGTCCTTTTCCCCATCTTCTCCTGGTGGTCTCGGAGGTCCTGTAACAGCCAGAGGTCTTCGGTACTGGTCCCGGTACATAAGGTACAGGCCCCACAGAAGGTGAGTATGAATGTTTATTGTTTTTAACCCCTCAGATTACCTTTTAGGGTACTTTTGTAGTGTATCTGTATAGATACACTGCAAAAGTACAGGTTACTATTCGGACTCGCTGGACTCGCAACGAGTACCTAGTCTCGGACCCGGACTCGTTAGAGTCCAGCGATTCCGAGTATTTCAGGATTCACCCATCCCTAACAATTACCATACATTGTACAGAGGAGGAGAAGACTTGGGCAAATCAGAGGTTCCAAGTGGAGTATAGTTTGTACAGCAGAGTTTTTTTACTCTAGCTCCTGTAGTTTGTAGCACCTATGGTTGGTAAGGTTCTTCATCTCCCTCTTTTGTAGTGTGTAAACTCTTATGGTCAGTAGGGTCCTATGTCTCTCACCTGTAAAGTGTAATATGTTATGATTAGCAAGATATTTTCTCTCTTTTCTGTAGAAATGAGATGCTTTTGGTCCGTGAACTTATGTTTTTAGGTCAACAGGTCTCCTCTCTCTCTTACCTGCAGGGTGTGAGCTCTTATGATTAGTGGTATCATTGCTCTCTTCAAAAGAATGTAAGCTCTTATGGTCAGCGGGATCCTCGCAATCTCGTTTACTTGAAGTATATATGTTTTTATGATCAGCAGGTCCTCACTCTCCTATAGTGTATAAACGTTTATGAGCAGCAGGGTTCTCTTTCTCCTCTCACACATATGTACTTTCTGAGCAATTTCAAGCTTTCCAGAACTGAGGTTAGGCAATTTTTTTTTTGCCACAATTCAAGTGATCTGAGCTATTCATTGAAGTCACGAAATTTCCAGATTTAAAATGGCCAGGATAGGGGAGATTATTACACGATGGAAGACAGAAGAGAGATTTTTATTACAGAGTTATGGTACCTTTACACGCCGCGATGGCAGGCTGGATACATCCCGCTACAGGCTACAAATGTAGCTTGTAGCGCCAATGTAGCCCGTCGTAGCGGCGTCTGACGACGTGACGCAGATACATCTGTTTCCTAGCTCTGCTCGAAAACTGATGGCTACAACGCCGATGGTAGCAAGCTGTATCGGCGTGTAAAGAGGCAACGGAAGGCAACTCTGGAAAGCCTGCGATGTAGATGCAATGTAGCTAAGGCGTGACCCTGGCTCCGTGTTACCGCGCCCCATGTGCGATCATTGGTGGAAGCTGCTGCATGACGATTGGTAGTCGCTGCATAGGGAGGCATATTTAAGGAGCTGACGAGTCACACTACACAATCGCTCGAGCGTGCTGTATTACTCAGCCTCCTGCATTGCCTGCCCAATCAGGATGTTATTGCTTCATCCTATCAGCGTACGGACGGCTCGTAATCCACAATTGTGGCACGCCTATGTGCTGGCCCTGCTGCACCAGGTCCGCCCATAGTAGCTGGTTATAGCGGTGTGTAAATGAGCTACAGCTGGCTACTTGAGACACCCGGCGATGTAGCTAGCTATAGATGTAGCGTGGCGTAGCGCACCTTGTGGCGGCGTGTAAAGAGGGTGCGTTGACCGTTTGTAACCGTTTGAGCGTGCTCGTGCACGTGAAGTAGCGGGATGTATCCAGCCTGCCGTCGCGGCGTGTAAAGGTACCTTTACAGTTTAGATGAAGGTCATTATTCCAGGATTGTGCCAGGACAGAGGACGCTATGACAGGATGGTGGACAGAATGCAGAACATAACTACAGGATTGAGGCTAGGATAGAGGAAATTATTACAGGACAGAAGCCAGAAAAGTGGACATTATTACAGGATGTGGGTATTATAACATATTGGAGGCCAGGAAGGAGAACATTTTTGCAGTACGGGGGACATTATGACATAATGGAATCAAGAATAAGGGGACATGATTACCGGATCAGCACACGGATGAAGGATATCATTACAAGATGGGGGCCAGCATGAAGTGCAATATGACATGATGGATGCCAGGATTGGGGAAATTATTTTAAAATACACAGTGTCTTGAAAAAGTTCTACCCCATGAACTTCTTCACATTTTTTCTGTTACACCCAAAAACTTAAATGTGACTTGTTATGGCTTACTTTCAAAATTGGCTTTCTTTTTGCCACTTTTCCATAAAGGCTCGATTTATAAAGTATTCATTTAATAGTTGTCCTGTGGACAGATTCTCCCACCTAACTTGTGGAGCTTTGCAACTTTTCCAGAGTGACCAAGGCCTCTTCCCTGCTTCTCTGCTTAGGCTGCCTTCACCTTTATGTTTGGAGCACAGCGCACCAAACGCAGCCAAACGCATGCGCACATGCGTTCCTATGTTTAACATGTCAACGCATGTGCCTGCGTATGGCTGCGTTTGGCCGCATTTGCGTTCAGATGCGCATAATTTATGCACCCTCTGACCGCGCTCCAAACGCAGCATGCAGCATTTTTTTGTGTGTTCGCGGCGCTTGTTCTATCCGCAAGTGCGCACAAAAAATGCATGGATCTCAATGGATCCGCAGTGTCCTCTGCATGACACTGCAGGAGAACGCTGCGGACCTCATTGAAATCTCTCCCGGTGGCCGCCGGTGATCACCGGCGGCCACCAGCAGATCATGCAGAGCCACCGCTGATCTCCCGCCGGTGACAGCGGGGAGAGACAGCTGATCTGACAGCTGTTTAAATCTCCCGCGCTGACACCGAATATGGTGATGTCGGCGCGGGAGATTTGAAGCAGCGATCAGCTGTTTCTTATCTCCCACGCTGATATCACCCTATCCGGTGTCAGTGCGGGAGATTTAAACAGCTGTCAGATTAGCTGTATCTCCCCGCTGGCACCGGCGGGAGATCAGCTGTGCCGGGAGGAGGAGATCTCTGCCGCTGATCTCCTCCTCCCGGCCGCCCCCAGATAAACAGATAAGGCTAAATCACTCCTCTTTTGCCTCTCTAAAAATAAAACAATTAAAAAATTAAAAATACTCATATTTGGTAATGCTGTGATTATAAATGTTTGGTATCTATGAAAATATAAAATAATTGAAAAATAAATGCAGGAATCACTTTTTTTTACTCTCCCAACATTGCAATAAAATACAAAAAGAGACAATCAAAACACTGTATCCACCATAAAATGGTATCTGTAAAAACCTCTGCTCATGATACAAATACTAAGCCATCACACTGCCCGATATCCCCCAAAAAAACATCACAGTGTTGGCAAATGGTGGCACAAGCAAAACTTCTTTTTTTTACAAATTTTTAAAAAATTTTTCGCCACTTAAATAAAAAAAAAAAAATAATGTTTGGCACATATATAAAGTACAGCATATTCCGCAATAAAAAGTGCCCTCATGCGTCTATGTAAATGGAAAATGAAAAAAGTATGGCTTTTGGAAGAAGGGGAGAAACAAACGAAAACAAAGTAGGAAAAAAAATGGAAAAAACGCAAGTAGATAAGAGGTTAATATGACTAGATATTGAGTCCAAGTTTATGGAATAACTAAAAGAACCTGGCTGGAAAGAAGTCAATTGTATAATTCTGCCTGGAGCTTACATGCCTATTTTAGGCTGCTTTCACATCAGACATCGCGGCACTCAGCGATCGCGGCACACTTGCGGCAAGCCCCATACAATGTCTATGGGGCTTGCAGTAAGTGTGCGGCAGGTGCGGTTTCGGCACTTGCGGCAGGTGCGGCCGAGAAAAAAATGCGGTATGCCGCGTTTTGTTCTCGGCTACACCTGCCGCAAGTGCCGAAACCGCACTTGCCGCACCTGCTGCACACTTACCGCAAGCCCCATAGACATTGTATGGGGCTTGCCGCAAGTGTGCCGCAATTGCGGCTGTTATGCGGTAATCGTGGCAGTTGCGTTTTTTTCACCGCAACTGCCGCAATCGGCGTTTACCGCTGATGTGAAAGGGGCCTAAGTCATATATAGTCGTATAATAGTTGAGTCAGTTCAGCATTGTGGAGTGTGTTGAGACTGAAGAAAGGCAGAGCTGCTTGTAAGGCTGGTTTCACAATGGCATTTTTTGCCATCAGTGTGTATTTAGCTTGAACTGGATACACCCACATCCATTTTCGTCCCTATTGACTTGCAATTTGGTCGCAGGAAATTGCGGGTTCATCCAGTTCTTCCCATGTGCTCCGTATCTGGGTGTCACCAATTTTTCCACTTAGACCACAATTGCATTTTGTTGTGATTTTGGTCTCCGTGACAAAAAACGGGAACTTCCAGATCTGTGGCACCAGTGGTTGAATTAAAATGTGTCCCTAATAACCCAAATTTGGACACTGGATCTAGGTTTTTAGCCTGCGCATGTGAAAAACACAGTTCTAAATGACATGCTCCCTAGGGGACTTGTCTTTTGTCCCCGGATCTGGATGAAATAGGTATGAAGCCAGAAACAATTGTATACTCCATGATGTGGATCAGTGAAAATAACAGTGTGGGTGCATCAGTTTTTAGAATTCAGGAGAGAGGGGAATCCAGGGGGATGCAGGTAAGACCAGCATCCCCCCGGATTCAACAAAACGCCAGTGTGAAACCAGCCAGAGGCTGGGGTCACAGTAGCATTTTTCACATGCGTTTTTGGAGACCTGCGTTTTCAAAAACGCATGTAAAAAACGCACCCATAGGCCCCCATGTTAAAAAACGCATGCCCTAATACCAAAAAAGCATGTGTGACTGTCCCATGCGTTTTTGGAGCATATCCAAAAACGCATGCGTTTTTTTAACATGGGCTCCTATGGGAAACGCATGCGTTTTTGAATGGCACTAAATGGTACTAATTGTACATGCGTTTTTGCATGCGTTTTCCATAGGAACCCATGTTATAAAAACGCACGCGTTTTTCAAAACGCTCAAAAAAATACTACATGCACTATTTTTAGGTGCAGATTCAAAAACGCAGCCAAAAACGCAGGGAGCCATCACACACCTTAAAAAACTCATGCTGACATGAAAAAACGCATGAGTTTTGTTAAATCACTAAAAAAAACGCATGGCAACTGTGACCACAGCCTTAATCTCCTCTGCATGGAGAGGTGTGTTGAAACCAGAGAAATTATTGTTTGGTGAACATGTTTCATAGAAGTGTGATGTGCCACTACCTGGAATACAGACATCGGTGAGGTTGCTACATTTTACCTTATTTATTGTGGATAGACTGTTTATGATATTACTTTTGTACTAAAAGAACGCTTCTGTTTTCGTTGTCAAGTTATAAAGTTTATGATGGACAATAAACTACATGATTAAAAGCCCTGTGGTTTGTGTATACAAGCGGATCCAAGAGAGCTAAACCCCTACTATAAAATATAGTATTTTTGTACAAGAAAGAAAAAAGACGGCACTCACCGGTTTGTAGTTGCTCTGTTTTAATTCCTTTTCAGGTTACATCAAAGGTGCGGGGAGACAGTGATGGGGCAGATGACGGCACCGTTTCGTGGTAGATTCCGCTTCCATGGGCCTGTGGAAGTGGAGTCTACTGTGAAATGGTGCCATTGTCTGCCCCATCACTCCCTCCCCGCACCTTTGATGTAACCTGAAAAGGAATTAAAACAGAACAACTACAATCCGGTGGGTATAACGTTTTTTCTTGCACAGGTTTATCAGCAAACCTTAATGAGTGTGCAACACCAGTGGTCAGGTGGCACCCCTAAGGCGCTTTAGGTAGGACCGAACCGGTCCGTGTAACAGGTAGAGGTCACACAATAGTGCGATTGGATGCAGTGCCTCCAGACTTTTGGGAACCAGTGAGTGAAAGCATGGAGAGCACAGCCACCCTGTGCCCATGATCTTCGGAGGGTGCAGGGCAGCTTCTCCATGCATTCACCTAATTGTGACCGCTTTCGACTCCGCAGCATGAAATTACCATGCTGTGGAGATGCAGAAGCCTGGAAATACACAACACAACTGAAAAAATGCAAGAAGCATAACGAGTATGGGATTTCTTGAATTCCCATCCACTATAATGGTACTGTACAATGTAGCATTTGGGATGCAGCGGCAATATGCTATGTCCAAAACGCTGCATTTTCTGATCGTGTGCACACACTCTAAGGCACATAACACATTCCTAGCAAGAGCAAAAGACGGAAAAAGCAACAGAGACTCATCCTTCCAATGGCTGAGCAAAGATTAGAATCTTTGTGCCTAAAGGACACCCAGGGCCAACTACCCAACTCCAGCAGCACCACACTTTTGGCAGGCACCCACTGAGAAGGGATAGCGATAAGATTAGGAAACTAACCAAGCTCAGAAAAGTATTTAGCCAGGTGACCAAGGTGTCCCAACCTGGAAATGAAGCAGTCTATGATCTTCCAGCTGAATCCTTGGATCCTAGGATGAAGTCCTTTAGAATATGATCCAGTCCTGTGATTCTCCAGATGTAATTGCTGCTCCTAGGCTGAGGTCACGTAGAATATGAAGAACATGGTGACTAGAGCAAGTCCTTTTTATACCCCTAGCCTTAACCTCAGGGTATTGTGCTCTTAAAGGGTTAGTGGGATAAAAACTGTTCCCGCATTCATCAGCAATTCAATCCAACTGCAAAGTTTTCTTCTGAATTATATAGTCAGAAGGGCTGAGTCAATCCACATTTAAGACAATGAGGCCCCAATCAGTCTGGCAAGAAACAATGATTTACTCCTCATGAGTTAACAAAGAAAAGAACAATATGTCTGGCCTAATTAAGAATTGTTACCCCCTGACACAATTAATCAAATGCTTTGTCGGCACAATAATTACTGTAAAAACTCAATTGTGGGATGATATGATTATTATTATTATTTATTTATAGAGCACCATTGATTCCATGGTGCTGTACATGAGAATGTAATACATACAAACAAGGTAAAAATACTATGAGCAAACTAACAGTGACAGGCTGGTACAGAGGGGAGAGAGGACCCTGCCATTGCGGGCTTACATTCTGCTCTGCTCAAGTGGTGGTAGAGCACCGAGTCCCGTGGTGGTGGAGTGCCATGTCCAGTGGTGGTGGGGCTCTGGGTCCAGTGGTTGTGGAGGGCCGGGTCCAGTGGTGGTGGAGTGCCGGGTCCAGTGGTGGTGAAGTGGCACCGTGGTCATTGCAGGCTGTAGGCTGTTCTGAAGAGATGTCTTTTCAGGTTGGGGGATGTTCAGGCAAAGACTTGCAGGTGGTTAGATGAGGAACGTACCAGTGAGGAGGAAAGGAGGAGGTCTTGGGAGGATCGAAGATTACAAGTTGATATCGGGGAAATAATTCAGAGATATAAGGGGGTACAGGTTGTGGACGGCTTGAAAGTCAATGTTATTAGTCTGAATTGGATACGCTGGTAAATTGGGAGCCAGTGGAGGTATTTGCAAAGAGGAGAAGTGGAGGAGCAGCGAGAAGAGAGGTGGATTAGTCGGGCAGCAGAGTTAAGGACAGATTGGAGAGGTGCAAGAGTGTTAGCAGGGAGGCCACAAAAGAGGAGGATGCAGTAGTCAAGATAGGAGATGATGAAGTCGTGCACTAATAGTTTGGTAGATTGAGGGTTGAGGAAAGGACGAATTCTGGAAATATTTTTGAGTTGGAGGCGGCAGGAGGTGGTGAGGGCTTGCATGTGTGGTTTGAAGGATTATAATTACCAAGAAGAGAGAGCGTGTGTATAACTGGGATCAGCCATGCTCAACCAAGTTTGTAATTAATATAAGCTTTATTAGAAAACAACAAGGACATACATCAAGTTAAAACCATTAAAAAGTGTAAACATACACTGAAACTTAGACAAAAGACCGCAGCACAGCAAAATACAGGATATTTGCCATATACAAAGGTGCACTCAAATCTCTATGTAAAATTTAGCAAACCTGAGTAAGCTATCATATAGAAACACTAAATAGTGTTGAGTTAGATGATGTTATGACTCTTAAGACATAAGGTAGAAATATTTCTAAAGGGGGCAATTAGGAACCATATGAATCAAGGGTTTTTCAGTGCCGAAGTTGCAAAGGCAAAGAGACAGGAGTAGGGCCTGTATGATTCCAAACCCCTTTGGATCTGTAAGAAAGAGAGCACCTAGTAAGAGGCAATGTTGGAAAATAAAAGTGAGGAGAATCCTCTGATTACGATACCTGTGCTGGCTGCGGACTAAGAGAACCCGGACACCCTACGCGTGTCGCCGCTACTCGAACGGCTTCATCATGGGGCTAGGAGCGAGGTCCAAGTCTGAGGACGATGTTTTTATATAGTCCTGTGTCTGTCTGCCAATTAGCAGCATGTGTACACCGGGGCATCGTCGCCCGGAAATGACGTGTCGGCGTCAGGCTACAGTCAATAGTTAATGTGTTTGGCATTGCTAGGCAGCGTGCGGTCGCGTAACGATGTCACACGCTGTGGCGTCAGAGAAACACGCCCCTCGGGGAGGGAAGTAATATGCGAGGGCTCGCAAACAGCGACGCCCAATATGTGACCGGCCGGTCTGCATAACAGCGCATGCGCGAGAGCCGCGCAGCAAAGTTATGAAAAATAATTTAGCTCAGCAAAAGGGCGATTCAGAATAGGTTGGGAACCATAATGGAGGACATATGTGGGCGAGAGTATTTTATAGGAGGGCAGTTTTTGTGAATTTGATTTGTTTAGGGCAAAATGGCAAATTGGGGATTTTTTAAGGTCATCGCAGATATTAAAAGTATGTATTTTAGAGAATTTTGAGGTGTAATTACATGATTGGATTTGATTAGATTAGATGTTGCATAGAAAGGTGTATGTTATTGAGCATAGAGGGGAATAAATCCCCCCCAAAATTGCTCACACATGCACACACTACACCAGAGGGGCAGAGGAACCTAGGAAAAAAGAACATATATTTGGTTATCACAAGGACAAAAAGATAAAGTAAGAACAAGAGAATATAATCGAATACACTAAATCTTGACTTCACCATCCAGCTGTTGATGGACGAGGGGATTTCTTGGAGAATACCTCCGAGAGACAAACTTCATCTCTATTCAAATTCTTCATCGGATTGTCCATCAGTTCTATGTTGTTGGTGTTTCTCAATAATCCATATGGTTACAGTCTCAGAAAAGGTTTGGATGCCAAAAAATGGTTAGACTCCCGTCTGTTTGTTTCTTCCAAAGAGAGGAAGGATCTTGACAGCATAGCTTGTAGATAAATCTGTGGTAAAACGAATATATACAGGTGATTTAGAACATCAATCCCATGGCAGGAGTGTCCCTTTATGAAGACAGCCCGAAAGCAAATGGAAGGAGAGACTGAGCCACAAATGGCTCCATGTGTCAATAGAGCTGAAAAAGAAGGAATGTCAGTTGGATTTATAGTAACCCTTAAACAAAAACTCCTCATTCATTCCTCTCGGGGCCATACTTTCCAGATTAAAGATCCAGCGAGTTTCTTTTTGTAAACGTTTTTCATGTAGGGAGCCTCCTCTGATGGTACCTTGGACCCTATCTACCATGATGATCCTCAGGCTTCTAGGGGACCCCTGATGGTGATCAAGAAAATGTCGGGCCACTGATGAAATCGTTTTGCCTTGTTCCTAATGATTGGCGGCGCAAATAATGTTAGAGATATGTGATTGGGCCCGTTTTCTCATTTCTTGTGAGGTCTCCCCCACGTATAGTTTTGGACAGCTACAAAAAAGTACATATACCAAATTACGTGATCTACAGTTCGCATAGAATGTGGTTTTTATAGTGCCTGGGAAAATGGGCAGGTTAATATGATCATCAGAGATCATATAAGGGCAAATTGAACAATTCCCGCAGGGAAAGGAGCCCCTTAGCCTGACGCCCCTACCAGGTGTGGTAGATGGTCTGGAAAAGTGGCTCCGAGACAGAATATCTCTCAAATTTTTGGCTCTCCTTGCCACAATTCGTGGTTTCGGGGGAATGAATTGATCAACCTTAGAGATTCCTGAGAGAATGGGCCAGTTCTTATTAATAATTTCATGGATGTTTTTCCAATGATTATTGAAGGTAGTAAAAATACTTAAACCCTTCATTTCTTTTTTATGGCCTGGCTGGAGCAGATCTCTTCTGTCCCTAATGGCAGAGGTTTCAAAGGCCTGAGATATGATTTTTCGAGGATAACCCCGATCCTTGAATCTTGTGGTCATATTTCGGGCTTCTGTCCGAAATGTACCCTCCTGTGTACAATTTCGCCTCAATCTCAGAAATTGACCTTTGGGGATGGCGTTGCGGACATGGGTTGGATGGAAACTCGTGTAGTGAAGTACACTATTGGTAGCTGTTTTTTTCCTATGTAGTGCTGTTAGGACTTTACCTTTCTCTTCGATGATTTTGAGGTCCAAGAACTCAACTTCTCTTTTAGAACTTTGCCATGTCAACTGGATGTTCCACGGATTAGAATTAAGTTCTTTAATAAAGATGTCCAAGTCCTCAACGGATCCTGACCAAAAAAGCAAAATATCATCAATGTAACGATAATATTTTAGAACCTTGGCACAGAAAGTGGGATGGGCGCGAATGTGTAGATCTTCCCACTATCCTAGGAATAAATTCGCATAGGATGGCGCACATTTCGTGCCCATCGCGGTCCCGAGATTTGTCTGTAAAAGACCCTGTCAAAGACAAAATAGTTGTTACCCAGTGCCATTGTCAGGAGATCCAGGAGGAAGGAATCGTGGAGACGACTTCCAGAAGTTTTCTTGTCCAGAAAGTGTGCCACAGCTGCTGTTCCGAGATCGTGTCTAATACAGGTATATAACCCTTCCACATCCAAGGTAACCATGAGGCAGTCTTCAGGGATTAGTAAACCGTCCACCTGTTGGATTAAATGGGAAGAGTCTCGTGTATAAGAGTCGAGGGACAGAACATAAGGCTGTAGGTAGAAGTCGATATAAGAACAAGGCCTTTCAAAGAGACCCCCAATCCCGGAGACAATCGGTCTGCCGGGAGGGTTTATGATGGATTTATGTACCTTAGGGAGGAAATATAATGTAGGTACCACTGGGTTGTTGATTACCAGGTATTCTTTCTCTTTTTTAGTGATGATATTGAGCTCAAAGGCTCTAGAGACCAGATCAACCAACTTCTTTTTAAAAACGAAGTTGGGTCAGAGGGCAGTTTCTGGTAGTGGTTGTTATTACTCAATTGCCTCCCTGCCTCTTTTAGGTACAGATCAGTGGGCCATAGTACCACGTTTCCCCCCTTATCCGCTTCCTTTATCAAGAATGTGTCGTTCTTGAGTAGACTAGTTAAGGCCAAACGTTCGGCCTTATTAAGATTGTTATGTTGAAAGGAATTTACTTTCAACTTTTGGATATCCTTTGTTGTCATTTCAAAGAAAGTTTGAATTGGTGGAAATAGAGAAAAGGGGGGTGTTGCCTGCGATGGTAACCTTTTTGTAAAAGGCTTCTTACCCTGTGAGCCCGTGTCTGTACCCTCCTCCAGGAGTTCCAGAAGGTCCTGGAAAGATGTTCTGTCTTGATATGGGACACTCTCCAGAATCGATGGTCGATGATAAAGCAGTTTAAATACCAGCTGTCTACAAAATAAATAAATATCCTTAACCAATTCAAACTTATCAAGCATATGCATAGGTGAAAATGACAGACCTTTAGACAGTACACTTTCTTCCGTTTGTGTAAGATTGTAATTAGATAGATTAATTATCTGTAAGTTACCTATTGAATTTGCGGGCCCGGGGCTTTCATCTACCATCTCCCCCCTCGTCCATGATGTAGGTTCAGGATTGGTGACCATCTCCCTGTGGTGGGATTTCGGTTCCTGAGATGCCGTGGACTTAGGTTTTCGTCTACTACGTCTTGTCCGCTTTCTGGGTCGGCTTCGTCCCCCGATAAAAAATTGTTATCACTACTACTGGCAGAGGAAGCAGAGGTACTAGAATCTTCCTCGGTGGCTCCCTGGGGTCTTGCTGGTGTTTTTGGTTTTCTGGGTTTATAAGGTTTGCGTGGTTTGTTAGGGTTGTTTGGTCTATATGGTCTAGAATTATCTTTGTGTGACCATTTATAGACTGAGTTGTCCAGTAGATCTTTTTTATCCCTCAGAAACTTCTGCTGCTTGCCTCTAAAGATATCTTGGTCATACTTATCAATGATATCTTTTAGGCGCAGTTTGAATGGGGCAATTTGGGAGGTAGAATCAAATTCCCCAAGTTTGGTTTCCAAACTCTTAATTTCAGTTCTCAATTTTTTCAGCAGAGCCTCATCATGCTCTATAAGCATGTGGATGATTATCTCGGAACACTTTAGAAGACCTGCCTCCCAGATCTTTTTAAAACCCTGGTCAACTTCCCAAGCTGGAAAAATTTGCACTCTTAGTCCCCTGGGGGCAACACCCAATTTAAGATACTCCCTTAAACACTTCACATTCCACCATGTCTTACTCAGATGTTTATGAAGTTTAATCAATCTATTCGTCACCCCTTTAAAGGGGCCGCCAAACACAATACTAGACTGTTTAAGCCAAGTAGCTTCCCTGGACTCCAAGTCCATGGTATTTAGCACCTAACAATTTTGTGCTTAGAGAGCAGGCAGAAAATCACAGTGTGCTCACCCAGAAAACTGACCAGAGAGATGAGTGAAGCATAAACCCGTTTTTTGAATAGAGAGTGGGTGTCACAACTGTGTAGATCAACCAGACACACGTAAATTTGATTCTAATTACCAAGAAGAGAGAGCGTGTGTATAACAGGGATCAGCCATGCTCAACCAAGTTTGTAATTAATATAAGCTTTATTAGAAAACAACAAGGACATACATCAAGTTAAAACCATTAAAAAGTGTAAACATACACTGATACTTAGACAAAAGACCGCAGCACAGCAAAATACAGGATATTTGCCATATACAAAGGTGCACTCAAATCTCTATGTAAAATTTAGCAAACCTGAGTAAGCTATCATATAGAAACACTAAATAGTGTTGAGTTAGATGATGTTATGACTCTTAAGACATAAGGTAGAAATATTTCTAAAGGGGGCAATTAGGAACCATATGAATCAAGGGTTTTTCAGTGCCGAAGTTGCAAAGGCAAAGAGACAGGAGTAGGGCCTGTATGATTCCAAACCCCTTTGGATCTGTAAGAAAGAGAGCACCTAGTAAGAGGCAATGTTGGAAAATAAAAGTGAGGAGAATCCTCTGATTACGATACCTGTGCTGGCTGCGGACTAAGAGAACCCAGACACCCTTCGCGTGTCGCCGCTACTCGAACGGCTTCATCATGGGGCTAGGAGCGAGGTCCAAGTCTGAGGACGGTGGTTTTATATAGTCCTGTGTCTGTCTGCCAATTAGTAGCATGTGTACACCGGGGCATCGTCGCCCGGAAATGACGTGTCGGTGTCAGGCTACAGTCAATAGTTAAAGTGTTTGGCGTTGCTAGGCAGCGTGCGGTCGCGTAACGATGTCACACGCTGTGGCGTCAGAAAAACACGCCCCTAGGGGAGGGAAGTAATATGCGAGGGCTCGCAAACAGCGAGGCCCAATATGTGACCGGCTGGTCTGCATAACAGCGCATGCGCGAGAGCCGCGCAGCAAAGTTATGAAAAATAATTTAGCTCAGCAAAAGGGCAATTCAGAATAGGTTGGGAACCATAATGGAGGACATATGTGGGCGAGAGTATTTTATAGGAGGGCAGTTTTTGTGAATTTGATTTGTTTAGGGCAAAATGGCAAATTGGGGATTTTTTAAGGTCATCGCAGATATTAAAAGTATGTATTTTAGAAAATTTTGAGGTGTAATTACATAATTGGATTTGATTAGATTAGATGTTGGATAGAAAGGTGTATGTTATTGAGCATAGAGGGGAATAAATCCCCCCCCAAAATTGCTCACACATGCACACACTACACCAGAGGGGCAGAGGAACCTAGGAAAAAATAACATATATTTGGTTATCACAAGGACAAAAAGATAAAGTAAGAACAAGAGAATATAATCGAATACACTAAATCTTGTCTTCACCATCCAGCTGTTGATGGACGAGGGGATTTCTTGGAGAATACCTCCGAGAGACAAACTTCACATGGGAGTACACAATTACTGTAGTGGATCAATTTGAGGACATAATTGCGGAGATACAAGGATCAATGGGTGCTCTCATCTTATGGCCTTGCTGTCTATAAAAAGTCCGCATGGACTTGAGCTCAATCCCACTGCTGCCACCAGTTATGGAGACAAAGGAGTCTGTGGGTGCTCTTGTCCAGTGGCCTAACCATCTTTAGAAACTGCTTGAACCAGGGCTCATCCCACTGAATGCTCAAACTTCTTACCCATAGGCAGAAGACTTCTCAGACAACACAAGGTGATGAAACCTCAAATAGTAAAACTTTATTAGATCACCAACAGTCTAAGGCCATGTGCACACGATCCGGAAGCACTGCATCTTGGATGCAGTGCCTCCAGACTTTTGGGAACCTGTGAGTGAAAGCATGGAGAGCACAGCCACCCTGTGCCCATGATCTTCGGAGGGTGCAGGGCAGCTTCTCCATGCATTCACCTAATTGTGACCGCTTTCGACTCCGCAGCATGAAATTACCATGCTGTGGAGATGCAGAAGCCTGGAAACACACAACACAACTGAAAAAATGCAAGAAGCATAACGAGTATGGGATTTCTTGAATTCCCATCCACTATAATGGTACTGTACAATGTAGCATTTGGGATGCAGCGGCAATATGCTATGTCCAAAACGCTGCATTTTCTGATCGTGTGCACACACCCTAAGGCACATAACACATTCCTAGCAAGAGCAAAAGACGGAAAAAGCAACAGAGACTCATCCTTCCAATGGCTGAGCAAAGATTAGAATCTTTGTGCCTAAAGGACACCCAGGGCCAACTACCCAACTCCAGCAGCACCACACTTTTGGCAGGCACCCACTGAGAAGGGATAGCGATAAGATTAGGAAACTAACCAAGCTCAGAAAAGTATTTAGCCAGGTGACCAAGGTGTCCCAACCTGGAAATGAAGCAGTCTATGATCTTCCAGCTGAATCCTTGGATCCTAGGATGAAGTCCTTTAGAATATGATCCAGTCCTGTGATTCTCCAGATGTAATTGCTGCTCCTAGGCTGAGGTCACGTAGAATATGAAGAACATGGTGACTAGAGCAAGTCCTTTTTATACCCCTAGCCTTAACCTCAGGGTATTGTGCTCTTAAAGGGTTAGTGGGATAAAACTGTTCCCGCATTCATCAGCAATTCAATCCAACTGCAAAGTTTTCTTCTGAATTATATAGTCAGAAGGGCTGAGTCAATCCACATTTAAGACAATGAGGCCCCAATCAGTCTGGCAAGAAACAATGATTTACTCCTCATGAGTTAACAAAGAAAAGAACAATATGTCTGGCCTAATTAAGAATTGTTACCCCCTGACACAATTAATCAAATGCTTTGTCGGCACAATAATTACTGCAAAAACTCAATTGTGGGATGATATGATTATTATTATTATTTATTTATAGAGCACCATTGATTCCATGGTGCTGTACATGAGAATGTGATACATACAAACAAGGTAAAAATACTATGAGCAAACTAACAGTGACAGGCTGGTACAGAGGGGAGAGAGGACCCTGCCATTGCGGGCTTACATTCTGCTCTGCTCAAGTGGTGGTAGAGCACCGAGTCCCGTGGTGGTGGAGTGCCATGTCCAGTGGTGGTGGGGCTCTGGGTCCAGTGGTTGTGGAGTGCCGGGTCCAGTGGTGGTGGAGTGCCGGGTCCAGTGGTGGTGAAGTGGCACCGTGGTCATTGCAGGCTGTAGGCTGTTCTGAAGAGATGTCTTTTCAGGTTGGGGGATGTTCAGGCAAAGACTTGCAGGTGGTTAGATGAGGAACGTACCAGTGAGGAGGAAAGGAGGAGGTCTTGGGAGGATCGAAGATTACAAGTTGATATCGGGGAAATAATTCAGAGATATAAGGGGGTACAGGTTGTGGACGGCTTGAAAGTCAATGTTATTAGTCTGAATTGGATACGCTGGTAAATTGGGAGCCAGTGGAGGTATTTGCAAAGAGGAGAAGTGGAGGAGCAGTGAGAAGAGAGGTGGATTAGTCGGGCAGCAGAGTTAAGGACAGATTGGAGAGGTGCAAGAGTGTTAGCAGGGAGGCCACAAAAGAGGAGGATGCAGTAGTCAAGATAGGAGATGATGAAGTCGTGCACTAATAGTTTGGTAGATTGAGGGTTGAGGAAAGGACGAATTCTGGAAATATTTTTGAGTTGGAGGCGGCAGGAGGTGGTGAGGGCTTGCATGTGTGGTTTGAAGGATTAGGGAGAGTCAAGGGTTACTCCGAGGCAGCAGACTTTAGGTACAGGGCAAAGTGTGATATTATTTATTGTGATATATCAGGTAAGGGAGGTGCGCGAGATGGGGGAAAGATGATTTCAGTTTTGTCTACATTTAGTTTAAGGAAGCAAGTGGACAAGAAGGAGGATATAGCTGATAGACACTCTGGGATTCTAGACAGCAGAGAGGTAGCATTTGGGCCAGAGAGGTAGATTTGAGTGTTATCAGCATACGAGTGGTCCTGGAATCCATGGGACTTTATGGGTTGTCCTAGGCCAAGAGTATAAATGGAAAAAAGAAGGGGCCCCGGGACAGAGCCTTGAGGGACCCCAATAAAGAGGTGATGGGGAGAGGAGGTTGTGTTGGAATGGGAGACACTAAATGTACTGTTGGAAAGGTAGGAGGAGATCCAGGAGAGAGCAAGATCAGAGATCCAAATAGAAGAGAGGATCTGTATTAGGAGCCTGTGGTTGACTGTGTCGAATGCAGAGGACAGGTCAGGAAGGAGGAGGATGGAGAAGTGTCCGTTCGCTTTGGCAGTAAGTAGGTCATTAGTAATTTTGGTTAAAGCGGTTTTGGTGGAGTGGTGGGGGGGAGCCAGATTGAAAAAGAGATAGTTGGATGAGAGGTGGGAGGAAAGTGTGGACAGTGTGGACATGCTTTTCAAGGAGTTTGGAGGTGAACGGGAGCAGCGATATGGGGCAGTAGCTGGATGTGGAGGTTGGGTTGAGAGATGGCTTCTTCAAGACAGGTGTAATTGTTACATGTTTGAAAGCGGAAGGAAAGGTACTGGAGGTTAGCGATAGATTGAAGAGGTGGGTTAGGGCTGAGATAAGCATAGTGGTGAGGTTGGGGAGGAAGTGGGAAGGGATTGTGTCCGATGCACAAGTGGTGAGGTGCGATTTGGATAGGAGGTGTGCAAGTTCTCCTTCAGTAATGGAGGAGAAGACGGTTAGTGGGGGAGGGGAGTGATCTGGTATACATATGGTTTGTGATGGTTGGGTAGCAAAGCCTTGTCTGATCTGATCGATCTTGCTGGTAAAGTGTGTTACGAAGTTTTCTTCTATAAGAAGTAGGGGGGCGCAGGAGGGAGTTAAATGTGTTCAATAACTGCCTGAGGTTGTGTGACAAAGAGAATATGAGGATAATGAAGTAATTCTGTTTAGTTGTGGTAATTGCTGTCTTGAGTTTGAGAAGTGCTTGTTTTAATGCTTTGTAGTCTTCTTGTGAATGTGTTTTCTTCCAGCGCTGCTCAGCAACCCTAGACTCCTGCTGCAGCTTTTTAGTGGTGACTGTGTGCCAGGGTTGTCTGTTGATTCGTCATGTTCTGCCGTGAACAAGGGGGGCAACTGAATCAATCGCTGCTGTGAGTGCAGAATTGTAGAAAAGAGTGGTGTTATCTGTGTCGTGGAGTGAGGATCTGGAAGATAGTGGTAGAATAGATCACAGAGTATGCGGTAGTGTCAACGTGTGTGAGGTTTTTGTTCGGTGTTTGAGTGGACATGAGTGGCAGGTGGGGAGGACAAAGATGAGAAGATAAGTAGATGGTGGTCAGATAGGGGAGAGGGGAGGTTGTGGGGTTAGTTAGGGAGTAGAGGCGGGTAAAGATAACGTCTAGTTAATGTCCTTCTATGTGTTTGGCTGTGGAGGACCATTGAGAGAGGCCAAAGGATGAAGCCAGTAACTGAAGTTTGGAGGTTGTTGACTGGTTGGTATCAGTGGGGATGTTGAAGTCACCCATGATGATGGTGGGAATGTCAACAGAGAGAAAGTGAAGGAGCCAGATGGAGAATTGGTCAAAGAATGCACTGTTTGAGCCTTGTGAGCCTGGTGAGCTTTATGGAGCCAACTGAGGGACAATTTTACTGTAAGGGTTCAAATATTACTACTTTTACAATGTGGACCATACATTTTTAACTATTAATTTATAGAGCCACAAAAAGAAATATTTAAACTGTATCAAGGTATAAAAGATGGACACTATAGTGCTATATATCAGTAATCGTAAGACTACTGTTTCATAGCTACCACCTGTCTCATATTTAGCAGGCATGTTCCAAATAGTAGGAGTTATCCTACTGTCCTAAGAGTAAAGGGCACATAAATACTTTCAACCTTAATTCACTCTCTGGCTTCGATCTTAGAGAACCATAAATGTTCCGTCGATGTGGCTTGCAAAAATCCTTCTTCTCGTCATGTAATCCCCAACAAACTCGATGATGTTAAAATCAGGAATTCTCGACATTAAACATATAGTTAACCTTAACTGAATATACTCCTCAATATGTTGAAATACAGCCACAAGATTGAAATAACCTCCACCATGCTTCACTCTTAGGCCGGTTTCACAGTTGTGTTTGTGTCTGCATGCAAAGAGCATGCAGTCACAAATGTGACACCCCTGCGACCAGGGCGGCCACAGGGTGAACTGCAACCAGGTAAGGTAGAGACGCTTGACTGAAAAACACCCACACAGGTACACACATCGACCCTACGCCTAGGACTCTAGGTTCTGCAAGGGGTAGGGGGGGTTAAGAGTAGTGTGGGTGGAGCGTAGCGCAGCACTGAACAAGTGGGTGGAGAGACCAACAATAAAATCCCGGGAACACACAGTTAGAGGAGAAGAAGAACAGTGAGAACAGACAGAAGAAGAAAACCGGGTTAGAGGCAGACATTCCCAGGAGGAGAGGTTCCTGAAGGACGCAGAATCCTAGAGGCTATATTCCTAGGAGAGAAAGCTCGCTCCATAGCCAGAGGCGAGGGAAAGAAGCCAGAAACAGAGACACCTGACAGTGAGAAAGAGGGAGCCTGGTGATCCCACAGCCATACCTGAGACACTGGAGGCTAGGCCGCTAAAGCCAGAGAGCTGGCTCTGTAGAGGTGACTGGGGTCACTCTAGGACCCTAATCACAAGACACACTGGCGTGGGGCAGGTACTGCATGACCTGCATCCTACCTACCACCACGGTCTAAGAACACAGCCATCAGACTAGGGCTAGTGACCCTGACAGAGAGGGAATCATCATACAAAAGCCTGTGAAGGCCAGACCAAACCCATGAATGAGGAGACAGAGAGCAAGGAAAGGGCCTGAAAGGACTTGAGGGAAGCAATGCAGAGGAGCTGCCTGAGCTGCATAACCCAGTTACCCGGAGCAGTGCTAAAGTGTGAGAACTGTAACTTGGAAGAGCTGAAAGAACTGTAACTTGTAAACTGTTGTGAACTGCTGCTAAAGAACCTTAAGTAAAGTACCCGGTAAGCTCACCATTGCCTGAGACTGCTTCTTTCCAGCATCGTAGCAGAGTTCCGCCTGAGGAGCCACAGACAGTCGTCCCTACACACTGGCTGGAGCAGCTGCAGCAGCGAAGTAAGTGTCTTGCAAAAAGCACAATCCCTCACCAGGCCCCTCCATCACTACTACACCTGCCCTGGGGACCCTCAGCCCTACCCGAGGAGGGCTTACCATCTATGCTGCCCTAAGTCACCATCCCCAGCAGGAATACGGCAGCAGTGGTTCTACTAATCACATACCCGGGTGGCGTCACGAAAAATACCTGTAATTACTCCCTTTACTTGCCGCATCTGGGACGACCGGACCGGGCCCCTCACCTTGACACCCCCCAGAGACAGTGCAACCCAGTCTTGAGTACCCCGGTCCCTAGTGTGCGACACAAACGCAGGGCAAACGCTGCCATACTGATGTGAACCCAGCAGAGATTCTCCACATGCGTTCACATCAGTATGGTGCCCGGCCAGCCAATCAGCGATCTCGGCGGTGGCCAGGAGGCGGAGATCAGCGGCGGCCACCGGGAGAGATTTCAATGTGATCCGCAGAATTCAGCTGTGCTGTCATGCGGAGGACATGCGGATCCATTGAGATCCATGCATTTTTTGTACGCTTGCAGGCGCTTGCTGATAAAACAAGCACCCATGAATGCACAAAAAATGCAACAGGCTGCGTTCGCAGCCAAACACAGCTACTATGCGTTCCCATGTTAAACAGAGGAACACAGTGCGCATGCGTTTGGCTGCGTTCTGTTACGCTGTGTTCTGAACGCTAATGTGAAACCGGCCTTACTCATTATTGTATTACTCTCCAGCCCTTAAGCATACAAACTGCTTTCTGTTACTACCAAATAATTTGAACTTTAACTCATCGGTCCTGGGAACTTGCTGCCATCTTTCTGTTTCACAATTCCTATATTTTTACAGCTGAATAACTTGGCTTTGTCTACGTGCCAAAAGTCTGAGTTTGGTGGCAATTTTTATACTAATAAGAATTCTCCAAAAACTAGATGGGTGTAGCTAGGTCCCAATGGTTGAGTTCCAGTTCTGAGTTGATTAAGCTAATTTTGCAAAACAATCAATTCTGAAATTTTTATGATTCACTCCATGTGAATCCAGAAAAATGTTTCCTAGCTTGCTTCCATTTTTCTGTATTGTAGAGGGTCAGCGAAGGGATTAACATAATAGAATATTCACCTCACTCACCTGTCCCTCAGCCTCACCTCTCCACCTGGTTCTCTGCTGATTCCGTCCAGATCCAGTCTTTTCTGGTGTTCATTGCAGGTGACATTTTCTGATGCATCTTATTTTACCCTACATTATTGCATCTTCCGCCTTTCAAGCTAGTTAGTTCAGCAAGCATCAAAGCAGAGTAAAGGAGTATGCAGAAGAGGACATTAACTGCCATGAAGAACAGAAGAAACTTTATCTAGGAAAAACTAGTGGAGGAATGTGTGCAGAGTTATGACAGAAGGAAGGTGGGTAGTTAGGTGATGTGAGGTAGCGCCCCCTGGGGACTCACTTTGCAACAGAGTGACACCAACAACCGTGTTTTTTTAACAATAACACAATACAGCAGTTTATTACATTTTGTCATAAACTGCAAACATTAAGCTCAGCTCACATATTTACATGATCATGATCAAGATATACATAGAAGACTATTCACATGGTAGCATTACATCATAACCAGGAACAGTAACCACATCTCCATTGAACACTAGGAGCACTAACGACAGCTCTGATGGTGGTTACGGCCACCTGACCTTATCTACTCTTTACATTTACATATACTACATATTCACATATCAACAGGAACATTATAGACATCACAGTCTGTCCCCAATGGTGGCTACACCCGCCCGGCATTATTCACACTGTTATACATCATACATTTTACACTTTAACATAAACCATTATGATTAACACTTATCCCCGGGACCTTTGTGACCTTCCAATCGGTCCCAATGGTGGTTATGCCCGCCTGGCATTTTTACAGGGATCATTCCCAACCATAGTTACAGTATTCACTATCCACAGAACCCACATATGTGACATTTACATTCTCAGCCCATAGTACTTGTCCCCCACCTTATGGAACACCAGAGACATTCCCCGACTCTCTTCATGGCACTCACACAGCCATACAAGGCACAGACTGGGTTTTAGGCTACCTGAGTTTCCGGGTAATCAAGTTGTCCCCAAGGTCTCCTCATCACATGCTCTTCAGGTCACCAGCCGCATCCAAGTCTGCCATTACAGGCCAAGACTTCCAGGACCAACGGCTGCACCACACGTCAGAGCGAGTACTCTCCAGGTTCAGCCAGGACCCTCATATGCTTAGGTGCCCTACCCACATCCGAGTCAGAGGGACAAGTGCCTCCCACGGAGAGGGCAGGCTTCCCTCTATGTCCCAAAGGGACGGGAATCCCCTGACACAAGTCTTCACATCTCAGAGGATCATTCTGGTCTGCCTCGCATCTCCCTCTCTCACAGCTCTGGGCAGTCTAATATCCTGCCTGCCAAACCCACACCTAGGATCCATGTGAGCAATCAGCATTCACACTCAGACCCAGCAGCAGTTAACCCCGTGTGTGCTGCTACAGAGCTAACATGCACTTAACCCTGTGTGTGCTGCAAGGTCTAGCAGAGCAAGCACCCAGATTGCAGCACAGGACATGTGAGTCATACCAGCCACGTGCTATAGTGCCGGAATACCTCACAGTGAGTACACTATTTTTTACATTTTTAGCCTATCAGGATGTGCTACTTAAGATTTGGTGTCAGTTACCACAGAGTTGTTGTAATGTCAATGTCTTGATAAGTCAGATCAGTATTCATATACATACTGTACATACAGTTATACTTAAATCATATATTTCTATTGGAATAGAGTGGCTATCTCATCATATTAAAGTGACACATAACTTAAATGAAATATTTATTTTTCCGTATGTAACCTGTGGAAGCAAACATTGTGTTTCACTGCAGATAGGGCATGTGGAGTATGCGGTTTTCCTCATTACAATGCAGAGGACACAACAACCCTACTATTGATCTTAAATAAAGATATGCTATCAGTGTATCTTTTTCTATAAGTCAATATTTTTGGCTTTTTTTATTATGAGCAGAGATAGCTATATCCTTGGTTTATAATAAACAGGTCCTATTATTTGAGAACAATAGTATTCATTCCCTTGTGCACCAGTACAGTAACAGTATTGAAACTACAGCAGATAATTAAATCAGAATGTATGAAAAAAATAGTTCCTACTTGTTATTTCTCAGACATAAAAACTCTATAATTCTGCTTGTTTTACCAGCATGTAAAATTAACATGTTACACATGGATGATTTTACTGAGACTGCCACTTTTCGCTCCATGACTTCTTTGCCTTCCACTAAGTCTAACTAAAGCTTTCCAAATTAATTTGCTGTCATGGAAAGATCTTCAAATTTAATCTGTCTGACTTTTTTTATTTGTTTCCAGAGTATTTCAGTAGAATCAAGTTATATACAGGCAAAATATAGAAAACCCAGCAATATTCTTAACTTTGAATATGAGAAAAACAACATCAGTATTCTAAAATGAATATTTACTGTAAAAATGTCATCCACAATAAAGAATTCACTTCACCATGAACAAGGTACTTATTACAGCCTTACGAATATATTTTTGATATTCAAGGAAATAGTAGGTAAATAGTCTGATAGTAATTTGGGTACAAGGGAGTCAATTGATTGAAACCCCTTTATGACCAATCACGTACCGTATATACTCGCGTATAAGCCGAGTTTTTCAGCCCAAAAATTGGGCTGAAAAGTTACCCCCTCGACTTATACGCGAGTCACTATACGGGCGCCCCCCCATCAGTATACAGGCCCCCCCCATGGTCCGGAAACCTGTAAAGGAAGATGATTATACTTATCGCTGTCCGGCTGCCGTCCCGGCTCTGCATCGCGATCCTCCATCTGCATCGCGCTCCTCCATCTTCCGGCTTCCTGTCGGCGCCGACAATGACGTCATTCGGCGCAGAACACAGGAAGTCGGAAGATGGAGGAGCGCGATGCAGATGGAGGATCGCGATGCAGAGCCGGGACGGCAGCCGGACAGCGATAAGTATAATCATCTTCCTTTACAGGTTTCCGGACCATGGGGGGCCCTGGATACTGATGGGGGGCCTGTATACTGATGGGGGCCTGTATATACCCTGGGGCTGCAGCTGTATGTACCCTGGGGCTGCTGCTGTATATACCATGGGGCTGCTGCTGTATATACCATGGGGCTGCTGCTGTATATACCATGGGGGGGGGGGCCTGTATACTAATGGGGGGCCTGTATACTGATGGGGGCCTGTATATACCCTGGGGCTGCTGCTGTATATATTATGGGGCTGCTGCTGTATATACCATGGGGCTGCTGCTGTATATACCATGGGGCTGCTGCTGTATATACCATGGGGGGGCCTGTATACTGATGGGGGCCTGTATATACCCTGGGGCTGCTGCTGTATATATTATGGGGCTGCTGCTGTATATACCATGGGGCTGCTGCTGTATATACCCTGGGGCTGCTGCTGTATATACCATGTTTGGGGCCTGTATACTGATGGGGGGCCTGTATACTGATGGGGGCCTGTATATACCCTGGGGCTGCTGCTGTATATATTATGGGGCTGCTGCTGTATATACCATGGGGCTGCTGCTGTATATACCATGGGGCTGCTGCTGTATATACCATGGGGGGGCCTGTATACTGATGGGGGCCTGTATATACCCTGGGGCTGCTGCTGTATATATTATGGGGCTGCTGCTGTATATACCATGGGGCTGCTGCTGTATATACCATGGGGCTGCTGCTGTATATACCATGGGGGGGCCTGCATACTGATGGGGGCCTGTATATACCCTGGGGCTGCTGCTGTATATATTATGGGGCTGCTGCTGTATATACCATGGGGCTGCTGCTGTATATACCCTGGGGCTGCTGCTGTATATACCATGTTTGGGGCCTGTATACTGATGGGGGGCCTGTATACTGATGGGGGCCTGTATATACCCTGGGGCTGCTGCTGTATATATTATGGGGCTGCTGCTGTATATACCATGGGGCTGCTGCTGTATATACCATGGGGCTGCTGCTGTATATACCCTGGGGCTGCTGCTGTATATACCCTGGGGCTGCTGCTGTATATACCCTGGGAAGGCTGCTGTAACACTGCTGGTGCCTGTATATACCACTGGGAGGCTGCTGTATACCATACTGCTGGGGGCTGTATACTACCACTGGGGAGGCCTGTATACCATCGGGGGGGCCTGTATACCACACTGCTGGGGGCTGTATACCTGTGCTGGGGTCCACCCTCGGCTTATACACGAGTCAATAGTTTTTCCCAGATTTTGGGGGCAAAAGTAGGGGGGTCGGCTTATACACGGGTCGGCTTATACACGAGTATATACGGTATATATACATCCTTGGCCATGTCCCGCACCCTGATGCAAGGTCACGCGCTGAGCTTGCATCCTCCGACACACATCTCAGCTGATCTCATCAGCTGAAATGTGTAGCTAACACCACCGATCGGTTCAGCGATCCGATCGACAGTGTTAACACTTTGGATCGCACTGTCAGTGACTAAAAGCGTAATCCATAGCACTGCGGTGGGGATCGCACTGTCCCGTGCCTGAATTGGATGTCCCATGAAACAATTGTGGGACCTCCACTGTTACTTGGACAGTCCAGGGTCATTTTATGTCCCAGGAAGCTGTCCTGCATCATTCAGGGCGGGTCAGGGCGAGGTTTAGGCTGCCCCTTCCTATCACTATTCTTCCACTTGTAAACCCGATTCAACTGAACATCGGTTTGGTCCCGTTGAAACTTTTTCAATTTATACGCCTTAATATCCTTCTCCATTTCCTCGTTAAATTTTGACAGGGCATCACTTGTCTTTAATTCTCACCGCCAACTCCTCCATTTCAATCGCCATCTCATTGAGTGATTCGGTATTGAGTTCACTCAGTAAAGATAAAAAACCACAAGAACATTCATTGGCCACTCCCTCCCATCTATCCCTGAAGGACTCATTGCTAATTAGGAAAGAAGGAAACACTTGTATTCGCAATCCACGTGGTATCAGATCCTTCTCTATGTATTTGTTAAGGA
This sequence comes from Allobates femoralis, assembly GCA_033576535.1. Taxonomy (NCBI): domain Eukaryota; kingdom Metazoa; phylum Chordata; class Amphibia; order Anura; family Aromobatidae; genus Allobates; species Allobates femoralis. Next base: position 265,263,404 of record JARQOC010000003.1, read on the forward strand.
ACGCCCTGTTACACCACACCTTTTTTCTTTTTTTTTTTTGCCTGCAGCAATGTCTTTCGCTCAACCTCATTTATGTCGTCTGATTGTACTAAAACATATGCAATTCAGGTGTATGTCAGCTGCAGCACTTGTTACGTGGTATGCCATGTGCAGGTGCGGGCTGATATATATTGGATTAACATCAAGAAAATTACGTAGACGGGTGAGGGAACATGTGAACGGCATTGCTGCAGCCCAGACAGTGAAGGATCCCTTGACATTAAAAATGTTGCCCCGTCACTTTCGGAACCACTATGGGTGTGACCCAGTATCCCTGAGAGTCAGGGGGATTGACGTCATTCATGTTGGTGCCCGCGGTGGCGATGTAAAGAGGGTACTCGCCCAACATGAAACCAGATGGATAACAACCCTTGGTGCGATGGTTCCCAGGGGTATTAACAAAACCTTAATTTTTGCTCCGTTTTTGTGATAACTGTCCCTTAATTTCTCTGTCATGTGCACCCACGTGGTTGATTATTGTTTATCTAAAAACCTTTTTATTTTTTATAGAATTTGATGACCATCATCCTATCCAGGCTTTTGGTTGCTGCTGTACCCTATGATTGGTTTTAGCATCATCTACAGAATTCTGGAAGATCCAGCGTACTATTTGGAAATACTTTGGAAAAGACTCTGGCTATATGCTGTTATTATATCTATCCTCATGTTGAATATCTTATACAGCTGCAATTACCACTATTCTTAGCTAGGCCTCTTTCTGTGCCTTATTTACTTTGTGGATGCGTTTATAGCATCTTATGCATCTGATGCTGGACCCTGGGAGTAATTCCAGCCTTTTTGGGCAGCAGGGGTTACGTTTTTGGCCACAGCGCCTAGAGTTTCTCCTCCCTCCCTCCTCTGGTGGGCGCGGCATCTCCAACCGTGGGTGCACATGTCTGGGAGCCATGGCAATGCATCCTGGCTCCCGGATGTGCGCGTCATAGCGGTGAGGCTTGTGCACTTTCGGTGGGGGCGGAGCAGACCGGAAATAGCCGGACGCAGACGCAGGTGGCAATTATCAGTGGTAAAGGACACTGGTATGATATAAAAGCCTGGCGAGAGTAGAGAGTCTTCACCCGCAGGATGAAGTTATAAAATACGAAACGCACGTTGGGGTCCAGACCCGGGGGATTCTCCACTGCAGGGGCTTGATTCTTCCAGCACTGGTAATATGATTACTCTGTACACAGGGATTATGGGGTTGCCTCAGGGCTTCATCCTTAGACCTTGTTTTGGGCTGTAATATGACTCAGGTTCTTGTAAGGTTGCACTTGCACTTTATGTATTACTGTTGTTTACAATTTTCCTGAGCCCTCTACAATTGTAACTACCTATTGTCTTGGTTTCTTTTCTGTAACTATCCACTGTGATATTTATTACTGTGTACTGTAATATGTTATGGATGTACTTACTACCATTGCTGTATTGAACCTGCTCCAGCACCTTTCCGTTCATTGTTTACAATCTGAAGCCAGTTGATTTGTGGCAATAAATATTTGTGCACACTTTCCTGTCCTTATCCTCTATATAATAATTCTATAGTTGTGTAAACAAATCTGATGACGTATGGGGCCATCCGACTGTTACAGATACATTTGCAATTCTTTAACATAGGAAATGGTATTTAGTCTTGTACATCTTTTGTAACTGCTAATGTATTAAAACAAATTGCAAACAGATTGAGAAAAGATGCAAAAATTTGAGTTGTATGGCTGCAAATCAGGCAACTTTTATATGCTTGAGTGAACATAGCCTATTTGGTACTTGATTTTATCCTGAAGAAGGAGCCACCGAGTGCTCTGAAATGCATAGAAAATTAAATCAATGTCTACTCTATCATTGCCCTTGATGTGTCTCCTCCTGGCAGTGTGGCATTACACCTCTTCCTTGACTTTTTCTGTAACATAGCCTATATGACTGTTTCTAATTTAATAGATGACACTCACTCTTATTTTTCATGTTTTTTTAAGTATTGGAAAAATCCTTTATCATAATTATATGATGGAACAACATTATTTTCTTAAAGATTTTACCAGCCACATTATGAGTTTTCTATGTTAAAACTTTGAGGTAATTGTCAACAGCAAAGGGTTATTTATTTAACCTGGATGTGTTGATATCCAGATATCTAGCTTGTGAGTCATATGTCTAGAACTTTACGCCGAAGTCACCTCTGAGACAATCAGTAACCAGTTTGTAGCTTTTAATTAATGAAACATGTTTATTGCTGAAATGTGGAGCAGTTGTTGATGTTCCCACATCTCTAAAGGTTGGGTACAGATGACCTTTACTGATATCGAGTCTCAGCCTCCTATTAATATCATAACCATGCACACATTGTATGTATTTAGTTAAACTGTGTAAATTCCATAATCTTATTAAGTTATAATATTTTAATAGGGCATAGAGACGAGCACATCCAATTATTTGCATGGTATAAAGTGAAGGTTGCCGCATGGAGAAGGGATTAGTTTTTCTTTCTTATCAGAATTTTTGTTTTTCACTGAAAGCTTGAGTATTTGTTTGACTAATTTATGAAGAGAACAGTGTTGTTTATATGGAAGAAAAGAGAGAACATGGACAAGTATTGTGTTAAATGGGCTGCCATTACATTGCCGGCATTCTGAAGATGTATTGTAGAATAAATCATAGAACTACTTTAAAAGTTTCTTTTTCCTTTGCCTCCCACATTTTAATCAAAATATTCCTTCTTACACAAACTTCTTTCCTTTGTCTGTTAAAGACTTGCAACTTCACGATTTATGCCTACAGTCCTCAGATATCTTTTATTGTTTTAATCTGGAAAAAGAGGAAAATGAAAAAGAAGCAAACAGCATCTGTGTTATTGTGTAATGCAGTTATTTTTAGAAAATGCTCTTAGAATTATTTTTGCACAATGTTTTATCTGTGGTACTACGAGTATTTGATGTTAGCTTTATTTTTTCTTATGAAATTTAGAGATGCTTGTGGAGGGACATAACTGCAATAGCATTGATGCTGCACCAAGGGTGTGTTTTACCCAGGGCTCCACTTCTTTAAGATGAAAAATCATAAGTTTCAACTGGTTTTATAGGCGCTCGTGCATCCATTAAATAAACCTTCCTGCCTGCTTATTTTCCTACTATTTCTGCCCTACTCCGGCTCTATGAAGTCAGAGGTGTCAATCAAATAAGAGCGATTGGTGGACATTGAAGGAAAACAAGCAGGTAGGAAATGTTTCCGTCATTCTTGGCAACGCACCAGCAACCCCGACAATGATATGACCTGGTAGGGATCGCGAGTGCGTCGCTAGGTGGTCGCTGGTGAGGTGCCAGACAGGCAGATCTCACCAGCGATCATCCAGCGATGCGCGACACCCAACAGTCGTTGGGATTGTTCAGGGTCTTGGGCGCAGAATGGGGATCGCTGATTGCTGCCCCTGTCACACACAGCGATGCAGCATGACCATCAGGAGATCGCCGATCGAAAAAGGGTCCAGGCCATTCAATAAAGATCAGTGATCTCCCAGTGGGGGCTGATCGCTGCTAAGTGTCACACGCAGCGAGATCGCCGGCGAGGTCGCTGTTACATCACAAAACTGGTGACGTAGCAGCGATCTCGTTAGCGATCTAGCTATGTGTAAACCGGCCTTGGTCCCTTTTAAGAAGTTGATATAATTGAAAGTTCACTGTTATAAGTAATTGTGCTCTTCCATAAAGTAACTGCATATATGTGTTTTGTGGGGGGGGGAACAATGGGACAGTTGTTTGTGTCTGGCTTTGAGCAATGTAGCTTTTATGGTGGCATACCGTAGAAATAAAATGACTAAATAGTGGGTGGTATCCAGCTTCCCCACATATTGATATCACCCAGGATATTTTTTCTTAAAATATAATACATTATAATAAAATATTTATTTTATTATTTTATTTTATTTCATCAATTAAAAACATACAGCATCTTCCAAAGCATTTAGAGCATAGGACTGCCCTTAGTCATAGCCCAAATACACTAACATAACAAGTGTAAAATGAACACATCCAATTAAATTGCTACATAAATTACAATTTGGCAAACGCCAATTAAAGAACCGCCAATCAGAACACGAATGTCTAAAATAATTTATTTTGTTTATTCATAAATGAATACACATCCTAAACAACTAGAAAAATAGAACAATGAAAACTTAACATATCAAATTCAGTGATGTAAACTATTATTACCAATAATCGTGCTATAAATATGAATGGATAATAATAAAAAAAAATAATCACTTAGCATCAAATTTTAAAATATGTATCAATTAAATGTAAAAAAGTACAATTCATAATATTAATATAATATAATAAGTCAGTCTTGTAGTTTAAGCCTGTAGGAAATCTTACTTCCATGATTAAGATCCAATGCGCTTCCTTGAGCCAGCAATCGTGCAAGAAAATCTTGTCCCCTAATGCCGCAAACTGACATGTTGTTGGTATCTCCATAGTGTACTTTCATAAAATGTCATGATACCCCTGACAGAGAACATGTAGGAGTACTGGTATTAGTTTTAGCATCATTAATATGTTCCAGTAACTGTCTTTTGAGATTATGTGACTTGGAATTATGTATTGTAATTTGCACAGTTTACATGTGACTAGATGCAGTAAATAAGTGTTTTTGCAATTCATAAATCTTTTTATTCTAACATTTTTACCGTTTGTAAGGGAATCACATTTCAGTATGTATTAACATAACTGCATTGTGGTAACCCACACATGCAGCAGCATTGAAAAGATAGCCATGCGGTTCATATCACATGGGAGGAATACATGCTTGGGAATGAAATATTAGATAGGATTTATTTTCTTGGCAATACATCTGACACCATTTTTATCAATAATTGTAGCAGGTGAACATTTTCCCCATCATACAACCAAGAGTTTGCATATAACAATTCAAATAAACATAAAATAATAATGTAAAGGTAAAAACGATGTAGATAATGTTAAATAAGAAATTGGAATATCAGTTAAATCAGTATATTTTTCCAAAAAACTGAATAAAGCAAATAGTGTTTTACCGTGAAGAATACATCAATAGAGGGAAGTTACAGTTGTGCTCAAAAGTTTACATATCCCGGTAGATTTTTTTCTTCTTGGCCTTTTTTTCAGAGAATATGAATGATAACACAAAAACTATTTTTTTCACTCCTGGTTAGTGGTTGAGTGAAGCCATTTATTGTCAAACTACTGTGTATTCTCTTTTTAAATCGTAATGACAACCAAAAACATCCAAATGACCCCGATCAAAAGTTCACATATCCCAGTTCTTAATACAGTTAATTACCCCCTCTAATATCAATGAGTGCTTGAAGTCTTTGTTGTAGTTGTGGATGAGGCTCTTTATTTCCTCAGATGGTAAAATTGCCCATTCTTCTTGGCAAAAAGCCTCCAGTTCCTGTAAAATACTGGGATTTCTTGCATGAACTGCGTGCTTGAGTTCTCCCCAGAGTGGCTCAATGATATTGAGGTCAAGAGACTGAGACAACCTTCTCTTTGTTCTGCTGTAGCCAATGACAGGTCGACTTGGCCTTGAGTTTTGTATCGTTGTCATGTTGGAACGTCCAAGTACGTCACATGCACAGCTTCAGGGCGGATAAGTTCAAATTTGCCTCCAGTATTTGCTGATAATCTTTCCTTTGACTAAGTTTACTATGCCTTTGTAGCTCACACATCTCCACATCATCAGCAATCCACCTCTGTGTTTTACAGTAGGAATTTCCTTATATCATAGGCCTGGTTGACATCTCTCCAAATGTAACGTTTATGGTTGTGGCCAAAAAGTTTGATTTTGGTCTAATCACTACAAATTACCTTATTACGGAGGCTTGAAGGCTTATCTCTGTGCTGTCTGGGGTATTGTAGGCAAGATACTTTGTGGCATTTGCACAGTAATGGCTTTCCTCCGGCGACTCGACCATGAAGCCCATTTTTCTTCAAGTGTCTCCTCATTGTGCATCTTAAAGCAGCCACTTCGCTAGTTTTCAGTGAGTCCTGTATTTCAGCTGATGTTATTTGTGGGTTTTTCTTTGCATCCCAAACAATTTTCCTGGCAGTTAAGGCCGAAAATTTTGTTGATCTATCTGATCATGGTTTGGTTCTTACAAAGCCCCTGATTTTCTATTTGTTAATCACAGTTGGAACACTGCTGACTGGAATTATCAATTCCTTGGATATCTTTTTGTATCCCTTTCCTGTTTTATACAGTTCAACTATCTTTCCTGTAGATTCGTTGACAATTATTTGCTTTCCTATGACTCACAATCCAGAAACATCAGTGGCTGGATGAAAGATGTAAGAGTTTGTCTGGATCCAATAAACTCACTCAGCTTTTATGCACACACACTGATTACCAGCAAACAGGTCACAGGTGAGGATATTACCTTTATTAGCCATTGAAACCCATTTGTGTCAACTTCTGTGCATGTTGTCAGGCCAAAATCAATAGGGCATGTGAACTTTTCATAAGGGTCATTTGGATGTTTTTGGTTGTCATTATGATTTAAAAAAACACAGTAGTTTGACCATAAATGGCTTCACCCAACTACTAACCATGAGTGGAAAAAATAGTTTTTGTGTTATTCATATTCTCTGACAAAATGCCAAGAGAGCAAAGAATCTACTGGGGCATGTAAACTTTTGAGCATAACTGTACATCTGAGGTCATCCAATGATATTATGACTCCCAGGAATATTTATCCATGATACCTAAGAAAGGCGTGGTGTTTACAATGTAACTAGGAGTTAATTCCTTTGATAAAGGTTGGATAAACTTAGCAGACAATCGCTCTAGCATAGAACCTATGCCAGACAAGATGGGACGCAAATGAGGTGGGATCTTGTTTTTATACACCATAGGTAATGCGTGGAAGATGGAAATAACTGGGTAATCAACATACTGTATATAAATTTAGCTACTTTTTGTGTCTTGATAATATGCTGAACTGCATTTCTTGATCATAACTTTAATACACACTGGAAAGACGTAGTGGATCCTTATCTAATTTATGATAGGTTGAAGAGTCAGACATTAATTTGAGAATTTCAGTCTCATATACAGTATACTTTTATCAAGAACAGCTGTCATTCTGCCCTTATCAGAGGGTCAAATAATTATATTGTCATTGAATCTCAAATCCTTCAGAGCTTTCTGTTCAGAAAGAAAGACTACTAATTGACATATTCTGGTTGGTAAGACAAGACTTTAAATCCCTTTTAATAGCTTGTTAGAAAGAATACATAATTTTTGCACGGGATTGGCTTGGGTGAAAGGTAGAATTCAGAATTCTATAAGAATGAAAATCAGTAAGCTTCATATCAATTGAAAAGGTTTATTTGAAATGTAATCCCTGTAATGTCAAAATTGCACACTATTCTTGAAATGTTGTGGCATTTGCAAAAACAAATTTAGGCTATATTCACACGGTGTGGGTAGTGCACCGGTAGTGCTGCATTTTTTGCAGATCCGCTATTTGCAGTGAAATGCAGTGACATTAGCCATCCCAGCCAAGTCACTGCATTCCACAATTTTGCATTCGGAAGATCCGTTTTGTGCGTGTCCACTTTTGGGTTCAAAAGCGGATCCACATAAAAAATGAGCATGTCACTTCATTTGGTGTTATCTGCTGCACTAATTACATTCCCGCAATCCCACTGTGACCTATGGTTATATCCTCATTCCCGGAGGCAGCAGGACCTGTGAGTAATCTGTTCAGTGACTCTAGGACCTGCACATGTGACTGAGTGACATCATTGTCAGCTGATAGTGAAATCACTCAGTCACATGGTGCAGTGTCATGTCCTAGAAGCACTGTACAGATAACTCACAGGTCCTGCAGCCTTCTGGGATGAGGATATTAACCAGGGGGGTCACCGTCCTTGAAGCACCAAACAGATTAGAAGCCTCCTGCTATGAGGACATTGCCAGAGTTCACTATGGGATCTCGAGGAAGTGACTAATTAGCGCAGCAGATAACGCCACATGTTCACACACATGGCTACATTTTGTGAGGATTCATTTTTGGTGTAGGTTCTGTAACAAAAATGAATCCTTCAAAACTCAGCCAAAATGCTGTGTGAATGTAGCCTTACATGTTGAAGAGAAAATTATGTTAGAAGAGCACACACTTCAATTATCTGGTTCAGAATTTTCTTGTGCAAAATGTCTCTTCACAGACGGACAGTTCCGATACTAATTCTTATATTACAAAGAGACAAGAATACTTTTTGTCACAAAAATAAATCGTCTACCAATTAAAAAATGATGTTATCACTGGGGAGGCAGGAAACATAGAAAGAAGTATCAACAGAATATATTACATGCCGGATGCAAAGTAAAACATACATCTGTTCCAGATTTGAATATCTCTGTTGTAAATATGTCTGCCTGTATTCTTAATCATTCCCAAATGTAAGTATTGAAGAAAGTATTGCGTTTTGTCTCAACAGTGCATGCTGATTTTTTGGGTACCCTTCGATATATTAATAATTTTGTAAGGTCTCTCACTTTAAAGAGACATTTTGGACAAGAAAATTATGAACCTGATAATGGAAGTGTGCGCTATTCTAACATCACCACACTTCAGCATGCAAATTTGATTCTACAAAAGGTGTACAGGCTACTAACTATCTGATATCTGACATCGCACAGCACCCAGTATGCATCGCTCTGCTCTGCTGCTTGACCGCACAGACACGGTGACGGAAGATCAGGTGATCGGGAAAGCGTGCCCCAGCCACAAAGGCGCCCACCTGACAGAAGAGGAGATCTGCGGCGTCTTGATCACGCGCCCAGATCTACCTCCACAGCAAGGAGAAAGACCGAACGTCAAATAGAGGAGAATCCAATTAGAAGGCAACAAGTAAGTGCCTAAACAGGGGGAGAATTAAGCTGCCAGAAGCAGCAGTGACTGAAAGATATATTGTACATTTCAGAGAGGAGAGATAGAAACTAGAAGGAGGAGAGGAGGAGAGATCGCATAGAATGTAATCCAACACAAAGGTATAGAAAAGTCAAACTATGACCACTGCAGTAGAGAAATAACATGAATGATAAGGCAATATTGTGATTGAAAGAAGAAATAAGGACAACACTGACCGCACCAAGGCAAAAAAGACAGTTATACCATACAGGTGAGAACAAAGAGGAATACTTCCAAATCCTGAAAAAAAAGCAGGGTAAATTACAAACTGAATAATTGCAGGTTGACACTGAAGCAACAAAGCAAGATGATCATTACAAAAGAAAAGAACCCAAGCAATAAAATAAAGGTAAATTAATTAACATATCCAGGAAGCCAAAAAAATCAAAGGGTACAACAGTAATACACTTATATTTATATTACAGGCATACAGAGGGACAACGGGAGGAAGAACCAGAAGGAGGAACTCATACTACTGTATCAAGATCCCTCATAATCCAAAAAATCTAGTTTTAAAACCTTTATAAAAATCATTGTTTTTAGATGTGATTGTTTTTAAAATTGTTTTAAAGAAGTTCAATAAAATTCCCGAGAAAGGGTTATATCAATACAGTGTGTTATTTATAGACACAGAGACCAAGAACAATCTATAGAATAAAAGAGAAAGGTTCCAGCCATTAGCCAGATTGTGCGCTTAACCCATATATATATACAGAGATTGGATATATATATATGAATACGGTTTTAACAAGTAAAGGGTATACAGACACACGGAATCACCCGGGGCGGACAGCTGCCAATCATAATAAGGGAGCTCCAGTGTTTAAAGTGTAGATACAGAAATATCAGTTGATTCTACAAATGCCACAACAGTTCAAGAACATTCTGCAATTATGACACTCCCAAAACTACACTTGAAATCAAACTCTTCAATTGCTATAAAGCTTACTGATTTTTATTCTAATTAAATTCCAAATCCCACTTTCTACCCAATCCAATTCCATGTAAAAATCATGGATTTTTTTTCCAACAAGCTATTAAAAAAGATTTAAAGTGTAAATGACATTTCATTAAAAAAAAAAACCTATACTGTTAATGATGTAATGGGTCACATAGCAGCTAAGATAATGCTTTTTTGTGTAGTATGACCTATTTTCTCACAATTTTCTGTGCCCTTTGATAAACTGCATTTTATGACTGTGTGGGCGTGGCCAGCATCTGCCAGCACTGTGTGTGTGTTTCCACAGCTTCTGAGAGGATGCTGATAGGGAGCAGTGTTGCAGCAGAGACGGGGTTAAAAGAGATCGTGACTGAGCTGTGTGGAGCCAGATGACAGATCAGAAGCTTGTGCCAAGGAAAAAGGAGAGGAGTTTGCACTGATCCTGACATTCTGAAATTGTTCAGCACTATGCTCTAATCGGAACTAATCTGATATTTTTTTCCCTCACCATCTGCAGTCTGGAGCTTTCTTACAGCGTAGGCCACGCCCCTCCCTTATATGGTTACATGTCCCCTATTGAGTGTGAAGACAGATCTAAGTGAGAATGAACATATGTCTGCTTCAGACACAGTGGGGACACCTTGTGGAAGGTTTATGAATGGTTTTCAACCAGATTTCATTAATAAGGTATATTTGAAAGTTTATTATAATTACTTTTCTACATTATTATTACATAAAAATGTAAACAGTGGTTATGCTTTAAAGTCTTGTGTCACCAATCAATACATGTCTATTAGTAATCTTTTTAACACTAAACAGAAAGCTATAAAGGATTTCAGATCCAATGACAATATAATTATTCGGCTCTGGAATAAGGGCAGAATGGTAGTTGATCTTGATAAGAGTTTATATGAAACTTAAATTTTCAAGTTGTATGGCAACCAAGCACAATCACCGTCCAGATTGTGGAAATTCACTCTGACTTCAACAGCCAATCACAGAGACACTCACACGGAAGTGATTCAGCAGGAGACTCAGCAGCACGGGGAGCAGCAGCAGGAGTCTGGAAAACCCGATCTACCTGTTCTTCTATCTATCTTTACTAGGTTCTTTCACAGCTGTATGGCAGAACAATATGCAGACAGTCAGTGGTAGATTAAGGGAAGCCAGGGCCTGGGGCTGTTCAGACTCTGTGGGCGAGAGTCATGTGACGGGGGTCATGTGACGGGGGTCATCATATACCTGAAATAGATTATTCCAGAAAAATAGTTGCTGATTGAAACTACAACCTGTCAAACATCCATTGATCTAGTTAATTTACCCTTTTGTGTACAATTTACCCTTTTGTGTGCCAAAACCAGGAGAGGAACTTCCAGAGAAAAACTATAATTGAAAGATTGACACCTGTTCTGAGTTTTGGAGACACTCCTAGTTTTGTACACACAAACTGGATGGAACCTGATCAGGGAAAAAAACTGCAGTGTGAAACCAGCCTAAGGCCCCTTTCACACTGGTGTTTTTGAAAAAATGCGGCAGATGCGGCAGAATCTTAATCATTAAGGGGCCCGGCCAATCATTGGAGTGGGAATGGCTATAGGGGGCCAGGGCGATCTAGCGGGGGGCGTGGCCGTTGGAGCAATAACACCATGGACACTTCACCGACTGGAATAAAGATGGCGGTGGAGTGTGAGGAGGTGCCACCAGAGGGTGCTGGATCGCGGACCGTTACCTGAACCATTAGGCCAATTATACAGTTTAACCTCTTGAAGGGCCCAGTACCAGGAGGTGCAGGGAGCCCATGTCTGATGGCAACGGTAACACAACTAACTGCCGCGGTGATGGCGGCTGACTGACGACTTTCCCGCCAACGTGCTGCTAGGTAACGTCACATGTACTGTTCACTCTCAGAGCGCATGAGTGTCAGCAGTTCCCAGAAGTCCCCAGCTCCTACCAACCGAGTCCTGGTTTCCTAGGAAATGTGATGCTGTGGCTGCTGAGCAGTGGAAGCGACATGTACGAGCAGAAGTGTGCGGAGGCCTCTGTGTGGCGGAGGAGGAGGGAGGCCGAGGAGCAGAGGAAGAGCCAGGTGTATGACACCAGAGTCAAGACCATCGGGGTGAGGAGCGGCTGACATCTCAATGTCCTTTATCCCTTCTTCAGCTTTATTTACGGCACTGCTGCAAACCTTGGAAAAGCTGTGTGACAAGTCCCCAGACCAACTGTTTACACACCCCACTCCCCATGTTTACAGGCTCTTGATGATCAGACCTCCCAATCAACCCCCTCCTGTATACAGCTCCCAGGCCAACCCCCTCCTGTATACAGCTCCCAGGCCAACCCAATCCTGTACACAGTTCCCAGGCCAACCCCCTCCTGTATACAGCTACCAGGCCAATCCCCTCCTGTATACAGCTCCCAGGTTAACCCCCTCCTGTAAAACCTCCCAGGCCAACCCCCTCCTGTATACAGCTCTTAGGCCAACCCCCTCCTGTATACAGCTCCCAGGCCAACCCCCTCCTGTATACAGCTACCAGGCCAACCCCCTCCTTTATACAGCTCCCAGGCCAACCCCCTCCTTTATACAGCTCCCAGGCCATCCTCTACCTTTATACAGCTCCCAGGTCAAATACCCTCCTTTATATAGCTCCCAGGCCAACCCCCTCCTGTATACAGCCCCTAGGTCAATCCCCTCCTGGGGCCCAACTAGCAGACCAGGGTGGGTGGCAGTCAGGGCCAGGGCAGGGTGACGGGTGGTGGCTCAGCTGGCTGGTTTATGGGGCCCCGCCGGCTGGCCACGGTAGGTGGCAGTCAGGGGCCAGGGTGACAGGCGGTGGCTCAGCTGGCTGGCATATGGGGCCCCGCTGGCGGACCAGGGTGGGTGGCAGTCAGGGGCCAGGGTGATGGGTGGCCACAGCTCAGCTGGCTGGCATATGCGTCCCCGCTGGTGGACCTGGGTGGGTGGCAGTCAGGGCCAGGGTAGGGTGACAGCAGCTGGCTTGCCGCTGGTGTATGGGGCCCCGCCATGCCAGGGGGGGAAGTCATGGCCAGGGCAGGGTGACGGTGGCTGGCTGATATATGGGGCTCTCCTTGCCCCAGACCCCCCTTCCCTCCCCCAGGAGGATAAGAGTGAGCATATAGTGTGGAGGGGGTCCCGAACCCTCCAGGGGGATCTGTTCTGTCAAGTTCTGTTGTGTTTTTTCTGTAGCGTTTTTGATTCCATTTTAAAGTGTTGAAGAACGCTGGAAAACGGAAATCCGTTTTTGCCAGCGTTTTTTGAGAAAAAATCTAAGCACTAGGCAATCCGATGTCACTGGGAACAGGAAAAGGAAATCACACCATTTTGTGTTTGCTTTTCCTGTCCCACCCAGGCCAGTGCTAACCATCACTTATAGTAGTAGCAACATGAATGGGTACTGCCTAATGACCCCTGATTAAAATTCTAATCATAATTATCCTGTAATTAAATGTGTATTGTTTTAAAGTATGTGTTTATTTACTTTTTCTAGTGAGCTCCACTGTGCTGTGCTGCCCATATACTCAGGCAGCATTGGGAAGCAGCCCCCCTGCTGCCTTGGTAGCATGCTGTGGCAATCTTTTTTTTTTTTTAAATTTTGTTCTACTTTTTGTGAAAAACTTGGCTTGGGCTCCCGCGGCATTTTAAAGCCCCAGGTAAAGGTAACCCAAGCAGCTACTGGCTGCTAACCCTCAGCTGCCTGGGCTACCTTTGCTGGCAATGGTGAACGCAGGGATTTATTATTTTTTTTTGGACATTTAACTAAATTATTTATAAAAAAAAAAAAATGTGAGGCCTGCCGCCGCATTTTCCATTTACAACAAAGGCAGTCCAGGCAACTGAGGGCTGGGATCGTCAGCGTTGTAAGGCCCAAGCGTTCTGGGCCTCCCACGCTAAGAACCGCAGCCAGCAGCCGCCCCAGAATCTGCACCTGTCTGTGCCCCCTAGCTCTCTGTAGTGCTGTATATCCCCACAGTGTATCCTGTATGATGTATATATTGGTCTCCTATGTGATGTATTTGATTTACAAAACTTATTGTTACAGAGCGGACTGCGCTCCAGACCAACGCAAACCTGGAAGATCAGATATCACTGAACATCGCAGGACACAGAGAAGCAGCTGCAGCCGTCAAATTAGTTGAGTTAATTAACTAAATGTAGCCCTCACCCCTGTACAAGGTAATGAATAACACCACCAGTATTATTCTGCCTCATGTGGCATTTATTGTTCACATCCCTCCTCAGCTCACATACAGAATAATGCATTGAAAGAGATTTTACCACAGTCTTAAGGCCCCGTTAAACACAACGATATCATGAACGATATCATTGCAACGTCACTGGTTTGGTGACGTTGCAGCGATGTCGAAACGACATCATTGTGTGTGACACGTATCAACGATAAGTCGTTGATTGTAGATTTATGGTCCTGTCCATAAATCTATCATTGGCATTAGTCTCCCACTGGGCGCCCAGCATCGGTGCGTGTGACAGCTGGAGAGCAATGATTAGCGAGCTCCCACTGCTGCACAGCAAGCGCTGGGAGCTGGTAAACAAGGGGTATCTAGGCAGCACGCAGCACCTAGTTACCCGATGTATACCCTGGTTACCAGCCTTCTCTGCTTACAGTCTGGTATCCAAGGTACACAGCGGGTATCTAGGGACAGCGCTGTCCCTAGTTACCCGCTGTGTACCTTGGATAGCAGCCTGTAAGTGGAGAAGGCTGGTAACCAGGGTATGCATCGGATAACTACGCGTTGCGCGCTGCCTAGATACCCACTGTTTACTATGATTACCAGCCTGCTCCCGCTTACTGCAGCCTGGCAGCGAGAGTTAGATATCGTGGAAAGAATACTTTATTTTTTCCACGATGTTGCTGGTCCACTGGTCACTGGCGAGTCTTCCTGTGTGACAGCTCACCAGCGATCAGACACCGATGTGGCAGCGATCCACATTGTTGGTCGGATCACTGCCACATTGCAGCATGTAACGGGGCCTTTAGTTTCATATGGAGATTCTGTATCAAAGCCTGGCTAATAGCAGATTTCAGTACAATGGGGAAGGGGGTACCCAGCAGACTCATGTCCTCAGCTGGGATAATGACACAGTGGTCGGAACTGGATGTTGTCTGTTCTGGTGTGATTTTTTCCCAGCTTTCATTTGCTTTATCACAAATACTAGAGGAGCATGACCTTGCAAGTATATTGAGGAATGCTGCAACCATGTTGAGGATTTACACAGGATAACCCTCCTCAAGGGAACCTGTCAGGTAATTTTTGCCCACTATTCTACCACTACGTGTCCCTGCACCTTGCTAGTGTCAAGCCCCAGGCCCTGGGGTACTCGGGTATCAGGCTCAGTGGTTGTTCTCATGGGGGATTGTCACGGGTGGTAGCGCCTGAGCCCATGGCCAGGGTGACACTTCAATAAGGGGTGTATGTACAGGGGATAAGAGTTTGTCATGTGACGCCAACTGTAGTACCTGGTGATGGATCACCAGCGCCGCCACAGTCCTCCGGAAGTCAATGGTAATGCGGCTGAGATGGCAAAGCTCCCTACAGGTGGAGCTGGGCCTCGGGGGCAGAGTTCTTGAAAGGGAACAGGTTGCTGGAGATAACCACACACAAGCAAAGTCACTTTCTCCTGGGTACTTTACTGTAAACGTTCAGTAGTAAATACAGAGTCCACAGTTCAGCATCAGTTGGTAAAGTAACAGGTAGCTCTATGGATGGCTGCAAGTGGATCCCAGGTGGTATGGTGGGACCCGTGGTGTATCTTAGTTGACGAACCCGTGTCCTTTCTTCCCCGCCTAGGATAAGTCTATACCCAATGGCTCCGTGTAGGTAGTAATGGGGTCCCCTCCCTCATGGTGAGGAAGCAGGCAGAAGGCTCCATCTGGCAGGGAGCTGCTGCTTTTAACAAGCCACAACAGCCGGTTGCCGACTGCAAAGATAAACCTTGGCCGGATCCTCAGGCCCGGCGTTCCCGTGGTGGACTGGAGAATCCCCTGGAGTATGGTTGCTCCACGCTGGGGTTCTCCCTTTCTGTGAGGGCCCAGACTCCTCGCGTTGGGTGCCCTCTTTTAGGATCCCCTCAGGATCCTCTCCCTCCTTCCCTCCGGATCAGCTTGGAGCCGTCCGGGCAAACCTTTCCACCTCATTCCACACTCTTTTCCAACCATCCCGATTCCTCTCTTCATCCTCTGTCTAGCCACTCTTAGTTCCCTCTGAGGTGAATATATCTCCCTCCTGAGTAACCTCCCACCATTCTGTTAATGTGGGAGTGCTGGAATCGGGCCCACCCATCAACCTAGGGTCCACTTGCAGCTGGGGCAACTACACTTCTTTTACGGGTGCAATACCCCTCTGTAACGCCTGACTACATGGGGCGCCACACTAGCTCATCCCTAACCATCCATCTCTGACCTAAAACTGCACTGAAATTATGGAGAGTTTGAGGGGGCAGGGTTTTGTGGGGGTGGGACTTGGTGGGGCGGAGTTGGGTGGGGCAGAGCCCCCACAATTTTTGCCCTGAAATTCCTAGTAGCAGCCCTGTCCATTACCCTCTATATATTATAATACATCCCCCATAGTCGTCCACAGAGGCATTGCTAAGGTCAGAAAAGATCTGAGCCCAAACTCCGAGGCTTGTAGTTTGCAGCCAACCACCCCTTCCAAATTAAAAATGTAGCACAACATAACTCTCTGACTGCAGATAATGTAGTACATGTCACCTGCAGTCCTATGTAACACCACATATAACACAGTGATATCTCTGAGTACAAATAATGTAGTAGATGTACAAATAATGTAGTAGATGTCACCTTCAGTCCTATGTAACACCACAGAAAACAGTCATGACTCTAAGTACAGATAATGTACAATATGTCACCTGGAGTCCTATGTAACACCACAGATAACACAATGATATCTCTCTGAGTACAGATAATGTAGTAGATGTCACCTGCAATCCTATTTAACACCTCAGATAACACAGTGATATCTCTGAGTAGAGATAATGTAGTAGATGTCACCTGCAGTCCTATGTAACACCACAGATAACAGTGATGACTCTCTTAGTACAGATAATGTACAATATGTCAACTGCAATCCTATGTAACACCACAGATAACACAGTGTTATCTCTCTGAGTACAGATAATGTAGTAGATGTCACCTGCAGTCCTATGTAACACCACAGATAACAGTGATATCTCTGAGTACAGATAATGTAGTAGATGTCACCTTAAGTCCTATGTAACACCACAGATAAAAAAGTGATATCTCTGAGTACAGATAATGTACAATATGTCACCTGCATGCTGTACACACAGGAGTCCTCCTGTTAGCTCGTTCTCTCTTCTCTCCTCCCTCCCCTGCTCCCGACTGCTGAGCTGCTGGTGACACTACAGCAGGGAGGGGGCTCCTGTGGCTGCTCTTCTCTCCTCTCTTCATGGTCGGCTGCCAGTTCTTGTCTCTCCCACACTTGGCCCCGCCCACCTGCTGTGACCATTCCAAGTTCCCAACATGGATGATATGCAGTTGTGCTGCACTGGATGGAGGATTTCCTCTGCAATAGGTGGGGCGGAAGAGGAGAGCAGTGAGGAGCCTCTGCCAGGTGATCACAGCGGCACTGCACAGGGCTGTGCCCTGCATGTGTCCCCGCTGCACTAAACTTTATTCAGCAAAGTTAACTACTGCACACATTCCAGGCAGTGCACTCATGATTCAGACACCCCGCAGGTGCCGCCCCCTGTTTACCACCAGGCAGCCAACTACAGGTGGTCTTACAATAGCTGCGGCCCTGTGTGTGTGTTGGCGCCGTGGCGGATTATAATGGGGCAATTTACCTCCTGGGCTGTGGGCCCCCCACATCATTTGGCCTGGGGCTACAGCCCAAATTGAACTCCATTATAATCCACCACTGCGGACAGTCTACATCATGTCTGCTTACAGTTCCCATGCAGTCTGAGCATGATCTCATCCATCTCTGCCTTTTTACAGCCCCTTGCAGGCCTCATAACTATTCTGTCTGAGCATATTTTTTTTCTTTGGTTATACTGCGCATGTCAATCATAGTAATGCCATTAACAAAGATGAATTGCTATAACAAAGATGAATATGGCATTACTATGACTGTCACTTAGCTCACTCAAATATCAAGAGTAAAATCCCCAAAACACACTGAGTATCCCAAACACTGTACTATCTGTGCAAGTAGCAAATAGTACCAAGTATACTTGCTCATCACTAGTTAAGATTTCATTGTATTTTTCTGGCTGTTTAGGGCATATTCATATTCAATTAACAAAAGTAATTCCTTTTAGGCATTTGTGTCCTCACCTGCGTTTCTGTAATCGAGGTATGCCAAATTATATTTATGTAGGAATTTGATCGGATGTTTTCTTCTTACCCTATAGCTTAAATATTTTGTTTTGTCAGTGTATTTGGACTATGCATACGCGCAGTCCTATGGTCGAAAAGCGTTGGCCAATGCTTTATGTTTTTAATCAAAATAAATAATGTTAATATTTTAACAAGGATCATACTGCCTTATATCTAACATGAGTGGAAGCAGGATACCACCCTCTTTTTAATTCTCCCTCAACCCCTGAGAGTCATCCCAGGATTAATCTGTGCACCGCACCCTTGGCTGAAAAGACATTTGTGCTAAATGAACTGGTGAACTGATACTTTTTCCTTTTCAATAGGAATGGAAGGCATTGTGTTTGGTATGATGACAGTTTATCTGCTAGGAAAAGTAATTAGACTACCAGGGAAGAATTTTGCTGGCACAAGTGACATTCTGTGGCAATATGTGTGTTAAGGGCTCAGACACACATCCGTTAAACTCGTCCGAGTGTACTGTGCGGAAAAATCACATTGCTCTTGGACCAATGTTAACTAATGTCCAAGAACACATTTCTGAGTCTCGTACGCATTTTTCGCATCCGATTCTCGGATTGCGAGTGAATTGCAACATGCTGCGATTCTATGCGAGTTTATGTGTCCAACAAAATCACGGACAACACAAACAGACAGCACAGGGACAATATAGGGAGAGCGATTTTTACATTGATTTTCTCGCAGAGATAAGAATAGATGGATAGATAGGATAGAATAGCTAGATAGGGGTTCATCTGTCTCCTGCTTCTACTTGGGCCGCCCATTAAGCTAATTACATATTCACTGTACTGTCAGACAAACAGCCAATCAGAGACGGTCCCACTGTTTGAGAGCTTCTGTGATTGGCTGTTGTAGTCAGAGTGCTTTTCCTCAATCTGGACATTGATTCTGCTTGGTTGCTCATACACATTAGTGTAGGGCAACCAACCTTGTGTTATAGGGTGTGAAATTAGTAAATATTTAAAAAAAAATGCGTGGGGCTTCGCAGCAATTTTAAGTCTAGCCCGATGAAGGCAGACAGCTGTGAGCTGCCACCCTCAGCTGCCTAATTTTCCCTTGGCTGGCATTGAAAAATAGGGCGAAGGACCGTTTTTACACTCGCTTGTGTGTCCCTACCCTAAGAAGGTTTATATTGTACTAACGATAGTAGCAGAAATCTCTCCAGAAATGTTTAATTGCTGGTAGTAATCATCATTTTAGTAAAATTCACATGAAAAGACATGAAACAATAATGGCTATAGTGATAAAATATGAGCTGTTAATAATTGGATTAATTGTTGTTTCTTCACTGACTGTGCTTGATCATCACTGTATTTGCAGATGTCGCAATGTGTAAATTAAGAGAGCTGACTGGCTACGTCGATAGATTAGTGAGTCCATAATATTTGAGTAGGTCGCATTTTCTTTGTATGATAGGTAGCCATGCAGAACAAACCAATTAGGCACATAGCATGATTAGTAACTGTCATCTGTTTTTATAGTGTTCCTATTACCATGAATGTCCATTATATGGGTGAACTAATTAGTCATTTTATCTATCAGATGGGCACCTCCCAAAATATATTGTAAAAAATAGCAAAATAATGCTTAATAGAATGCTTAAAACTACTGCTAAATAGCAGCACAGAAACTTCAAAAGATATGCACACTAAAATCAATTTATACACATAATTATATATTTTTATATGAAAACCCCTCGCACATTGATGTTCTTTGTACGGAGCTTTTATCATTTCTGACTTTGGTGGACCTAGCATATCTATGCAATAAACAGATAATCAATTTATATAAAAGTATACAATGTAGCACCAGTTCCACGGTAGGAATGTTACGTCTGCCAGTTCTATACTCAGGTAGGCCCCTAGCATATCTGGGCATGCTGTGGTTCTCTGTCAGGTTGTCCCTCACTGGCCATGAGAGGTGAGGTGTCATCTCCATGGGCAGAGCTTGTGCAGGTGCATGTTCTGACCAGGAATTGCACTCCAGGAGGTTTGCTTCTAGTGTCGCTGGGAGGTGGGACGCCACTTCTCCTAGCGATTATCCTGTTAAGGGGCCCCAGAATGCCAGGTCCCCTGGTGTTAAATGTTTTCCAGCGGATATGGGACACTGTGTCTGCTGGGTCACCTGAGTGGTGCAAGGTTCCCTCACCTTTCCTCTCCTCCCCTCCTCCTTTGTCTCTTAAGACTGAGGGTGGAGATTTGTTGTTGCTTAAGCGATGTCAGGTGATCTCTGAGAGGCAGATTTAAACCTGCCATATCCTCTATGTAGGGCTGGTTATTTCAGTTGTGTTTGGATGATAAAGGTTAGTTTTTGGTGTGCTTCTTCTCAGGTGAATTTTTTGCTCTGCCTTTTGGTCTTGGCTTGTCCCTGTTTTTTTTGCTTAGTTCTGGTCTGTACTGCTTTTGTTGGTTTACTGGTGTGTTTAATAGAGATGAGCGATGTTCGATTCAAAATGTTCGCCAATCTCAAATTCGAGCTGTTTTGGGCGGTGTTTGAGTCATTCGACGAATGCAAACAATTATCTTCAAATTCTGCATTTTGAGGTTATGTTCGATAACAGTTCGTTCACCAAAAGAACCATGTAAAGTAGTCTGGGGGCTGAGGAAAAGGCTGAAATGGGGGCATGATTGTTTAAAAGCTGGCAGTAAAAAGCCCCGGCTTTTAAACAATCATTCAGCCCGATCCACTGCCCCCCGCAGCCTCCCATCCCGATCCTCCGCTCCCCCCGCCTAAGTTAGGACCAGGTGGGGAGCACAGCACCAGGGAGCGGGAGCCAAAACCAGGGCAGGGAAACTGGCTGCGGTGAGAAGACTTCACCGCCGGCTTTTCTGCTCTGTGCTGCACTCACCACTCTCTGATGCCCCTCCCCGCTCCTTGGATCTGCTCCCCCCGCCCTGTCCTAACTTAGGATCAGGTGAAGAGGCGGCGGGGGGAGCAATGAGGGGGCATCAGGGAGTAGGGAGCACAGCACAGAGCAGGAAAGCCGGCGGTGGAGTTTCACCGCTGGCTTTCCCGCCGCTTATTTCAAATGATCAGCTGATGCAGATAAGCTGTTCATTTGAAGAAGCCGCGCGGTGCTGTCAGGGAAAGGTTCATGCAGCATGAACTCACATGAAAGTTCCCACACCCGGGTGCTGCACAGTTCAGCTACATCTCTGGTAGAGGTTCTCTACCAGAGATGTAGCTGAGCAAAAGAAGAAAACCTGATTGGACTATGTCGGACGGAAGAGGAATTTTTTAATAAAGATGGAGTCTCTAAGTGTATTTTTTGTTTTATTTCTAATAAAATATTTTTTCTGTGTGTTGTGTTTTTTTTTTAAACATTCAATAGAAATTCATGGCGGTCATGTCTAATATTGGCGTGAGCCCATGAATTTCGGGCATAAGGCCAGCTGATAACACAAATCTTGCACTAACCCCTCTATTACCCAGTGAGCCATGGCACCAGGGACCTGGATGAGCTAGGTTCAGCGCCAGAAGATGGCACTTCCATGAAAGCGCCATTTTCTGGGGTGGCTGAGGGCTGCAATCTGAAGTGGGGGGGGGGGCCCAGAAAGCTTTTCACCACCAGAAAGCTGTTCAGTCCTCTTTTCACCACTGGCTTCCCTGCCTGTGTCTTTCACTCCCCGCTCCCGGCGCAGTGCTCCCCCTCCCTGTAGTTGCTCCCCCTACCTGGTACTAACATTAAAACATATTTTACATTTATTTTCAATGGTGTTCAACGTGTTCGACGGTGTTCAAGGAATAGCACATTTCATTAATCGAATTCGAACACCAGGGTGGTGGCTCATCTCTAGTGTTTAATTCTTCTGTTGCTTGAGTGCCAGGTCTCCAGCCACCACACTACTTGCTGCCTGGAAAGGGTTCTGTCAAAGTCCCCCTTTTCCAGGATCAGGAGGCAGGTGAAAAATACCCCGGCTTTTAAGGATGTGCAGTAGTGTGAAAGGCATACTGCACTTGATGGCTTGCAGCTCGGGCATTCAACCACTACCCTTCAAAAGGTCCTCATAATATAAGGCAGGGACAGACCCAAGAGTTAGGATGGTCCACTTCCACATTCAAAGTAGGTAGGTTTGTTCATTATTATGAGCCATTGGACTGCAAAGGGCCCATATACTGTTCTTGCACAGGGAAAATCCTAGGTCTGGATTTGCCACTGATGTAAAGATGATTAATTGGTTCCAAGCAGGATATTTTGACATTAGCAAAAAATTATTGACAAAAGCAGACAATTTTTAAGCATTTTCCAAATGAATAATTTCCAACATGATCAATAAGTCATCCTCCTGACAGAGCAGTATACCGTTAATAAAAGAAGTTTGTATCTCCGTGATCCATAAATGATTGGTTTCATTGACTGATTTATTAGTGATGACCTGTTACAAATTATTCATACATCACTTTTTTGTTATTCAATCACACAGTTACAATCTGTATTGCTAAAAATAATTGTAGAAGAATACAATTAAGGTCTTTTATTTTTTATTAATGTGAAGCTCATACACTATGGCCAACTGAGTGCTTTAAGGGGAATCTGTCGGCAATCTTTTGCTATGTAAGATGAGGACAGCATGCTAAAAAGGTTTAAAAACAAAGATCAACTGGGCCTCTGTTATCAGGCTGTGTGCTATTCTTTATGTAAGCTAAAGGTGGTATCACCTGGTGAATACTATTACTGGACGACATTGTCACATCACAAGGCTGTCTATCATGCCACCTGCTGTGATTGACACCTTGCTGTCAATTTACAATCTCCATTGAAAGCCCAGTGTGGGTGGAGGCAGCTCTCTGGGCTGTGCTACATGGCTAAATATAAATGCTTTGATTGTGTTACAATAGCTGCAGCCTGTAATCCTGTTAAACATTGTTGAATTCAGAGTCTCTTTGCCTACAACATGCTGCTCTCAGATTAGGCAGCAAAAACCTGCTGCCAAATTCCATTTAACAATTATTCCTTAGTACTATCTATGACTGCTCACTCACCCCTGTTCCCCATGCCAAGTGCCTTGGGGTTATCCTCGACTCCTCCCTCTCTTTCAAATCACACGCCAAACCCTCGCCACCTCCTGCCTCCTCCAGATCAAAAACATTTCCTGGATCCGCTCTAACCTTGACCATGACACGGTTAAAACACTTGTCCATGCTCTCATCATTTCCCACCTTGACTACTGCAACCTCCTGCTAACCAGCCTCCCTGCTACCTCCCTTGCACCTCTCCAATCTATCCTGAACTCTGCTGCCTGACTCATTCATCTGTCTTCCTGCTACACCTCGGTCTCTCCCCTATGTCAAGCCATCCATTGGCTCCCCACCTCTCAGAGATCCCACTTCAAAATCCTGACATTAATGTGCACAGCCATCCATAACCTGTCCCCTCCATACATCTCTGAGATGGTCTCCTGTTACCTATCCTCACGCAATTTGTGCTTCTTCCAAGAACTGCTTCTTTACTCCCCTCTCATTTCCTCCTCTCACAACCACATACAGGATTTCCCCAGTGCATTCGCTGTCCTCTGGAACTCTCTTCCCCAACACATCAGGCACTTACCTACTCTGGTATCCTTAAAAAGACACCTGAAGACCCACCTCTTCCAGCAGGCCTAAAATCTGCAATGAGACCCAGTCCACCGCACTGTCCCATGATTCGGCACTACCCCCTCCTACTGTATCCCCTTCAATCCCCCATAGACTGTGAGCCCTTGAGGACAGGGTCCTACTCCCTCCGGTTCCTGTTTGAACAGACTACATGAATATATTCAACTTGTTCTCGTCTACTCTAATATCATGTAAATTTTAAATCTTCTCCAAAACAGAAATGTATTTCTTATATTTTTATTAAATTATTTTTTAATAATTTATATTTAAATTGTACCACATCAATAATTTTACATTAAATTGTGAATAAAAATGTTAAACTCGTATCCTAAAAAGAGATGTTTTTATATTTTAGGTTTGATTCCTTTTCACTTGGATCTAAACACATTTCTGGAACAAATTTATAAATCTATTACATTACTTTCATTTTTCTTTCATGTATTTATAGGTATGCATTTATTTGGTTATTTTGTTTCCTAATGAAGTATAGATAATATATTTTTGATATTTTAATCACTATTTTCTTTTATATTTTTAATACAACTTGGTGTATGACCAACTTTGATCTTCTGACTTTGGAACACAGGTTTGCTGTATAGCTCTTGCTGTCTGTGGAGTACTAGCATCCTTTATTTGTAGAGATAAGCAAACCGGTGAAAGCTGAGGTTCTGGCGGATCAAACAAACTTTAGAAATAGCTCTATTATTGACACAAACCTCACCTGAACCTCATTGGTAGTCACTAATGTGGCATTTTGGCTCTCTGCCCACATACAGCGAGCTTTAAGCAAAGCACTTCCGGGGAGATAGGTCCAGATTTGTCATGTTTTGTACACACTACATCCAATAACACTGTGCAAGCCATTCAAACACTGCAAAGTGGATCGTGCTATGCCAAGCTTCAGAGCACAGTGAGGCTCATTTGAGTTGTTCACATACATAAATCACCCGAACTCTGAAACTGAACACTGATTTTTTTTGTAAAATCTGTGTTTGCAACAAATTGCAAACTTTAAAGTTCAGCTCACTCTTCCCCCTGTACGTTCAACACCCTGTGGTTTTCCCATCCCCCTATGTGTGTTCTCTTTTCCTTCTGTGCTCTCCCTTCCCCTATGTGTTGTCTCTCCTCCCTGAGCACTCTCTTTCTCTATGTACTCTCTCTCCCCCATGGGTTTCTCTCCCATTGTGGGCTGTCTTCCCCCTGTGGGCTGTCATTTCCCCCTGTGTGAGATCTCTCCTCTTTTGCTGTCTTTCCCCCTGTGCACTCTCTCCTCTTGTGCTATTTCTCCCCTTTTGGGCTGCTTCTTCCCTTTGGGCACTCTCTTACCCTATGTGCTCTTCCTCCCCCATGGGTTTCTCTCTCAATGTGGGCTGTCTTCCCCCTGTGGGCTGTCATTTCCCCCTGTGTGAGATCTCTCCTCTTTTGCTGTCTTTCCCCCTGTGCACTCTTTCCCATTGTGCTGTCTCTCCCCTGTGCACTCACTCTTCCTACACTATGCACTGTATATGCCCTCCTGTGCTTTTTTCTCTGCACCCTGTGCTTTGTCTCTCTCCGTTGTGTGCTCTCCTTGCTGTGTGCTGTCTTGCTCCCCATGTGTGCTCCCTCTTTTCCCTGTGTGCTCTCTTCCCCTTTGTGCTGGTTATCCCCTATGCAATCTCTCCCCACTGTGCATTGTCTCTCCCCCTGTGGGCAATCTCCCCCCTGCGATTAGTCTTTTGCCTTCTCTCCCACATGCACTCTCTCTTCCTTTTGTGTGCCCTCTCTCCCCCATGTGCTCTCTCTTCCCCCTGTGCTCTGTCCGTCACTTTGTGCCATGCCTCCCCCCTTGTGTGCCCTCCACCTCCGTGACATACAAAGATGGTGGCATGAGTGTGCATGGGTGCCGGGTCACCCAGCCACCATCTTTGTACACTCAGGTATCACTCACTGCCAAATGACTAACTACGTAAGCGTGTAGGCACAGTTAGTCATTCAGTGGTGTAGTCTGGCAGGCTGTGTGTGCAGCTTGTTCAAACCAGTTTTGTGTTTCATCAGGTGCAAGTGTTGGCAGCACCATTGGTGGTACTGTGTGAGGGGCCATTACCGCCAGCTGGCGTCATATTTGCACACATATCACATCAGGACTACATGATGCCAGAAGTGGATGACTGATGGGACCTCATGATTATGTAAGTAGATATCATTCTCATCAAGAAGCTTTAACAGAAACATCAGTAACCATGAAATTTATAACCACTGTCAACATACACTACTGTTCAAAGGTTTCAGGTCACCCAGACAATTTTGTGTTCTCCATGAAAACTCATACTTTTATTTATCAAATAAGTTGCAAAATGAATAGAAAATATAGTCCAGACATTGACAAGGTTAGAAATAATGATTTTTATTTGAAATAATAATTTTCTCCTTCAAACTTTGCTTTCGTCAAAGAATCCCACAAGTTGAATTGGCTTGATGGGCAATTTTTGCGTACCATACGGTCAAGCAACTCCCACAACAACTCAATGAGGTTGAGATCTGGTGACTACGCTAGCCACTCCATTACAGATAGAATACCAGCTACCTGCTTCTTCCCTAAATAGTTCATACATAATTTGGAGGTGTGCTTTGGGTAATCGTCCTGTTGCAGGATGACATTGGCTCCAATCAAGCGCTGTCCACAGGTTATGGCATGGCGTTGCAAAATGGAGTGATAGCTTTCCTTATTCAAAATCTCATTTAGCTTGTACAAATCTCCCACTTTACCAGCACCAAAGCAACCCCAGACCATTACATTACCTCCACCATGCTTGACAGATGGCGTCAGGCACTCTTCCAGCATCTTTTCAGTTGTTCTGCATCTCACAAATGTTCATCTGTGTGATCCAAACACCTCAAACTTTGATTTGTCTGTCCATAAAACTTTTTTCCAATCTTCCTCTGTCCAATGTCTGTGTATTTTTGCCCATATTAATCTTTGTCTTTTATTAGCCAGTCTCAGGTATGGCTTTTTCTTTGCCACTCTGCCTTGAGGGCGAGCATCCTGGAGTCGCCTCTTCACTGTAGATGTTGACACTGGCGTTTTGTGGGTACTATTTAATGAAGCTGCCAGCTGACGAGCTATGAGGTGTCGATTTCTCAAACTAGAGACTCTAATGTACTTGTCTTGTTGCTCAGTTGAGCACCGGGGCCTCCCACTTCTCTTTCTACTCTAGTTAGAGCCTGTTTGTGCTCTCCTCTGATGGGAGTAGTACATACCGTTGTAGGAAATCTTCTGTTTTTTGGCAATTTCTTGCATGCCTTCATTTCTAAGAACAAGAATAGACTGTCGAGTGTCACATGAAAGTTCTTTTTTCTGGTCATTTTGAGAGTTTCAGAGAACAAACAAATGTAATGCTCCAGATTCTCAACTATCTCAAAGGAAAGTAAATTTTATAGCTTCTCTAATCAGCCACACCGTTTTCAGCTGTGCTAACATACTCGTACAAGGGTTTTCTATGGTTTTCTAAACATCCATTAGCCTTCCTACCTTCCTACACAGTTGGCAAACACAAAGTACCATTAAAACAATAGAGTGAGGGTTGTTGGAAATGGGCCTCTATACACCTATGTAGATATTGCATTAAAAACCAAATGTTTGCAGCTAGAACAGTCATTTACCACACTAACAATGTATAGAGTGTATTTCTGATTCATTTAATGTTAACTGCATTGAAAAAAAAATGTGATTTTCTTTCAAATAAAAGGACATTTCAAAATGACCCCAAACTTTTGAACGGTAGTATAGCTGTAAATATTCAAAATGTCAAATTGTTGATAGCCATATATTAATTAAACTTACCATATAGACAATCATAATTCTTTAGGGCTCTGCATTTATATCACAAACCTTCTTTCTTTAAATGGATGTTGCTACATGTTTAATGAATATGTTATAATAAAATCAACTGAATACAGTACCAGGTGTAAAATTTCAGGTTTTCAATAACTCTGAATTAATACATTTTACTTAACGTTAATTAGACAAGTCCCTGGATTTTCCTCTTTGTGATTTTAGCACGTACAGTATTATATTCTTCAGTTAAATTATTATTAACTAATTCCTTAAAAAGGCCTGCATACAGTGTTAAGAATTACATTTCTGGTCATGTTCAAAGATTTAAAAAGTAAAAATTAAAGCTATTCTGCTTCTACTTTGGTAACTTTATCAAGACATCTTCAATTTATTAACTACTGAGATTTACTTGGCAGAGTAAGTTTATCAATTGTATTTTATTTCAGATTTTTTTTTTTTAAATAGTACTATATGTAAGCCATTGGTGGACATTTGTTGTTTCTTAGTTATTTTCAAAAGGGTTTCATTAAAAGCCTCTAATCTACTCTGTGTTCACAGCACCTACAAAAACCCTAGAAATCTATAGGCCCCGTCACACCAGTCCTCATTGCAGCCGATTATATAGGTGACGTAGGGGCGTGGCCTATCAGTGGCAACATCGCCCCTTCGTCGCTTAATGTAAAGGGGCGATGTCGGCGGCTGTGACAGCTCGCCTGGCTTCACATCAGTGATGTGAAACCAGGGGGCCGATCTGGGGTGATGTACACACATCGTCCCATGTAACCGGCCGCCGGCGAGCTGACAGGCGATGGGAGTCATAGGCTCCCATTGTGCTGCATCGCCGCTGGGGTTTTGAGACACCCCGGCGGCGATGCCGCCTGTCAGGTCGTCGCGGCATCGCCGGAGGTGTCTCCCTGTGTAAACAGGGGCAGCGATGCTGGAGGGGCGCCAAAAGCGTGAGCACTCCCGCCCGTCGCCGCCAACATCTCCGGCGCGTGTCGCAAGGTGTAACGGCACCTTAACAGTCTTCTTGATTGTAGTCTACAAATACTGTCTGGAAATACTCAATTCAACTGTCCATTACATTTTGCTACTTTATATCTACTATATAATTGTCTAAGGCGTCTGTCGGTCACAGAAATCGCGAGCCAGACAGAGGCCGTTCATTGGTGCCCGCCGGAGGCAGGCGCCAATGAATGCAGACTATGCAAATTGGCGTGAGAATTCAATGTTTGCCATTTTGCAGCCCGGCAACAAAAATGTGAGCTGGGGGGAGCTGCAAGAGGGAGCGGGAGATCTCCTGCTCCCGCTCATATAACATGTAAAAAATTTCCCAAAAAGGGAAGAAAAAACAATCATATGGTCATTTGTATGAAAATATACATTTTTATTAATCAAAGATTGTGCGGTACAAGGGGTGGGAGCAAGGTAGAAAATCAGCAATGATACAAATTAATTTCTCAATTTCATCCCATATGTATACTCATAATATATAGCTATAATTAATCATTTCCTATCAGCCAAAAGCATACATATATCAATTTAAGGTAAAGAACAATCTGAACTTAATTAATAACCAAAGTCCTGTATACTTTCATGCAGTATATATTGCCTATTCATAGCAATAGGGTTTTTTAGGGGTTTTTTTTTACAGCTATAAAAAATTAAAGATGTAATCAATTGGTTCAAAATAGCATGTCATTATATTACCATGCATAGAAATTCACAGCCCTTCCCATATAAGTGCAGTCACACAGCAAATGCATGTGGTCTAATAACATCCAATATATACGAACTACACAAAATGAGAATCACCTGTGCATGCAGACTTAAACAGCCTCTCAGTGTATAATATATAATGTATAATATGCATAGCTGCCCTCCATCACTGTGGTGCTGAAACCGCACCATGGTGATGGGCTGGAGAAGCGGTGCATATTATATGGTTCTGCACCCCCCTGTGATGGCACATGCCCCCCCCCTATGTTAGATATGGCCCCCATGCTGCTGCCTTAGTAAAATAATAAACTGTATACTTATCTCCTAGCTCCTCCTCCAGCCCTGATCTCTGGTGTCTCTTCGATCTCCGGCTGCTGCTGTGATCGCACGCAGAGATGATGTCACTCTCTGCCAATCACATGACCGCACAGAACCAGGAAGTGGAGGAGCTCTGCAGCATCATCTCTGCCCAATCACAGCAACAGCAGTGAGACCGGGAAGATCAGAGCTGGAGGAGAAGGTAAGTATAGAGTTTATTATTTTCCTATGGCAGCAGCATGGGGGCAATATCTAACACAAGGGGGCATGGGCCACACATAGGAGACGTGTGCCATGCATAGGGGATGTGAGCCATGCATAGGGAACATGTGCAACGCATAGGGGATGTGTGCCATGCATAGGGGATGTGTGCCACGCATAGGGGACGTGTGCCATGCATAGGGGACGTGAGCCATGCATAGGGGATGTGTGCAACACATATGGGACATATGCAACGCATAGGGGACATGTGCAACGCATAGGGGACGTGTGCCATGCATATGGGATGTGTGCCATGCATAGGGGATGTGAGCCATGCTTAGGGGATGTGTGCCCTGCATAGGGGACGTGTGCCATGCATAGGGGATTTGAGCCATGCTTAGGGGACGTATGCAACGCATAGGGGACATGTGCCACGCATAGGGGACGTGTGCCATACTTAGGGGATATGTGCCATGCATAGGGGATGTGTGCCCTGCATAGGGGACGTGTGCCATGCATAGGGGATGTGAGCCATGCTTAGGGGACGTGTGCCACACATAGCGGATCTGTGCCACGCATAGGAAACATATGCCATGCATATTGGACGTTTGCCTTGCATAGGGGACGTGTACCATGCATAGAGGACGTGAGCCATGCATAGGGGACGTGTGCAATGCATAGGGGATGTGTGCCATGCATAGGGGATGTGTGCCCTGCATAGGGGACTTTTGCCCTGCATAGGGGACGTGTGCCATGCATAGGGGAAATGAGCCATGTTTAGGGGATGTGTGCAACGCATAGGGGATGTGTGCCACGCATAGGGGATGTGTGCCACGCAAAGGGGACGTGTGCCATACATATTGGACGTGTGCCATGCATAGGGGACGTGTGCCAGCATAAGGACGATGTGCCCTGCATAGGGGACGTGTGCCACTGCATAAGGGACGTGTGCCAGCATAGGGGATATGTGCCATTGCATAATGGAGTGTGCCAAGCATAGGGGATGTGTGCCCGCATGCATAGGGGACATGTGCCATGCAATGGGGACATTGGCCAGCTAGGGGATGTGTGCCATGCATAGCGGAATGTGTGCCATGCATAGCGGGACGTGTGCCATGCATATGGGACGTGTGCCATGCATAGGGAAGTGTCATCATAGGGGACGTGTGCCATGCATAGTGGACGTGTGCCACATAGGATTTGTGCCATGCATAGGGATGTGTCCATGCATATGGATGTGCCATGAATAGGACAGTGCCATACATAATGGAGTGTGCCATGCATAAGGACGTGTGCCATGCACGGGGACGTGTGCCACTGCATATGGGACATGTGCATGCATAATGGACGTGTGCCAGCATAGGGATGTAGCCATGCTTAGGGGACGTGTGCCACGCATAGGACTGGCCATTATTGATGTGTGCCATGATAAGGGGACGTATGCCATGCATAAGGATGCGAGCCATGCATAGGGGATGTTGAATGTAGGGATGGCCTGCATAGGGGACGTGTGCCTGCATAGGGATGTGGCATGTATGGGACTGACCAGTTATGGATGTTGCAACCATAGGGACGTGGCCACGCATAAGGACGTGTGCCAGCATAAGGGACGTTGCCACGCATAGGGACGTGTGCCAGCATAGGGGACGTGTGCCACGCATAGGGACTGTGCCACGCATAGATAGGGAGTGGTCGATGCATAGGGAGTGTGCCATGCATAATGGGAGTGTGCCATGCATAGGGGATGTGTGCCATGCAATAGGGACGTGTGCCATGCATAATGGATGTGTGCCATGCATAATGGACGTGTGCCATGCACGGGGACGTGTACCATGCATAATGGACATGTGTCATGCATAATGGACGTGTGCCATGCATAGGGGATGTGAGCCATGCTTAGGGGACGTGTGCCACGCATAGCGGATCTGTGCTACGCATAGAGGACTTGTGCCATGCATATTGGATGTGTGCCATGTATAGGGGACGTATGCCATGCATAGAGGATGCGAGCCATGCATAGGGGATGTGTGCAATGCATAGGAGATGTGTGCCCTGCATTGGGGACGTGTGCCCTGCATAGGGGACGTGTGCCATGTATAGGGAACATGAGCCATGTTTAGGGGATGTGTGCAACGCATAGGGGACGTGTGCCTTGCATAGGGGACGTGTGCCATGTATAGGGGACATGAGCCATGTTTAGGGGATGTGTGCAACGCATAGGGATGTGTGCCACGCAAAGGGGACGTGTGCCATGCATATTGGATGTGTGCCATGCATAGGGGACGTGTGCCAGGCATAGGGATGTGTGCCACGCATAGGGGACGTGTGCCACGCATAATGGGTATGTGCCATGCATAAGGGACGTGTGCCACGCATAGGGGACATGTGCCCTGCATAGGGGATGTGTGCCACGCATAGGGGACATGTGCCACGCATAAAGGACGTGTGCCACGCATAGATAGGGGACGTGTGCGACGCATAGGGGATTTGTGCCATGCATGATGGACGTGTGCCATGCATAGGGGATGTGTGCCATGCATAGGGGACGTGTGCCATGCATAATGGACATGTGCCATGCACAGAGAACGTGTGCCATGCATAATGGACGTATGCTATGCATAATGGATGTGTGCCATGCATACGGGACGTGTGCCATGCATAGGGGACATGTGCCACACATAGATAGGGGACGTGTGCGACGCATATGGGATGTATGCCATGCATAGGGGACGTGTGCCATGAATAGGGAACGTGTGCCATGCATAATGGACATGTGCTATGCATAATGGATGTGTGCCATGCATAGGGGACGTGTGCCATGCATAGGGGACATGTGCCACACATAGAGGATGTGTGCCATGCATAATGGACGTGTGCCAAGCATAGGGGATGTGTGCCACGCATAGATAGGGGACGTGTGCCATGCACAGGGGACGTGTGCCACGCGTAGGGGATGTGTGCCATGCATAGCAGACGTGTGCCATGCATAGGGGACGTGTGCCATGCATAATGGACATGTTCCATGCATAGGGGACGTGTGCCATGCACAGGGGATGTGTGCCATGCATAATGGACGTGTGCCATGCATAGGGGATGTGTGCCATGAATAGGAGACATGTGCCATGCATAATGGATGTGTGCCATGCATAATGGATGTGTGCCATGCACAGGGGACGTTTGCCATGCATAATGGACATGTGTCATGCATAATGGATGTGTGCCATGCATAGGGGACGTGTGCCATGCTTAGGGGACGTGTGCCACGCATAGCGGGTCTGTGCCACGCATAGGGGACTTGTGCCATGCATATTGGATGTGTGCCATGTATAGGGGACGTATGCCATGCATAGAGGATTCGAGCCATGCATAATGATGTGTGCAATGCATAGGGGATGTGTGCCCTGCATTGGGGACGTGTGCCCTGCATAGGGGACGTGTGCCATGTATAGGGGACATGAGTCATGTTTAGGGGATGTGTGCAACGCATAGGGGATGTGTGCCACGCAAAGGGGATGTGTGCCATGCATAATGGACGTGTGCCATGCATAGGGGACGTGTGCCAGGCATAGGGGACGTGTGCCAGGCATAGGGGACGTGTGCCACGCATAATGGGCATGTGCCATGCATAAGGGACGTGTGCCACGCATAGAGGACGTGTGCCACGCATAGATAGGGGACGTGTGCGACGCATAGGGGATGTGTGCCATGCATGATGAACGTGTGCCATGCATAGGGGATGTGTGCCATGCATAGGGGACATGTGCCATGCATAATGGACATGTGCCATGCACAGAGGATGTGTGCCATGCATAATGGACGTGTGCTATGCATAATGGATGTGTGCCATGCATAGGGGACGTGTGCCATGCATAGGGGACATGTGCCACACATAGAGGATGTGTGCCATGCATAATGGACGTGTGCCAAGCATAGGGGACGTGTGCCATGCATAGAGGACATGTGCCATGCATAGGCAGGGCCGCACTGTCCAATGGTCAATATGAGCCTTTAGGCACAGGTGGCATGGAGGCAGGGGAGACGCAGAGCAGAAGGTGGCGGTGCCTGCACCATGCAGCCGGCTCCCTGTGTGACGTGCGCCGGCTGCATAAAGTAAAAATCACCAGCGGCGGCTACCAGCAGCACCACCCACAGCCGCCGACAGCAACCTCAAATCCCCCCCATTCTCACCTACGCTCACGTGGCAGAGAGCCTTGCTGCACCCCTGTAGGGGAAATTAATCTTAAATGTGTACCGGCAAATATGTTTATTACAAAAAAAGCACTGGCAGCGCATCAGCGACGCGGGATTGCCATGACAGAGACGACAGCACTACACTCACATAGCGGGCGGGAAAGCCCACTTCACTGTCGGCTCTCCCGTCCCGCTATTTGAAATGAACAACGATGTGAAATCGACCAGGTCGGGTCGTATCAGTATCAGTATCGCTGGTGCGTTGTTATGTTTGACGGGGGCTCTATATTATAGGTCCTCTGATAGTGTCACAATCATGGCCGGAGCAAAATCACATGGCTGTGACATCACCAGAGGTCCTTAAGCTAAACGCACACAGCACCAGGAGCCAGGTACTGCAGACCACTTACACCCACACACCTTACACTCACCCTGCACTCACACTCACCCACCACTCACACTCACCCTGCACTCACGTCACACTCTGCCCTGCACTCACGTCACACTTAGCCCTACACTCACGTCACACTCACCTTGCACTCACCTCACACTTAGCCCTGCATTCACCTTGCACTCACGTCACACTGTCTCTAACCCGCGTCGCTTATTGTTCGCGGCTGGCTGGGCGCGACCAATCAGCAACGCAGGATTTCCGTTACATCGAAACAGGCACAGTCCGTCTGGTCTCCCGGCCCCCCTCCGCTCGGTCTCCTGCCCACTGCTCAAAAAGCTCAAAACCGGATCAGGAAACGCTCCTCATAGGAGCCTATGCTAAAAACCGGATTGCCTCACAAGCAATCCGGTTTCTGTCTCCGGCTCTGCAGCCTGCGTGAAAAATCATGCAGTCTGCAGTTTTCGGAGCGGTTTTAGCATCCGCAATGCGGGAACCGGATTGCTCAGGATGTGTAATCCTGAGCAATGCGGTTCCCGCATATACTTTGCTTATCCCGGCTGCCGCCGGGATAAGCAGAGTGCTCTGTGTTTAGTTATGGGCAGCGCTGCCCATAGATCTTACTGTAAGTGGCTTCAGGACCTCAGACAGCGGCGCACATGCTATAGCAATAGCAATAGCATGCGCGCCGCTCTGAGGAGCCCGACGCTTTAATTCATAAAGCTGTACAGCAGCTGTCAGGAGGCAGCTGCTGTACAGAGGTCATAATAGCATTATATGCCCACCTGAGTGGGTGTAAGGTCTCTAGGGGGACTGGGCACCCCCTAGAGACATTGTAGAAACATTTATTAATAAAATAAATAGGTTAACTAAACACAGAACAGTTTGCTCCTCCCTGCGGCAGCAGGGATGAGCAAACTATCCGGTAACCGGATTGCTCAGGATGTGTCAGAATCCAATTGCGTTCACCGCATCCGGATGTGGATGCGGTGAACGCAATCCTACATTCAAGTGTGATCATAGCCTTATTCACAGCATTACTAATATTATAGGTATTCTTATATGTATAGTGGTGACATGGCCCAATTCAAATGTTCAATTACTGCTGTGAATGCGGCTGTCATTTTTCTTTTCTCAGTCTTATATTTTGACCCCATGCTTTACTATAGGATTATCTCATTACTACTTGTTCAGTGAAAAACTTTTCGGGTTGTAGTGAGCAAATGATTTAACTGTTCTCTATGAGAATAAGGCTAGGGTCAGACTTGAGGCTGACGGAGCTGCTAAAATCTTTGAAAATCAGCCGCAGCGCTTGTCAGTGGAATGCAGCAGACAGTATTTTCTGTGCGCTGTGATAAAGCGCACATCCTGTGTGGCTGCAGCTAAAGTAAACTGTGGGTTGCTATGGGGCTGCGTTCCACTGGCATGCGCTGCAGCTGATTTTCAAAGATTTTAGAGGCTTTGTCAGCCTCAAGTCTGACCCTAGTCTAAGGCCAGGGTCACACAAAAGCCCTGGCTAGGGTCACACATGCAAAATTCAAAGTTCCCTGCGTTGTTTGAATTAGAATTTTTCTCTCACTACGCAGGTTGCGTAGTGGAGAACACGGCCCCTAGCAACCTGCTATGTTTCATGGATACCAGCTACACAGCGGGCTGCTGGGAGTGCGATTTGCACCATGCACGCACCATGCACAGGGGAATGCATCATGATGCCTTCCCTTGTGCACGCACCATGCACAGGGGAATGCATCATGATGCCTTCTCTTGTGCGTGGTGCGAATCGCACTCCCCGCAGCCATGGAACACAGTGGGTTGCTAGGGGACACGTTCTCCACTACGCAGCCTGCGTGAAGGCTGTGGAGGGAGAAAAAAATTCTAAGTTCTCTGCAAATAATGCAGGGAACTTAGAATCTGTCAAGCGTGACCCTAGCCTTGACAGGTAGTACAGATCACTCCTTGTGAATCCATCAGTAGGACATTGATTTTAGGGGGTCTTCTAAAACTGATTATCCACATTGTTAGACATAAGCATGAGACTGGTAAGGGAGAATGACATGCAACAATTACTATTCTGGAGCTTGCACAATATAAACCAGTTTATTCTGATTTATCAGCTTATACTTGGGGAGACTCACAAATCTGTAGGCAATCACCCTACCCCAGTAATATCAGAAGATTGGTGGTTATCCATATTTATCAGCTGACAATCAGTTTGGAAAATTCTTGAGATATGACCATTGCAAGGAAAAATTCAGTGTGCCTGTTATTGTACACTATTTACACTATTGTCTTCGGCTAGGGTCACAGTTGCGGCAGAATTTTGAAATCTTGATCCGGTTTTCAGCTGTAATAAAGCTCAAAACCGGATCAGGAACCGCTCCCCATAGGAGCCCATTATATTAACCGGATTGCTCTACATGCAATCCGGTTACCGCATCCGGATCTGCAGCCTGCAGTAAAACTCATGCAGGCTGCAGATTTCGGGGCGGTTTGCAAACTGCAATGCGGTAACCGGATTGCTCCGGATGTGTAATCCTGAGCAATGCAGTTACTGTATACTTTGTTCATTCCTGCTGCTGCAGGGATGAACAAAGTGTTAAATGTTATTAAAACATTAAATATTAATCAAGAACTTAAGAAGAAAACAGCGGAACTCCAAGATCCTTTTTTCCATGAACAACTTTATTCCAAATAATTTATATCAAATTCATTCATTCAATTATTTGATGGCGGTGCACTGCCCATAGACCTAATGTTAATGCTTACAGGACCAAGGACAGCGGCTGATACTATATGTACATTACGTACAGTATCTTCTCTACTGTGAGGAGCCGCAGCTTCATTAAAAAATTTGTACAAAGCCGACAATAGCTGGCAATAGTATAACTGCCTCATTAACCCCTCACATGCCCACAGGAGTGGACAGCATGTCTCTAGGGAGGGTGGGCATGAGACATGTTGCCCACAGCTGCTATTAATATTTAATGTTTTAATAACATTTAACACTTTTCTTCATCCCTGCGGCAGCAGGGATGATCAAAGTATATGGTAACCGCATTGCTCAGGATTACACATCTACAGCAATCCGGTTACTGCATTGCTGTTTACAGAACACATTTTTCCAAAGAAATGTGTGTGAAGGCAATTGCGTTTACTGCATCCAGATCTGGATGCGGTCAAGGCAATTGCACTTCCAAGTGTGACCCCAGCCTTAACCAGCATGAATAAGGCTACATTCAGATCTGCAGTATTTTCAGTTCAGGTATTTCAGTCTTTTCTTTTTCAGGTTTTTTAAAGTACTTCCACTACAGCGGTTTACAAGTCTAGCAGAATTCCTCCTTTTAAAAAAAAAAAAAAAAAAAAACGGATCCGGTAATATTGCGGCAACATTGTGTCATGACCAATGCATTTTAAGCAGAGTGCAGGAAAAGTGTGATGACTTAAGTTTTTTTTTATCTGGATATAGCACTTCAGGCTTTGGGCTAAAACTGCTGGTAACTGCTGTTTTAAAACAAGCCTGAAGTCCCAGATTTGCCCGATCCAGATGAAACCACAAATTATGGCACTTTTCCTGAACTTTATTTAAAATGCAATGTTGCCAGATCTGTTTTTTTTTTAAAAGAAGGCATCATTCTGCTGAAATTGCAAAACACAGATGTGAAAGGCCTCTAAGGCTGCTTTTACATTAGCATGTTTGCTGAATCGCGGCAGATTTACCACATCTGCAGCAATGCCGTTTAATGGCCAACTTGCGTCAAGCCTGCGGCAAACCCCCACATTCATTCTCTATGGGACTTACGGCAGGTGTGGCAAGTGTGGTTTTTGACTCGATCTGGCAAATTTGGCACTTGCGGCAAGTCAAAAAACACAGCTAAGGCTGGGGTCACACATAGAAATCCGGTTTTGGAAGTGATTTCCATGACCAATCCGTTTTTTTTTGGGTGCTTTTTGAGCCTCCTACACCCCTGAACGTTTTTGCACTTAGTCATTTTTTTACCAAAAGTCTCAAAAAAACAGATCCGTTTTTTTAAGGCACCCAAAAAAAACGGATTCGTTTTCCATAGGGCCCATGTTAAATAGAAAAAAAAAACGGACCCCAAAAACGTTGCTAGCAACGATTTTGGCTCAAAAACGGACAATGTTTTTAAGTGCAGAAAGAAACGGACAGGGTGTTTATTACATCCAATCCGTTTTTCTATCAGTTTTTGGACTTAGAAAAAAAAAATGCCAAAAATGAAGCCAAAAACAGACCAAGGGCTTATGTGTGACCCCAGCCTAACTGTGGTTTGTTGACTTGCAACAAGTGCTGGATTTGCCAGATCGCGACAAAAAGCACACTTGCTGCAAGTTCCATACAGAATAAATGGGGGCTTGCCGTAAGTCAGCTATTACATGGCAGATGAGGTAAATCTGCTGTCTCTGCCGCGATTAAGCAACAATGCTGATGTGACACCAGTCACCAGTCATATTTCTAGTGACAACCATCAATTTTTTTTATTAGAATTCTGGGCTTTTCTATGGTCTTTAACTATGGATCATATATGTAAGGCAATGCCTTTTATATGGAACTTTTCACCAGTTTGAGCTTGTTAAACTGGCCACATCATAGAATAGTGGCTGTACAGCTGACTAAGGCCCCTTTCACATCTATGCGTCTGCTGCGTTTTGCTTCATTTGCGTTTTCATGCGTTTTTACCGCAAAAATGCATCAAAACGCATGCGTTTTTGTCCCCATGGATTTTAATGGAGACGCATGAAAAACGCATAAAAAACACATGCAAAAACGCATATGCGTTTGCAAAATCGCAAAACGCATGCGTTTTTGCAAACGCAGCTCAAAACGTGACTGACAACGTTTTGGACTGCGTTTGCAAAAACGCATGCGTTTTGCGTTTTTGCAAATGCACACGTTTTTACATGCGTTTTTTATGCGTTTTTCATGCGTTTCCATTAAAATCAATGGGGACAAAAACGCATGCATTTTGATGCGTTTTTGCAGTAAAAACGCGTGAAAATGCAAATGAAGCAAAACGCAGCAGACGCATAGATGTGAAAGGGGCCTAAGGGGCCTTTCACAGTTGCGTTTTTTTCCTGATCTGGGAGATCAGGAAAAAACCTGATTCTTAAGGCCGCTTTACACGTCACGATATCGCAACGCAACTACAATAAAAAGTCATGTGGTAGGGGCGTTGCAGTTGATATCGTTCGTGCGTTGTGTCGTGCAAATGGGCAACACAACTCAAAAACGATGCAACTGCGATATCGCTTTGGGATTGTGCATGCTCTTCAACCGTGCAATATTGGCTAGGCGATGTGGCAGGATCGTGCTGTGTGACAGCGCAACTATGATTTTGAGTGTAACTTCCCCTATTCACTCCAATGTTAATTGGTCGTTCCCTGAGTTGCTCAGACACAGTGTTCAAGAGGGGTGTACGACATCGTAGTTGCGTTGGCTGCCGATATCTCCCTGTGTAACATTTCCTATGCGATTTTGGACAAGTGCCAAAAATGTGCGCGCTCTCGTGAAATTGTATGCAAAATCGGAACGATATTGCAACGTGTAAAGCGGCCTTTACAGGATTCATGTTTTTGCCCACTCACTTTAATGATTTCAGGTAGAATCTTGTTGCTTCAGGTTTTTTCCTGAAATCATTAAAGTAAATGGGCAAAAAATGAATCCTGTAAAGCGGCCGTCACACGCTACGATATCTAGAAAGATATCGCTAGAACGCGCCCGATTTAACATCGCGTCAACGATGTCTCTGCGTGTAACGGCAAGATACGACGAGCGATGATTGATGAAATCGCAAAATCGTGATCTGAGCTCCGGAGCTCAGATCTGGCGATTAGCGATTTCACGATCTGCTTCATCGTGGTGTATAACACCAGGATGAGCGATCTCCCAGCGGCAGAGCCTATGCTGGGAGATGGTATCTATGGTACACGTCGGGTTACTAAGCGATGCGCGGCGCCTAGTAAGCCGATGTGTACCATAGTAACCAGCGAGATCGCAGATCCACATCGCTGGTGAGTCTGTCTGTGTGACATCTCACCAGCGATGTGAGCGATATTGTAAGCGATCGCGCGTGCACGTGATCGCTTACAATATCGCTAGCGATGTCGCCATGTGTGACGGCCGCTTAAGAATCAGGTTTTTTCCTGATCTTCTAGATCAGGGAAAAATGCAAGTGTGAAAGGCCTCTTAACCTTCCTAGCGTTATTCCCGAGCCTGACTCGGGGTTAACATTCACTACCAGAAGCGTTAACCCCGAGTCAGGCTCGGGCTTACCCGCGTTCGCGGCAGATGCGGTAAAAAAACCGCATCTGCCGCACTTGCCGCACTTGCCGCACTTGCGCCGCAGTTGCGGCGCGGTTGCGGCGCGGTTGCGGTAATCTGCATAGTAAAGGGAACCAACCACCTCGGATGACCCTCATACACTGATAATATGTGCCCCTGCAGCCTAGTAAACCATTAGCAGCACTGTTTTTGTGTGATCTTATAAACTTACATGCCTGCGTACTTGAGGGCGTCTCCCTGTGTGTGCTGGCACTTGTGAGCTGTGCTCGTCATGCCTGCTCTCCCCCTCCCTTATGCACGCCCCCTCTCAGCCTGCTATAGTGATGTGAGGCTGATTGCGTCATAAAGGGGCGGGGCTACCGGGATGCGCGATTTAGCCCCGCCCTTTTATGACGCAATCAGCCTCACATCACTATAGCAGGCTGAGAGGGGGCGTGCATAAGGGAGGGGAGAGCAGGCATGACGAGCACAGCTCACAAGTGCCAGCACACACAGGGAGACGCCCTCAAGTACGCAGGCATGTAAGTTTATAAGATCACACATAAACAGTGCTGCTAATGGTTTACTAGGCTGCAGGGGCACATATTATCAGTGTATGAGGGTCATCCGAGGTGGTTGGTTCCCTTTACTATGCAGATTACCGCAACCGCGCCGCAACCGCGCCGCAAGTGCGGCGCAAGTGCGGCGCAAGTGCGGCAAGTGCGGCAAGTGCAGCAGATGCGGTTTTTTTACCGCATCTGCCGCGAACGCGGGTAAGCCCGCTTTT
This sequence comes from Allobates femoralis, assembly GCA_033576535.1. NCBI lineage: Eukaryota > Metazoa > Chordata > Amphibia > Anura > Aromobatidae > Allobates > Allobates femoralis. Next base: position 265,305,034 of record JARQOC010000003.1, read on the forward strand.
AGCAAAAAATTCAAGACCTAAACAGACCGCCAGGGAGGTTAAGCAGTTTTTTTGTTGTTCTCCTCTTGTTTGCTGATATATTGCTTTCCTTGCTTGAGGTTGACCAATCCTATGCAGGTTGCAACCGATAAGGGAAAAAGATATAACTCCCTCATTTTCTAACTGTTCTCTGCAGCTACTGTTTAGAGATGAAGTAGAACTGAGTTTTGTAGATTTACAAAGTCTTCCAGATCTCATATCATGATGGACAGTAGGATGAGAGGGTATTAGATGACAGCATGGTGAGATGAGATCATGAAGTGTTTGTTATGATACATAAATCAGCTCAGCTTAATTTCTACGTCTAGTGGAAGACTTAAGTATCATTACAAACATTTCCATATCTCATATAGCTATCAACTCTCTCCCTTCCCCCACACTGACTGCTGTGAGATGAGATCTAGAAGGTTCTGCAGTGATACAAAACTCAGCTGTAGTCCTAGACAGCAGCTGCACAATTATATATATTTTCAGAACTCATATCACAGTGCTGTCAACTTTAGCTCCTCCCCTCCCCACCGTACACTGACTGCCATGAGGTGAGATTCAGAAGACTTTGTAATTATACATAATTCAACTCTGCTATATCTGCTGTAAACAGATTATTGAGAAGAAGAGGGTATATTTTTTTTTCTTCTGTGTGTTGCTGTTTGTTAATGATTGGTCAACTGTATGCAGGGGAAAAAGTACACACCCTCAGAGAATAATTTTTGTTAATTCCCAATTGAAAATGACATTAATTTTAACCTAATCAAGCTAAAATCTCTGCAATGGAGATGAGAGGATATTATTTAATGAAAAGTTTTACTCAGCTCTGCAGCCACTATTTTATGACATTACCAGTTTATCATGTTCAAACAAGTGGGAGGTTCTCTTTAAAGTTACGAGGATTACGTAAAGAAAATAATTTATGCTTGAAGCTTTCATCTATGGTAATATAACTTGTCATAGAATTACATTGACTATAAATAATTAATTTTGTGGTTCCATTCAGAAACCCTAGATCCAAAAGTCTAAAATGGATTTCAGACTGATGTTGCATTTTTGTGACTTGTGCCAGATTGCTTCCATGGTGTGTAATTTGTTAAGTGCTTTTAGCACAGTATGAAATTGTGCATAATTGACAACATACAGTATAATAACTGACTGCATATTAAACTGTAAATTGTGCTCCTTTATTTTTCTGTATAATTTAAATGATGGATCGGAATGACATGGTTGTCTGCATTTGGTTGTATAAGGTTTTAATGTGTGACCATGGCAATTACAGACTTGTGAAAAATGCATTTTATTTTCTATTGTATTGCAGACCAGTAACTTATTGTATCTTGGAAGATCATTTATTTACCATTCTATATATCATGTATATCTATATATCATGTATATTACATTTCTTTGCTATGATTTTGCGTCTAAATGTTAAAAAACAGATTTTGAAAAATATCACTTGTTGAAAGAGAAACCATCCAGTTAAAATCTCACCACTGTAAATTCTCTCTGATTTGACAGTGACAAATGAGGTTTAGACACTGTGAAACCTACAGATGATTTGATGTATAATTTTTAGGCTGGATTTTCATGTCATATCCATATTATAGGCACTATTCTGTCATTTTTGACAACCCCTACAGAAAACAAGTATTTGCCTTAATTCATAGCATATGCAAACAAGTTGCTCGGCAATTTGGAAGACAGAATAGCATTTAATGAGACTGTAAGGCCTCGTTCACATGTTGAGAAATTGATGAGTTAATTTTTTGGAACTGTTTTTTTTATCTTCAAAAACATGAAACATTGTCAGTGACCTATGTTATGAAATGGGATATTTGATAACTATTTGATTACAATCTGTTTCTTTGCTGAAGTCACTTTGACATTACCAAGGCTGTAAGTGCATTAAAGAGATTGTAAGGGGTTGAATAGTCCAAGAAGACCTCAAAGTAATATACCGTATATACTCGTGTATAAGCCGACCCGTGTATAAGCCGACCCCCCTACTTTTGCCCCCAAAACCTGGGAAAATCTATTGACTCGTGTATAAGCCTAGGGTGGACCCTAGCACAAGTATACAGCCCCCATGTTAGTATACAGGGCCCCAGAGGTATATAGCAGCCCCAGTGGTAGTATACAGGGCCCCAGAGGTATATAGCAGCCCCAGTGGTAGTATACAGGGCCCCAGAGGTATATAGCAGCCCCAGTGGTAGTATACAGGGCCCCAGAGGTATATAGCAGCCCCAGTGGTAGTATACAGGGCCCCAGAGGTATATACAGCCCCAGTGGTAGTATATACAGCCCCAGTGTTAGTATACAGGGCCCCAGAGGTATATAGCAGCCCCAGTGGTAGTATACAGGGCCCCAGAGGTATATAGCAGCCCCAGTGGTAGTATACAGGGCCCCAGAGGTATATAGCAGCCCCAGTGGTAGTATACAGGGCCCCAGAGGTATATACAGCCCCAGTGGTAGTATATACAGCCCCAGTGTTAGTATACAGGGCCCCAGAGGTATATAGCAGCCCCAGCGGTAGTATACAGGCAGCCCCAGTAATGCAGGGCCCCCCCAGCCTGACTCCGGTCACCTGTAAAGCAAACTATACTTATCAGTGTCCCGCTGTCCGCGCCCGCCGCTGCCGACATCGCGATCCTCCATCTTCATGCGACTCCTTCCTGTTTCCTGTGCGCGTCGCAGGGAATGACGTCATTGCCGGCGACGCGCACAGAAACAGGAAGGAGTCACATGAAGATGGAGGATCGCGGACGGCAGCTGCGAGCGGGTGCGATCGGGACACTGATAAGTATAGTTTGCTTTACAGGTGACCGGAGAGACGCTAGGGGGGCCCTGCATTACTGGGGATGCGGGGGCTGCTGTATACCGATGTATACATCGGTATGTACCGATGTATACATCGGTATACAGCACTGACTCGCGTATAAGCCGAGGGGGGTACTTTTCAGTCCAATTTTTGGGCTGAAAAACTCGGCTTATACGCGAGTATATACGGTACTCATCTCTTCAGGGTATTTAGAGCTGGAGGGTTTTTCATGGCAAATTTTTTCACCCCAAATCAAATTCTACTGAATCTATTAAATTTTAATTTCAAAGGATTTGATCAGGTGGAATGATCACCCATTGACTTGAAAAAGGTACAATGCATTATTTATTTTAGGTTCTCAATGCAATTTTTGAAGGAACTTGGCAGGTAGATTGTTCTAAACACTGTATCTTGGAGAACGAATTGCAGATCATCTCTGAATGCAGGTTTGTGAAAAGCTTTCTGTCATTTCATGTAATTCCTTTAACAACTTAAATGTTGACAAAAGGGTTCTGTTCAACCATACCATCACTTCCATGACTCCTTGTTCTTCTTTACATAGGAGGTAGTTCATTACTACAATGCCTATGTGTCAGGATGTATTGTCTTGCTACAGAACAAATTTGGAGCCTATCAGTTGCCTCCTTGTGGGTATTTCATATTAATTAAAGGGGTCGTGCCTCAAACAATTGTACATTTGAATTAATAGAGCACAGAATAAAAATAAGTTCCTCCATTGGATGTGTTAAAAAATGTTCCTGTACCAAGATATTCTTATAAGTGTGCCCCTGTGTAATGTATGTGTCCAACCATGCCAGGGGAGGAAGTAGTATTTAAGCATTGAACCAGTACACATTAGGATTGAGTGCCGCAGTTTTTTTCTAGTTTGGATTATAGAATCACTCCTTCTGTAGTGCATCATCCCCCTCTAGCCACAGATTTAAGTGTTTTCTGTTAGCAGGTCCCATTCAAAGAGAGATTTTATCCAGAGAGAGGCTGTGACTGAAAATACAGGCATAATAGTAGGTTAGGACCCAGTATAGGGGACAGTATAGGGGACACGCATCGATGTGGCTACTGGGCGGTTGTATATATGGCCATATGTACTAGCTAAGTTTCTCCATTATTATATTTCATTAGCTGTAGTGCAAGCACTATATTCAAATAAGCATGTCTTAGGGATGGAGTGCAGCTGACTTTTTGTTACAATGTATAGTGTTTCAGAATTGCACCAGTACACTTTAGGATTGAATGCCACAGATATTTCTTGTTTGGATTATGAGATGCACCATTTCCCATTGGCCACAGGTTTAAGTGTTCTCTGATAGAAGGTCTCTACTCTCCCATTCAAAGAGAAATTTTAACCAGAGACAGGCTGTGACTAACAATATAGGTCTAGTAGAAGGTTAGGACCCAGTAAAGGTAACATGCCTCGATGTGGCTGCTCGGTGGTCATTAATATGGGCCTATGTTTCTCAATTTTCATATTTCATTAGCTGTAATGCAATTTCTATATTCAAATAAGCATGCCTTAGTGAGTGCAGCTGACTTTTTATTAAAAAAAAAAATACCTTTGACATATAATCAAGGCCAAGTAACTTAACTATGTATGAAAAATAGGAACTATGGTGCAGAAATATACCTGCATGGGCCCATGAGTCAAAATTTAAATAATTTGGAAAGGAAATTTGTTCCCAAAGGGCTGTAGAATTGTGCTATAGGGAGTATCTGCTGGCACAAAGAAGCATAGTAGCATTTTAACAAATGTTGGGGATTTTTTTAAGATTAATGTCCTCAATGCTGAGAAATACGGCAGATGTTTATCCATCATGCCATAGCATCAGCGAGGCATCTGTTTGCCTTCAAATTTATTATGCAGCAGGGCAATGACCCAAAACATACAGTCAATGTCTTTAAGATATACTTTTATTGTACAGAAAAACAAGGAGTCCTGGAAGTGATTTTATGGACCCCACATTTACTTTGTAAATTGGTAATTGATAAAAAATAATCTAATAATACTTCTATTTTTTTTAATTCATTCTTACTTTGCAACATTTTTCTACACCTGCCTAAAACTTTATCACAGTACTGTACCAAGTGGCATAACTAGAGTACAATCAGCCTTGGTGCGAACCTTGGATCTGCTCTCCCCTTGCAAGTTAGATGAATGGGCCCTTGTAGCATTCTAAATCTTATAAAGACTTAAGAATTGCCCCCCCTCTTTATTATGTATTAATGTACCCCATCCTGCTATATATGTCCACATTCTGGTATATCTGCTCCCATCCTGGTATATATAGACCAATCTTGGCATAAATTATTCCCATCCTAATATATGATCCCCATCCAGGTATAAATGTCTCCCATCTGTATATCTGGTCCTCATCCTGGTATATACAATCTCTTTCCTGATATATACGTCCTCATGCTGGTATTTAGGTCCCCCATCATTGTGTATAGGTCTTCCATCCCTGGTATATATGGTTCTTATCATGGTATATATGGTCCTCATCAAGGTATGTATGGTCCTCATATTGGTATATATGGTTCCCTTTCAGGTGTATAGGTTCCCCATCCTGGTAAAGGTCTCAATCCTGGTATATATGTCCCCAACAATGGTATATAGGTCCCTAATCCTGGTATATAAGGTATATATAGTCAACATCCTGTATATATGTTCAACATTCTGGTATATATGCCCCCATCCTGGTATACATGGTCTCCAACCTGGTATATATGGTCCTCCTCCTGGTATACGTAGGCCACATCCTGGTATATGTGTCCCTGTTCTATCCATAATGCATAATTAAAAAAAAAATTCTACTCACCTTTCCTTCACTCCCATAACATCCCTATCATGCGCCACTCTCTGTCATGGCACCTCTGACGTTAGCTGCCAGCACACTGTTTTGCCAGCAATGTGTATCATTGTGCAGGGATCCAATGGTTCTCTGTGCAGCAATTAATCCTTGGATCCCAGCAGTGGTCAGTTGATGTGAAAGCCATGTCAGGTGATCCAATCACCACAGTAATCACATCACCTGACTGGATTGGGTCAGCTGATCTGGTCAGATGATGTGATTACTATGGTGACTGGATCACCTGACATGGCAATCACACCAGCTGACCACAGCCTGCGTCACTTACTGAGAGCTGTGGTCTGGTAAGCTAACCACAGCAATTAATATGGTAACTGAGCTGTCTTGGGTGACCTCAGTGAGTTACAGCTTACCTGGCCGCAGTGCTCTGCCCTCTTACACAGTGTTCAGAGGCCATGGTGACAGGACGATGTGTTCTTCTCCATGAACTCCAAAGAACCAGATTAGAGAGTGCTACATGGCCAGCTGAGAGAAGACATCACAGAGGATCGAGGATGGGTATGATGGAGTAATAAAGACTTAGTCAACAAATGTATTTGTGATTTTGTTTGTAAGATTTTTTTCTCTCTGTATTGTCTATTCTTTACTATTTACTTGAGAATCCTAATGGCTGTGTCTAACATTATGAATCTCGAGCTTAATGCCAGCTGGCAATCAATGCTGACATTAACCCCTTTTCACTCATTTTGCCACCATACCAGAGCAACTGGAAGAGCTGGGTAAAGTTCCAGGAATTGGCGCTTCTTACAAATGCACCAATTTCTTGGTTGGTTGCGGGCTGCTATTCTATAACGTGGATGGACCCAATGTCACTGAGCCCCCACCTGGCTGAGAATACCAGCCCCCAGCTGCCTAGATTGACCTTGGCTGATAATTAAAAATAGAGCGAAGCCCATGTATTTTTTTTTTGCCAGCCAAATTAAAAATAGGCAGCTTAGTGTGGCAGCCAACAGCTGTCTGCGTGATCTGTGCAGAGAATGAAAGATACAGCAAAGCCCTATGCACTCTGATTGCGATAACCACAGATGCTTTCACAAAGAGTGAGCATCTGTGATTGGCCATTGACAGTGAGTGCAGTAAATATGCAGAAAGCTTACTGGGTAGCCCCAGAAGTAAGTGAGTGGGAGAGCGAGAGACTGTGAGTGGTCCCAGAGGCAAGCAAGCAGCAGAGACTGGTAAGATCTCTAGTATCTATTTGTATATGTCTGTGTGTCTGTGTCTGTGTGTTTAGCATAACATAGAACAGAATCTTCGGTGCATTTGCACTAATGCTTCTGCTCTACATTAAGCTACACACACATCTGAACAATTACCAAACAAAACCCGAATTTCAGACTTTTCAGCAAAATGTTGAGGTTCAAGGGGCCAAGTGAACATTGCCAAATTCGGTCCGGATTTGAAATTGGCGAATTGGCCAAAGTTTGCTCACCTCCTGGAAGGGTGTTACAGAAAAATGCTCCAGTTTCCCATTGATTTCCATTATATTTGGTACTAAAATGGTGCCCATCTGAGCATCCAACCTGCTTGATTCTAAAACACAGCACTCAAATGTTTTGGTGCTCACTCATCCATCACTACATGTTATGTTTTAGTTGCAAGAATGTTTAATGACATTTACCCTAAACATAATTTCAAAATTAAAAAAAAATATTTTAAACATGCTAATAATATATCTCAGTACAGAAAACAACACTTCCTAAAATACTAAAGTGAAAACTGCTAAATATTTATTTATTTATTATTTTTTAGTTTTCATCTTTTTAATATCGTATTTGTATATTATTTTTTTATGTGCATTTTCTGCAAGTACAGAATAAGACATTGCAAATTTGAATGTCTAGAAAATTGAACTAAAAGTAAACAGTGATGGATCATTTAAATGACAAAGACGTTTGCAGAACCTTTTCATAATGAAGGATATTTAACAGAAGCATATTTGAATACTAATTGACAAAGGACTCTAGGATATAGAAAGTTTTGTAAATAGTACCATATGGTGCCATTTTGCAGATGCTATTTCTCACCAGCATCTCCCTTAGCTAGGATGAATTTCGAGGCCCCCAATCAATACAATATGACTAACCAGGAAGCATTGGTTCTCTGCTTAAATATCCTTAATTCTACACCTTCTGCGTCTGTTTCAACATGGAGCAGATGATAAATGTGCATTTGCTGCATTGTGCTATAACAATGGCCATTATAGCATTTACCTAATGGAAGCAGCTGCTCAGTTACAAAGTGTGTCTCTAATATTGGGATTCAATTAGGGAGCACGAGAAATGACCTCTACAACATAACTATGTTAAAATTAAATGTCTTTGTGGTCTGATTTAGTAAGTGATTGCAGTGAAGAGTTTTAGCACAGGCAGAGAAAAGAAAATCAAAGACACTACTTTTAGATTTAAACATTACCTATAAGAAGCAATTGGACAAGTTTTTAGGGAAGAATAATGTGAGCATGCAAAATGACCTGTTTTCCATTTAATTATTGTAATCTTTATGTTAATAAATTGCAAGACAGCAATGTAATTGGAAGTAGAAGAAAAATAGTCAGTCTAACAGCTGTACAATCCATGAATTAACCTGAGATACATTGGAAAAACGTAATTAATATCTATAATAAAACAAAATAGACTTCCATTATCATCTCTTAGGGTTTTATGATAAATGGCACACATATTACTAGACTGTCACCCCTGAGACATTTACCTATTGCCTCTCAGCTTCATAAAGGTTAGGCTTAAAATATACTATGCACATATTGCACAAAAGCTATGTCGATACATTTGTATTTTAGATAAAATAACATTGCTACAAAAGGCTAGGTATAGTTTAGTACTACCAGACCAATTCAACCTACATAAATCACCGATAATGGAAGGAGTAATTTAGCAAGAACATGTAAACGACAAGTATATTTGCCCGTGCAACCTTTGGATGTATTTCGCTTATTTTTGTACTGTATGTCACTGAGATTTTTATTTTATATTCTTAAAAATTACTAATTTCTGCAATACTTTTTTTTGTTAAGATTGCTAGAGGATGATCATGTCTACGATCTCCACTCTCCAATCACTGTCTTCTAGATCCTATCCAGTCTGGTTTCTGCCCCATGCACTCTACAGAATCTGCCCTCACCCAAGTTATCAATGACCTTCTGACAGCTAAACGCTACAGTGACCACCCTCTGATTATTCTTCTTGATCTCTATGCAGCCTTTGACACTGTTGAACATCATCTCCTACTCTCCATGCTGAACTCCATCGGCATAAAAGACACCGCTCTCTCCTGGCTCTCTTCCTTTTTTTCTGACTGCTCTTTCACTATATAATTTGCTGGCTTCACTTCCTCTCCTTTTCCTCTCACTACTGGGGTCCCTCAGAATTCAGTCTTTGGACCTCTTGTCTTCTCACTCTACATGGCCCTGATTGGACAGACCATCAGCAGATTTGGCTTTCAGTACCATTTAAAGGCTGATGACACACATATATACACTTCTTCCTCTGACCTTACTTCCCCTGTATTACAGAACACCAATGAATGTGTAACCGTAGTTTTCAATATCATGTCCACTCTCTATTTTAAACTCAACTTTTCCAAAACTGAACTTCTTCTGCTCCCGTCCTCCACTAACCTCCCTAACTCTGACGTCTCTCTCTCTCAGTGTACAGCACGATAACACCTAGGCTGCAGGCTCTCTGTCTGGGTGTAATGTTTAATTCTGATCTTTCTTAACCCCAGATATACAATCTCACGCCCGCTCTTGCCGCTTGGACCTGAAGAACATCTCCAGAATTCACCCCTTTCTCACCTTGGAGACCACAAAAACCCTCACCGTGGCCCTGATTCACTCCTGGCTTGACTATTGTAATTCTCTATTTTAATTGGCCTCCCCCACACTAGACTCTCCCTCTCAAGTCCATTCTTAAAGCAGCAGCCAGGATCACCTACAGTGCTGTGCAAATTAATTGGGGCAAAGCAAGTCTTTACTTGTTTTTCTTGCATTAGTTTTACTATTCCTGATAAGTGTTCTATCAGTACTTGGTGTAATTTTCATTTTTCTTCCACATTTCCCTTTTTGTTTTGGAGAAAACGATCCAGTTTCATTGTGTGTGTGAATTATTCTTGAAACGGTAGATTCAAGATACAGTCAGACTTGTATGTTCATTAAGAGTAATAATTCTAGACCTCTTCCGTGAAGTAACATCCATTTTTACAGGCACGAATCAAACTGAGAGAAAAAGTACACTAAACCACTCCTCACAGAAACAAGTTCTCAACTGAAGCTGAGGGGGCAGCTAGCTGTTATTTTCTGACTAAAACCAGTCAAACCACATTTTGTTGCTCAAGGTTATACACTCACACCTGTTCAAAGTAGTTAAAACTGGTTTGAATCACTGACTGGTAACCCCAACTTACGATTTTACTTAAAAAATGCTTTGTCCCAATTAATTTGCACAGCACTTTATCTAGCTAACTGTTACTCGGATGCTTCCACTTTATGCCAGTCATTGCACTGGCTGCCTATACACTCTAGGATCCAATTCAAACTGCTTGTTTTCACCAACAAAGCTCTTCAAAGTGCAGCACCTCCCTACCTCTCCTCCCTCATCTCTGTCTATCACCCCACCTGTTCTCTCCACTCTGAAAGAGACTCTAGACTAACATCTGCATTAATCCGAACCGCTCACTCCCGGATCCAAGACTTCTCCCGAGCTGCACCAATTCTCTGGAATGCTCTACCCCAAGAACTTAGGTCTATCGACGACTTACATTGTTTCAGGCGATCTCTAAAAACACATCTTTTTAGGGTGACCTATCATGATCCCTAGTCAAAGTCATTTAGACATAGCCTATCCACTCCACCAGTCTCAAATGTATCTCAAATAATAGTTGGTGGCCACTTACTCTGCTTCTATCTGTTCCCCATTTCCTTAAGTTGACTATACCATCATAGTAAATAAGCACCTGTACTTTGTGTTGTGTCACCCCCACCTCATTGTTAGATTGTAAGCTCCTATGAGCAGGGCTGTCATTATTTTGCTTTAATTATTGTATTTTCTGATAACTGTTTCTTATGATTGTTTAAATATGAACCTCTGAATTGTGAAGTGCTGCGGAATATGTTGGCACTATATAAATAAAGATTATTATTATTATTATTATTATTATTGAAACCAGTAATTTTTGGGGGTGGAGGGGAAGATTTAATTTTGATCGCACTTCTCTTAGCACTGATTGTAGATGAGTTTAACAAGTGCACCCTGGCATGGGGCAGTAGTCATGTGTGATTGCTAGCACAGACTGCTGCGCAGGCCTGGTTGGTCAGTCCATGCCCTGGCCACCTGCACAGTACAAATAGGATCTCCTTTACCATAGAAATTTCTGGGGGAAGACACAGATACAGTTATTCCTTTTAACTTCAATGCTTCTATACTTTTCAAATCAGGCAACCATTGCCAGATTTTTCTTCATAGTTTCAGGGGCCACAAAATTCATATTTATTTTGCACTTTAATAGTTGACTGCTTCCCTGACTCCGGAGTCATTACTGTTACTTTCACATTGTAATGTACAATAATTAGATCTGTCTCTTTAAGAAGACTAGGTCCGTGATATGTAAGGAGAGAAGGTGGAGGAGTATTCCTTTTGACTGCGAGATGACCGTTCTGTATGCTGAAAAGAGAAGAAGATAAAAGACGTATATAAAGGACTAACCAGAAACTGACCCACACTTCTACTTCTCTGCACCCTCTTATCATTTCTAGCCTCCTTTGCAGAAAAATCGATTTTGTAAGAGAGAAAAGGTTAATCACTCGTCCTGTGGAGTCTTGTTAGTATAGTCTAATAGCGGCCTGTATGCTGCTGCCTGTAATTATGCAGCCCCTCTTCCTTGCTAAGCCTGGCCGTCTGAAAGGGGGCAAGGATGGCATTAGCCGCCTTCATACGCCAGCTAGCATCAAAATTAACAACTGTAGTGAATGGTAAAAATCCAAGTGGGTAATTATAAAACTGCAAATCTTCACATATGTAAAACTAACCCATCATATGTCTCAGCCTGTCTCTGAATCCAACATTATCTTTTACTGTGTCCACTGGTTTGAAAAAAAATCAAAGTTTAAAAAAAAAAGATGATTTAGTCGTCATTTCCGTTGTAGGTTCTCTTGTTTATCGCTGTAATGTATCTTTCATAGCTCGGCACATTTTTGGTAATACTTGTTTGATCGCCCTTTATGCTTGTATTGCATGTTCAGTGACCAGCTATTGGCTTGACTTTTCTATTCCGGTACCTGTTACAGATCTGATCATTGAGCTTAATATTTATAGTCCGGCCCTTTCATGAATGTGGGCAGGCCTTAGCAAATTTTTTTAATATCATTGTTCTTAGTTTGAATGGATAAAGGTGTGGTGAAATTATAAAAATAACTGCAAATTCATGTTCACTATATGGTAAAACTAACATTTCAGTATGATGTCTCAGGCCGGTACGAGTTCGTAGATATCAAACATGTATACTTTTACTGTTGTCTAGGTGGTGAAAAAAAAATTCAGAAGTTTAAAAAAAAAAAAAGAATTGCACTTTTGTCGTCATTTTCCACGACTTGTAGTGTTCTCATTTTTTGGCATCTGGGGCTGTATGATGGCTTATTTTTTGCATCTTGAGCTCATGTTTCTACATTTTTTGGGTAGATACATTGTTTTGATCGCCCGTTATTGCATTTTATTGCAATGTTTCAGTGACCAAAAAAGCATAATTTGGGCGTTTTGACTTTTTTTCCGTTACGCTGTTTACAGATCTGATCATTGATTTTATATTTTGATAGATCGGGCATTTCTGAATGTGGTGATACCAATTATGTGTAAATTTTTTTTATTTTTTCATTGTTTTATTTTGAATGGGGCAAAAGGGGGGTGATTTGAACTTTGTGTTTTTTTCATATTTTTAAAAACTTTTTTATTTTTTATTTTACATTGGCCACTAGAGGGCCTCAGTGCTGCACAGTTCGATCACTTGTGTTATGTAAAGATGACCTATAGCACATCTCTACATGGCACAAAGGATGACATTCTGTAATAACCTTCAGTCAAGTTCTTTTTCTTGACTGAGTATCAAAATTAAGGGGACTCCACGTTGTTTTTTATTTTTTATTTAAATAATTCTTAGAAACCTTACTGACTGCAACCAATCACAGATAGAGTTGCACAGGATGGCTAGGCAGATGCAGTGAATATGTATGAAGCCTAATGAGTGGACCTGGAAGCAAGTGTGAAAGCGGCGTGGAACTGTGGTAAATATGATTTAACTGATAAATCACCATTTTGCTTCCTTTTGCAGCCCCCCTAGCTGAACTCGAACCAGCACAGTAAGGCTGCATTCACACATTAAGTATTTGTGCATTTACGCAGTGCTTTTTTGCGCTTTCATAATTGCATTGAAATGCAATGCTGGAAGCACATCCCAGCAAAGCTATGGCTTTTGCTGAAATACCTTTCAGAAGCTGTGTATTTTGGCATCTTTTTGTGGACGCACTTTCACTGCAAAGCGTGTCTGCATAAAAAATTACCTGGTCAATTCTTTGTGCATTTTTACGTGTGCTTTTCCCATAGACCACATTATAAAATGGGCTCCGGAAAAGCGCAGGTAAAAATGCGCAGCAAACCAAGGGCAAATGTGCACAACTGCAAAAAAGTGCACCTGATACGCAGCGTGTGAATGTAGCCTAACACAGACTACTCAAGGAAGTCCATGTTTGAGCTCCATGCATGAACACTAGGTATGTGGTGTAAGGTCCACTTTACACACACCAACTTATCTGTCCAACTTCTGACCAACTTACTGGTTGCAGTGAAATCATGGACACATTGTTCCATTGTACACAGTCACAAAATGGAGCAATGTGTCTATGATTTCACTGCAACCAGTAAGTTGGTCAGAAGTTGGACAGATAAGTTGGTGTGTGTAAAGTGGCCCTAACACTTCAAACCTATTGAGAATTTCATAAGAAAAACAATGGTGTGCTTGGTTTTAACGTAACTTTATTCTTTCATGAGTTATTTACAAGTTTATGACCAGTTATAAAATGTCTCCAAAGTGCTGTCCATTGTGTTGGATTGTCCATGCAACCCTCTTCTCCCACTCTTGACTATTGAATCTTCTTGATTCAATCCTGTGATCTTTTGCATAGTAATCAACCTAATAACAGACTGAGCTATTAGGGAATGTGAGAACTGGATGTAATTTACAATATTTATAATAATAATCTTTATTTATATAGCTCCAATATATTCCTCAGCGCTTTGCAATTCGGAGATTCATATACAAGCACTCATAAGTAACATTTATAAAAATACAAAAATGAAAGTAAAATAATGACTGCTCTGCTCAAAAGAGCTTACAAACTACAATGAGGTGGGGTGACACAGCTTGCAGGTGCTTATTTACAATGATGATCCAGCCAATTTGAGTGAATGGAGAATAGATAAGAGCTGCATGAGTGGCCACTATCCATTCTTTTGAATAGGCAATGTTTAAATTACTTCGATTATGGAGCATGATAGAATGCCCTAAAAAGATGTATTTTTAGGGAGCGCCTGAAATATGTAAGTTGTCGATAGATCTAATTTCTTGGGGTAGAGCATTCCAGAGGATAGGTGCAGCTCAGGAGAAGTCTTGTAGCTGGGAGTGGGAGGCTCAGATTAGTGCAGATGTTGGTTAACTCACTCCCACAGCCAAGATAATGGGTTGGGTGATATACAGAGATGAGGGTAGAGAGGTTATTAAGGTTTATAATCCAGCTCACCTGTTTCTTTTGTGCTCCAGAGAATTCTCAAAACATCCAGAAAAACTTTAAGCATGGAAAATCGAGGCTATATTACACAGGTCAACAAAAAAAAATTTTTTTTCTGGTGTCCAAAATATTTTAATGAATTTGGGGTATTTTTGGGGTGCTGATTCTGAATATGCTATCAGTTTTGCCAGATTGGCTCAAGTTTTTGAGATTTTTGGTATCTTATTTATAGCACTTGTTGGTAAATGCGACGCATCATCTCATTAATTTCTTTGGATTAGTACTTGAACTGAGCAGTTCTCAATATAGTTTTGTGTTAATTAGTGTTCTAAAAGTTTGTTCATAGCTTGATTTTTGCACTAACTTTATGTTTTTGTCTGTTTTCCAGTGAAAAGCATGAACTCATCAAGAAGAAGTTGTCTTAACGATCCAGACTCATTCTGTTACATTTGTGGTGAATATACACTGACAAAACATAGAAGAAACATAACAGACTTCGTTAAAAAAGTGTATTTTGCCTATTTTGGGGTTATGCTTGGGGACCAAGACAAGTTTTGGGCACCACACATAGTGTGCAAAGCATGTATCGAATTATTACGAAAATGGAGCAAAGGACAAAGAACAAGCTTCAAATTTGGTGTTCCAATGGTGTGGAGAGAGCAAAAAAATCATCATGATGACTGTTATTTCTGTGCAGTGCAAGTACAAGGATTCAATAAGCATAAGAAACGAAAATGGGAGTATCCTAACATGGAATCTGCAAGAAGGCCTGTCCCTCATTGTGAAGATGTGCCTGTACCTGTGTTTACCATGTTACCTGACCTTCCCCCACCTGATGATGATGATGAAATGCAGGGTATGGAGCTAAGCATTAGTTCTGGAAGTGAACTAGAATATGAAGGAAGTTTCAGAACACCTACGCAATTTACCCAAGGAGAGCTCAACGATCTAATAAGAGACCTCAACCTCTCAAAAAGTGCATCCGAACTTTTAGCTTCAAGGCTAAGTGAAAAAAATTGTCTGACGCCTGGAACTAAAATTACATCTTACAGGACCAGAGAAGAAGCACTTCTTCCATTTTTCTGTGAAGATGACCTACTTGTATATTGTAAGGATATTCCTGGCCTGATGCTGCAAATGGGTTTACAAGTATATCGTCCTGTAGACTGGAGGCTTTTCATAGATAGTTCTAAAAGGAGTTTGAAATGTGTTTTGTTGAACAATGGCAATCAGTGTGCATCTCTTCCAGTAGCTCACTCAACTAAACTTGCAGAACAATACCAAAATGTCAAAATGGTCTTGGAGAAACTGTGCTACCATGAACATTCGTGGCTGATATGTGTTGATTTAAAAATGGTCAACTTTTTACTTGGACAGCAAAGTGGATACACAAAGTATCCTTGCTTCATCTGCATGTGGGATAGTAGAGCAAAACATCAGCACTGGGAGAAACTGAATTGGCCTCCAAGCGACACCTTGACAGTAGGAGCATCAAACATAGTGAACGAACCTTTGGTGGACAGGGAAAAAATCATTCTACCACCACTTCACATAAAGTTAGGATTAATGAAGCAGTTCGTCAAGGCATTAGACAAAGATGGTAATTGCTTCATGTACATCTGCAGATCTTTCCCTGGTCTTAGTAGCGAAAAACTGAAGGCAGGAATCTTTGATGGTCCTCAAATTCGGAAACTCATTAAAGATTCAAATTTTCCTAAGGAAATGAATGACATTGAAGCTGCTGCATGGTGTAGTTTTGTGTTGGTAGTGAAGAACTTCTTGGGAAATCAAAAGGCAGACAATTATGAAGAACTGGTACAAAACATGCTATTGAGATTTAGAAATCTGGGTGTACACATGAGCATTAAATTGCATTATCTTCACAGTCACTTGGACAGATTTCCAGAAAACCTTGGAGATTTTAGCGAAGAACAAGGGGAGAGATTTCATCAGGATATTATGGTGATGGAGGAAAGGTACCAAGGCAGATGGGACAGACAAATGATGGCTGATTACTGCTGGAATCTACAGCGTGACTGCCCCAATAGCTCACATAGAAGAAAATCATATAAAAAGCGCTTTTCCAGCGATTAAATGTCTATCTTTCATGTCTTGTTCATTTTTGAAGATTACTTTCTAAAACTAGTTAAAATAAACTAAAATCAACATTTACTTTGTTAAATTTATTGTATTCATGACAATATCAATAAAGTTAATGCGCGTGTAGCAAATTACGTCTTTTTTTTTACACATTTTACGAAAAATCTCAAAAACTTGAGCCAATCTGGCAAAACTGATGACATATTCAGAATCAGCACCCCAAAGTTACCCTAAATTCAATGAAATATCTTTGGCACCAAAAATGCTGTTGACCAGTGTTATAGTCCGATTAGATACAAGCTATCCCGGGCACTGGTTTACATGTAAGCCTGTGCCCGGGATAGTTTGTATCTAATTGGACTATACTATAGCCTTCAATTTTGCATTCTTTTTATGATAAAATTCAATAAAGAAATCTTTTGGAACTAAGAACATTTGGGGCCGGACCTTAAAGTTTTTTCCAGAGGTAGGGAGGTGCTGCACTGTGAAGAGCTTTGTGAGTGAGAACAAGCAATTTGAATTGCATCCTATAGTGTATGGGCAGCCAGTGCAATGACTAGCACAGAGTGGAAGCATCCGAGTAATGGTTAGCAAGATAGGTGACGCTAGCTGCTGCATTAAGGAGGAACTGGAGAGGGGAGAATCTAGTGAGGGGGAGGCCAATTAACAGAGAATTACAATAGCCAATGTGAGAGTTTATAAGGGCAACAGTGAGGGCTTTTGTTGTTTCCATGGTGAGAAAGGGACAGATTCTACAGATAATCTTCAGGTGCAAGCGGCAAGAGTGCGTGAGAGATTGTGTATAGGGGGTGAAGGAGAGATTGGTATGAAACATAACACCCAGACAGCAAGCCTGCTGGCTGGCATTATCATGTTGCCACACACTGAGAGGGAGAAGTCGGATTCAGGGAGTAGGGATGGGCAAATTGCTCGTGTTCATGCCCGGGGTTGCAGCTGTAAAGTACTCTAATAGTTAATCCTCTTAATATACTGACCGGGTCCCCGTTCTCACTTCCTGGTGTGACGGGTTGCTGTGTCACTTCCGGGCCGCCCCTTATCATCTTGGCGTATGTGATTGGCTATTGGAGCCAATCACATGACGATTCATCCCGGAAGCCCGGAGGTGACACGGTGCCGCGCGGCACAACTGAACGGTATAACGTGGACCCTTTAAGTATAAGTAGGAAGATTAGTAACTATGTACGTTCCTGCACACAGCAACCCTGGGCACGAACCCTGGGAAAAAGCACAAGTTTTCCCATCCCTATTAGGGAGGTTATTGGAGGATGGGATCAGATAAAGTTTGGTTTTGGAATGACTGAGTTTTAGATAGAGAGCAGACAGGATGTTGGAAACTGTGGTTAGACAGTCTCTGGTGTTCGGTAATATACTGGAAGAAAAAAAAATTTAAACACCAGGAGCAAAACAGTAAAAATGCAGTGATATGACAAGAATCTGCATAACTAATATGCTAAATAGTTTCCAGTCAAATTTAGGTAGGAGATATTCAAGATGATTGTCTAAGATGAAGGTTTGCTCACACTCAAAGCTGTAGTGGATGGTAAGATATAGAGCTAGAAAGTCAAAAGTTCAAAAAAGTGTTACTCTTTTGCTTTTCAGTGTATGAAGTTTATTGAACAATTTACACAACTTAAAATGGTTGTCCACTAACTTATCACACCCTTTGAAACCTTTAACTCACCTTCCATACTGTTGCTGTTAAAGCAATGTTATAGCTAAGAATGCCATAGTTCACGTGGCATTGTTTTTTAACATGATCCCAGCCATCAATAAGTGGCCTCTATTTGGCTGCTATCCTGCACCCTCACTTCTTCTACTTCTCTGACATTCATCCAAGGGAGAAAAGAATGCAAAAATCCCATAGTAGCCGCTGATTGTCAGCTAGGCTCATGTGAAATAACAATGACATGTGAACCCAGCAGACTCAATGCCAACATCACAGAAATGGCACCAGTGTGAGAGATGAGTTAAAGGAAAACTGTCAGACCAAAAATCCATATGTAACTGCTATCATTTTCTAATTCCTTTCTCTAAGCTCTCTCTATACATGTATTTCTATTATGTATATTTCTCTCCTATCTTCTGTAAACTTCAAAATAATAGATGAATTCCCTCTGTCACTCACAGTGATTTCTCTGCTGCCCACACCCACTCAATGAATGAATATTCATTCTTCATGACATTGTCCTGCCTCTTTTCTGATCTGTCTGTTGTGTGACTCATTCACAGCAGACAGAGAAGGGAAGGGGGAGGAGGGGGAGTGTTTAGCTGCAGCTCTTCATGTAATTGTGTGCATGAGATATATGTGAAGTGTGTGCAGTCTGAGATATTTTTATGTGATGTAAGGGGGCTAGGGGTCGCATAATTGATGGGAGGTATGTGTCACAGAGATGCCTTTTGTCTGTGACATAAGTTGGCGTATTTTCCTTGGTGCATGTCAGCACTGGGAGTTTTCTTAGTCCAAAAGGGGCCGGCATATGGGTCCTGTGAGAGACGGGCGGATCCAGGACCCACATACCTCACCAAGGGGTATGGTGACAGGCCCATATAGTGGAGCCTGGTGTTAGCACTGGGCGGGTCTGTGCTAGGAGGGTCCCTTTATTCTATTTTTTTTTTAAAGAAGACTACTTCATTTAAAAAGGGTTTCCCAAAAGTAGAAATCCCCTTTAATTAGTTATCGGTCACTGGAAAAGGAAAGGTGCAACAGTGTAGTGATATGAAAAAGAGATCACCATATCTTCTGGATTATACATTGCACTTTTTTCCTTCAAAATTGGGGGGAAAACTGGGGTGGGTTTTACAATCCTAATATAGCTTACTTTGGTGGGGCGGCAGCAGTGGAGCAGGGTCACAGGATGCAGGGTAAGAGATGCTGTGGGACCAAACTCGTGAGAGGATATGTCATTGCAGTGGGATGCAGATGCCATTGATCTGCTGGCAATGGACTACAGGAACATTGCTTTGAAAGCGGTGTGTCTACAGATTGAGATCCCTGAGAACCGAGATCTGTCTGCACATGTGCTGCCTGTGGTGCTGTTTTCTTGAAGTGCATCATGTCAACTGCTGACAGATCAATTCATCTTCTCGCTGTGACACCCCCTCTGCCAAGCCTTAAACCCTCAGCATCACTCACCATGCCTCCTTTGACCCTCCTGAGCCACTCAACTTCCACCATGCTCCCTAGTAAGGTAGGATATATAAGACAGACTCTGGGATTATAAAACGGATCCCCCATTTTAACATTAAAATTTTTTTTCCTCCTCTAATTTTGGCTACGTTTTATAATCCGGTTCAATCTATTATCGACAAAATGTGGTAAGTTACTGCTGAATTCAGTGAGAATTTTAGGGGGGATAAATAAATTATGTAAGTTCTGTATATTTTTCTACAAATTTAAAAAAATATACATACCGTATATACTCGTGTATAAGCCGACCCGTGTATAAGCCGACCCCCCTACTTTTGCCCCCAAAACCTGGGAAAACCTATTGACTCGTGTATAAGCCGAGGGTGGACCCCAGCACAGGTATACAGCCCCCAGCAGTGTGGTATACGGCAGCCCCTGAGGTATATACAGCAGCCCCAGTGGTAGTATACAGCAGCACCCCCAGTGGTATATACAGCAGCAGCCCCAGTTGTATATACAGCAGCAGCCCCAGTTGTATATACAACAGCAGTCCCAGTAGTTAGTATACAGCAGCCCCAGTAGTTAGTATACAGCAGCCCCAGAGGTATATACAGCAGTCCCAGTGGTAGTATACAGCAGCAGCCCCAGTGGTAGTATACACGCAGCCCCAGTGGTATATACAGCCCCAGTGGTAGTATACAGCCCCCCATCAGTATTCAGCAGCCCCAGAGGTATATACAGCCCCAGTGGTAGTATACAGCCCCCCCATCAGTATACAGCAGCCCCAGAGGTATATACAGCCCCAGTGGTAGTATACAGCCCCCCATCAGTATACAGCAGCCCCAGAGGTATATACAGCCCCAGTGGTAGATACAGCCCCCCCATCAGTATACAGCAGCCCCAGAGGTATATACAGCCCCAGTGGTAGTATACAGCCCCCCATCAGTATACAGCAGCCCCAGAGGTATATACAGCCCCAGTGGTAGTATACAGCCCCCCATCAGTATACAGCAGCCCCAGAGATATATACAGCCCCAGTGGTAGTATACAGTCCCCCATCAGTATACAGCAGCCCCAGAGGTATATACAGCCCCAGTGGTAGTATACAGCCCCCCCATCAGTATACAGCAGCCCCAGAGGTATATACAGCCCCAGTGGTAGTATACAGCCCCCCATCAGTATACAGCAGCCCCAGAGGTATATACAGCCCCAGTGGTAGTATACAGCCCCCCATCAGTATACAGCAGCCCCAGAGGTATATACAGCCCCATTGGTAGTATACAGCCCCCCATCAGTATACAGCAGCCCCAGAGGTATATACAGCCCCAGTGGTAGTATACACGCAGCCCCAGTGGTATATACAGCCCCAGTGGTAGTATACAGCCCCCCATCAGTATACAGGAGCCCCAGAGGTATATACAGCCCCAGTGGTAGTATATACACAGCCCCAGTGGTACATACAGCCCCCCATCAGTATACAGGAGCCCCAGAGGTATATACAGCCCCAGTGGTAGTATAAACGCAGCCCCAGTGGTACATACAGCCCCAGTGTAGTATATACGCAGCCCCAGTGGTACATACAGCCCCAATGTAGTATACAGCACCCCATCAGTATCCAGGGCCCCCCCCCACCTTGTGCACAAACCTGTAAAGGAAGAGATTAGTATACTTATCACTGTCCGCCTGCCGCTGTCCCGCCGCCACCAACGCGCTCCTCCATCTTCTTCCGGTTTCCTCCTCGGTCGCGCCGACAATGACGTCATTGCCTGCGACGACCGGAGGAAGCCGGAAGCAGACGGAAGAAGATGGAGGACCGCGATGACGGCGGCGGGACAGCGGCAGGCGGACAGTGATAAGTATACTAATCTTTTCCTTTACAGGTTTGTGCACAAGGCAGGGGGGTCCTGTATACTCATGGGGGCGGGCCTGTATACTGTATACACTGTACACAGTGTATACAGTATACAGTGACTCGCGTATAAGCCGAGGGGGGGACTTTTCAGCCCAATTTTTGGGCTGAAAAACTCGGCTTATACGCGAGTATATACGGTAATATAGATTTTGATGGATCACATTTGTGATCTTACACCAAAAATACTGTATCTTTGCAGACAGAAAAGTTTAAGATTTTATAATACATTAGCAGATCAATGCTTACTGTGATAAAATTCTGTATATCTTCTATACACTGAGAATGTAAAAGTGATAAAATACATTTTATGTTTAAAGTGTTCAGCTTCTCCAGGAATTTTAATGAGACCAGAAGGTATATTTTGCTTTCTTTAATATAAACATAAGATTTTTGTTGCTTCTATGAGAATACAGAAATTGTGTGACCTTTTTTGCACTGAAGATAATCTCAACAGGGTTGAAGAAAACCTCTTGTGCGACTCTTGGAATGTATCTTTTGATACACATTGACAGCACACATCAAAGGTATCCTTTAAAAAACTTTATGAATAGATCAATGAAGTACCATTTGATACTCCAGGCCCCATGATAGTTTTTTTGCAGGTCAAAAACGACAGAGCGCTTGTGCATATAACAAGACAAAAAGAAAATCAAATCGTAAGAATTGTGCCATTTATAGATTTAGCTGTTTAGAAAGGTACATAACATGTAATACATTATTTTATATTAATACTTACGCCCCAAATTCCACGTCTATTGATTTTCCTATTACCAAATTAATACAACAATTAACAAATATTATTTTTTTGCAATTCTTCTCGTCAATAATGTGTTTACAAACAGCCGGAAATTTTTCAGCACTGGTTTGTTACTTTTCATATGTGTAGGAACAAAGACCTTAGACAAGACAAGTCAAATAACCGAGATCTCAAATTATTTATGTCGAAGAAGAACAAAAGAATAAATCCACAGTTTGCTAAGAAAAGGTTCACCAGGATTGTCATCTCATAGGTATCTCACAAATCTATGGTTACTGAATGGTGGCATTATTAAATATCTTGACAGTTATGTAGTTACAGCATCCGCTTTTTCCATGGCTAAAGTGAAATGGGGAGCTTTGGTAATCCAATGACAAGTGTGGTCCACAAGTTTGCATTCAAGTTGAGGAATAGGCCCATGGAGAGATGAGTCTATAGAGTAAGGGTGGTATTTATCACTAGGCACCCGAGGACACGTGCCTAGGGGCGGCAGAGAGTGGGGGGTGGCGCCAGAGTCAAAATTAAAAAAAAATTACATTTTCCCTCCCCCAGACTCTAGCTACATGAATACCAGAGTCTTTGCAGCAGGGCGGGGGGTGCGGTGGCAGTGTCCCTGCGTTCATTTGTATTAACAATAATACCAATGAACCACCATACAGTGCCTGCATGCCACACTTCCAGGTTCAGTGTCAGAAGCTTCCTGACCTGACATCACGGAAGCTCAGAGAATTCAGTTTACACTCAGGCAGACAAGCAGACTCGGCAAAGGAGATAAGTCGCTCAATGAGCCGAAGATATATACAGAGCCTTGTGAAAGTATTTGGCCCCTTTGAACTTTTCAACCTTTTGCCACATTTCAGGCTTCAAACATAAAGATATAAATTCTAATTTTTTTGTGACGAATCAACAAGTGGGACACAATCATGAAGTGGAACAAAATTTATTGGATATTTTTAAATTTTTTAACAAATAAAAAACTGAAAAGTGGGGCGTGCAATATTATTCGGCCCCTTTACTTTCAGTGCAGCAAACTCACTCCAGAAGTTCAGTGAGGTTCTCTGAATGATCCAATGTTGTCCTAAATGACTGGTAATGATAAATAGAATCCACCTGTGTGTAATCAAGTCTCTGTATAATTTCTCTGTGATAGTTTCAGGATTCTGTTTCAAGTGCAGAGAGCATCATGACAAGCAAGGAACACACCAGGCAGGTCCAAGATATTGTTGTGGCAAAGTTTAAAGCCAGATTTGGATACAAAAAGATTTCCTAAGTTTTAAACATCTCAAGGAGGACTGTGCAAGCGATCATATTGAAATGGAAGGAGTATCAGACCACTGCAAATCTAACAAGACCCGGCCGTCCCTCTCTAAACATTCATCTCGAACAGGGAGAAAACTGATCAGAGATGCAGCCAAAAGGCCCATGATCACTAATGATGAACTGCAGAGATCTACAGTTGAGGTGGGAGAGTCTGCCTATAGGACAACAATCAGTCGTACAATGCACAAATTTGGCCTTTATGGAAGTTTGGCAAGAAGAAAGACATTTCTCAAGATATCCATAAAAAGTCTCATTTTAAGTTTGCCAGAAGCCACCTGAGAGACACACCAAAAATGTGGAATAAGGTGCTCTGGCCAGATTAAACCAAAATCAAACTTTTTGGCCACGATGCAAGATATGTTTGGCGTAAAAGCAACACAGCTCATCACCCTCAAAACACCATCCCCACTGTCAAACATGGTGGTGGCAGCATCATGGTTTGGGCCTGCATTTCTTCAGCAGGGGCAGGGAAGATGTTAAAATTGATGGGAAGATGGACAGAGCCAAATACAGGATCATTCTGGAAGAAAACCTGTTGGAGTCTGCAAAAGACCTGAGACTGGGACGGAGATTTATCTTACAACATGATAATGATTCCAAACATAAAGCAAAATCTACAATGGAATGGCTCAAAAATAAATGTGTCCCGGTGTTAGAATGGCCAAGTCACAGTCCAGACCTGAATCCAATCGAGAACCTGTGGAAAGATCTGAAAACTGCTGTTGACAAACGCTCTCCATCCAACCTCACTGAGCTCAAGCTGTTTTGCAAGGAAGAATGGGCAAGAATTTCAGTCTCTCGATGTGCAAAACTTATAGAGTTATACCCCAAGAGATTTGCAGCTCTAATCGCAGCAAAAGGTGGAGCTACAAAGTATTAACTCAAGGGGGACAAATAATATTGCACGCCCCACTTTTCAGTTTTTTATATGCTAAAAAAGTTTAAAATATCCATTAAATTTCGTTCCACTTCACGATTGTGTCCCACTTGTTGATTCTTCACAAAAAAATTAGAATTTACCGTATATACTCGTGTATAAGCCAAGTTTTTCAGCCCAAAAATTGGGCTGAAAAGTCCCCCCCTCAGCTTATACACGGGTCAATACGGTAGGGGCTGTGGTGGGGCTGTGTCCGGGGCTGGGGAGGCTGGAGGAGGTGGGGGGAGGCTGCTGTATGAGTGCCCCATCACATGGGGCCACTCATTATATATGCACTGCTTCCCCCTGTCAATCAGCGGCAGGGGGAAGCAGTGCATATCTGCATATATGGCCCCCAAATGCTGGCACTCACCCCCTCCGTTGTAAGGCCCCCCCCCGGCTGCTTAACTTACCATCCCTGGTCCTCCATGTTCCCGTCCTCAGCAGCATCCGGGGTCATGTGACCAGCCGGTTGCATGACGTCAGTGCTACGCGACGGCCGGGGACCCCCGGATGCAGCCGACGACGGGAGCACGGAGGACCGGCGCGGTGCAGAAGACCAGGGATGGTGAGTTAAGCAGCCAGGTGGGCCTTACAACGGAGGGGGGTGAGTGCCAGCATTTGGGGGCCATATGGGGCCTGTATACTACCACTGGGGAGGCTGCTGTATACCACTGGGGCTGCAGCATATACTGCTGGGGCCTGTATATACCACTGGGGAGGCTGCTGTATATACCACTGGGGAGGCTGCTGTATACTACTGGGGAGGCTGCTGTATACCACTGGGGCTGCTGTATATACTGCTGGGGCCTGTATATACCACTGGGGAGGCTGCTGTAATACCGCTGGGGCCTGTATATACCACTGGGGAGGCTGCTGTATACCACTGGGGCTGCTGTATATACTGCTGGGGCCTGTGTATACCACTGGGGAGGCTGCTGTAATACTGCTGGGGCCTGTATATACCACTGGGGAGGCTGCTGTATATACCACTGGGGAGGCTGCTGTATACCACTGGGGCTGCTGTATATACCACTGGGGAGGCTGCTGTATACCACTGGGGAGGCTGCTGTAATACTGCTGGGGCCTGTATATACCACTGGGGAGGCTGCTGTATACCACTGGGGCTGCTGTATATACTGCTGGGGCCTGTATATACCACTGGGGAGGCTGCTGTATATACCACTGGGGAGGCTGCTGTATACCAGTGGGGCTGCTGTATATACCTCTGGGGCTGCTGTATATACCACTGGGGAGGCTGCTGTATATACTACTGGGGAGGCTGCTGTATACTACCGCTGGGGAGGCTGCTTTATACTACCACTGGGGAGGCCTGTATACCACACTGCTGGGGGCTGTATACCTGTGCTGGGGTCCACCCTCGGCTTATACACGAGTCAATAGGTTTTCCCAGGTTTTGGGGGCAAAAGTAGGGGGGTCGGCTTATACACGGGTCGGCTTATACATGAGTATATATGGTATATCTTTATGTTTGAAGCCTGAAATGTGGCAAAAGGTTCAAAAGTTCAAGGGGGCCAAATATTTTCACAAGACACTGTATCTCTGGCAGGATTGCAGCATGTGTGTTGATTGTGGGGAGAATCATCCATGGAATGTATGCTTGGTGTGTCAGCTGCTTGACAATGCTATGTCAGCTAGAACAGTGATTCTTCAGAGCAATACTCAATGCTCATTGAGAAAGAAAGAAATGGGGAGCAGCATTGGGGTGAAATATGTCTGGAAAGTGGGGCAGCATTGGGGTGGAATATGTCTGTAAAGGGGGGTTTGCATTGGAGTGGAATGTGTCTAGAAGGGGGGGTAGCATTGGGGAGGAATATGTCTGGAAAGGGGGGACAACATTGGGGTGGAATATGTCTGGAAAAAGGGGACAGCATGGAGTGGAATATGTCTGGAAAGGGGGGGCAGAGTTTGAGTGGAATATGTCAGGAAAGGGGGTGCAGCATTGGGGTGGAATATGTCTGGAAGGGGGGCAGCATGGGAGGAATATGTCTGGAAAGGGGGGGAAGCATTGGAGTGGAATGTTTCTGGAAAGGGGAGCAGCATTGGGGTGGAATATGTCTGGAAAAGGAGGGGCAGCATTGGGGTGGAAAATGTCTAGAAAGGGGGTGCAGCATTGAGTAGAATATGTCTGGAAAGGGGGGGCAGCATCGGGTGGAATATGTTTGGAAAAAGGAGACAGCATGGGGTGGAATATATCTAGAAAAGGGGGCAGCATTGGGGAGGAATATGTCTGAAAAAGTAAAGGCAACATGGGGGGAGATGTTTGGAAAATTCTTTGAGAATCTCCATGCATAGTGAATGCTTGCATACTCACACGAAGTATCATCAGGGGGCAAAGGCTGTGGTCACTGCCACAGCCTGTATCCAAC
Source organism: Allobates femoralis (assembly GCA_033576535.1). NCBI lineage: Eukaryota > Metazoa > Chordata > Amphibia > Anura > Aromobatidae > Allobates > Allobates femoralis. Next base: position 265,332,095 of record JARQOC010000003.1, read on the forward strand.
CCTTAAATTGAGTGTCATCAATGACTTTCATTTCAGAGGCTGTGCTAGTTTATACGCACTGTGCAATGTGCCGAACGATAGCACACACTCTGTTTTCAGCTCTGATCAACAGTATTGAACCATCACCAGAGCGGTGTTACAATATCCATTATGCAGAGATCAGTGACTTCACCTGGGGGGGCCATGTTGCTCTCTGCATGCTGGGTATTCTGATACTGGTCTTGTGCAAGCTGGATACTACCAATCTAAGCCAGCAACAGAGCGAGTAATGTAATTGAGCACAATGCACATCACACAGGGACAAATACAGCACCTTAAATAAGTGTCAATGATGATGCTTAATTTCAAGGATGGGTCAGAGGTTGCAGCAGTGACTGGAGCCTCTGCCCCCTTAGGACATCTCATTGAGTATCCCAGCATTCACTGGGATTCCCAGACATAGAGCCATCAAAAAAACATATAAACAAGAGAGACTAACCATTAGATAATGTAGTAAGGAAAGGATAAAGAATTATTAATGCAAATATATTAGAAAATAGTTTACATTTTGGAACTAAATAGATAGGGATTTAGAATGAATATGACTTAGTCTTCAGACCACCCCTTTAAGCTACCTTTTAAATGTTTACTAGTGCTGCCACCTATAAATTATCAGCACTGTGTTCCCTGTATGGTCCATAGTTTGATGATGGCAGGTAACAACAACAACAACACCAACAACTTCAATCATATCCTTACTATTGTTAAGGACATGCTGGGAGTTGCAGTTTCATGCAATACAAGTTTATATGCTATGGGCTAACGTGAGTTCTGCACTAATCTTGGTTTTGACAATGATTCTGGTGCTGTATTTTTATACTGATGATTGTTTTGGTGATTTAGTCATCTACTAACTGTGGTTCTGGTGATGTTTTCTTGTACTGATGGTTGTTCTTGTAATGTCATGTAATGATGACTGATTTGGTAATGTACTTGTGTACTGATGGTGGTTGTGTTGATGTATTTATGTACTGATAATGGTTCTTGTAGTCAGTGGCGTAACTTGAAGCTCATGAGCCCCGATGCAAAAGCTTCAATAGGGCCCCAAATTATTGCAAATTTTTAATAGCAATAGTCTTTTTTTATAGGCCAAAGAGACTTTTGAGGCCCCCTAGGCTCCAGGGCCCGGGTGCAATTGCAACCACTACACCTGTTGTAGTTACGCCCCTGCTTGTAGTGTTGTCGTCTACTTACAGTGGTTCTGGTGATTTAGCAATGTAGATGATGATGAAATCATAAGTTTATTAGACATGACCCTTTATCATTGCAGGCTTGTTGTGGCGGCTGATAATTCAGCTATCTGAATTTGGCTGTATTTGTCAGCTTAACAAGTGTTTAACTAATGCCCCCATACATTTAGAGAGCTGTCTGACCATTTGTCCTGCAGCTACCTTGCCAGGCTCTCCCATAAATAGGAATGGTCACATTGCTGAGCGCTCCTGTGTTCTCTGCAAGAGACCTGCTGCCAGACATCTCTGGAGGTTTATCATTTACAGAATATAGGAATCTTCCATGTTAAATCTGACATGCTGGATCCTGATCTTCCCAGACCCCATTAGTAAGAGGCACCCATACACGTTACACTGTGGGCCGAATCTGACAATACTGGCACAAATGTGACTAGGTTAATATGCATGAAGGGTGTAACTTCTACTAAAGAGTATGGGCACATGGTGTCTTTTAGACGTCTGCGATTTCCATGTGTTTTTTAGGCAGAAAGCTGCTTTCTTTGCTTGTTTCCAGTCATCTTTTCTGACATCATTTGGGGACCATTTTGTAACAAAATTGTATTAAGGCTGGTTTCACACTGCAGTTTTTTCCCTGATCAGTGTCTATCAGTGTATGGGTGCCAAAACCAGGAGTGTCTCCAAAACTCAGAACAGGTGTCAATCTTTCAATTATAGTTTTTCCCTGCAAATTCCTTTCCTGGTTTTGGCACACAAACCGGATGGAACCTGATCAGGGAAAAAACTGCAGTGTGAAACCAGCCTAAGTCAACTATTGAGCAGCTTACAATCAGAAGTCACCTGAGGAATGGTCGGGTCACTTCATTCAATTGCTTCACATCTTTGGAAACTTGAAGCTGTTAAAAGAAGCTCAAAAGACTTAACATATATGCAGCTTTACAATGCAGGGTATATATCCAGTCTTTTTAGAACTTATTTAGCACTTTTTCAGTCGGGTAACAGAGTGGATTTGCCTGAAAAAGATGTTATGTGCACATACCCTTAGTCTGAGATACCAATAGGAGGCAGCACAACTAAAAGTGCCTAGGGCAGCATGAATGCAAAATACAGCCCTGTATAGAGTCAAGTTTCATCTGTGATGAGATCATCACTTGTCACTAATCCATAATGTACGCCAAAACTGTGAACTAAATATTTCACATTTTTATGATTACAATAGCTGTAGAAGAAAAAAATCTACTTATCCAAATATTATACATTCAATATGTAGAGGCTGGAAAACACAAAGGCGCATCATACCGTGTTTCCCCGAAAGTAAGACACCGTCTTATATATTTTTTTGGTCCAAAAAGACCGCCATGTCTTACTTTCGGGGGGTGTCTTATATTAGCCAAAAAAAAAATGACAAATGACAAAATGACAGCCTGCCACATCTCACACACACACACACACACATCTCACACACACACACATCACACACACACACACATACACACACATCTCACACACACACATACACACACATCTCACACACACACACACATCTCACACACACACACACATCTCACACACACACACACATACACACACATCTCACACACGCACAAACATCTCACACACACAAACACACACATCTCACACACACACACATACACACATCTCACACACACACACACTTTCACTTTCTTACCTTACTTCTTTCTTTTCTTTCCTCTGCTGCTTTGGTGGTGCACACGGGCCAGCTGACGTCAGTCCTGGGCTGTGATTGGCTCCTGCCCTGGGCCAATCACAGCGCCGGAGCCCTGGGCCAATCACAGCGCCGGAGCCCAGGGCCAATCACAGTGCAGGAGCCCTGGGCCAATCACAGCCCAGGACTGATGTCAGCTGGCCCATGATTCTTGCGCTGTGATTGGCGCGGGGCTCGTGGGCGGGGTGGAGAGCAGCAAAGAGCGCCGGAGCGCTCCAGGGCACGGATAATTAAGCAAACTGGCGGGCACTGACAGTGGGAACAACGGGGGCACGGGGAGCGGTGCTGAAGATCCGGTGTTGTGATCGGCAAAATGCAAAAGGTACGCCTTACATTCGGGGGGGTGTCTTATATTAGCAAGTAGGGCGCCCCCCAAAGCATGCCTTACTTTCGGGGGCGCCCTACTTTCGGGGAAACACGGTAGCATTTATCTGTGTATAATAAATGAACTCCTGTGTAAGGTTTTGGTCACCTAAGAAGGTTGAGAACAGTCACAACCACTAGATTTTGCATAGTGATACAACCGACTTGTAGCAGTCTCCTGCAGACAATATCCGAATGGAACGAAACGAGGAGAAAAAGAGTGTATAACGCCGCTTCCATGTATAAAAAGAATTGCCTATAAAATTATTATTATGGTGCAAGCCATTTTTAAGGAAAAAAATCACAAATGTATCATATATTTAAAAATAATTTTATAGCCAATTCTTGTTATACACGGAAGCGTGGTTATACACTCCTTTTCTCCTCATGCCATTCAAATATTATGCAGCAAAGCAATATATTCAAAACTAAACATGAGGTCCTTTGCTAGTTTCATAGTTTTTTTTTAAGACTGGAAGTGGAATTAAGTCCATATAATTCAACCCATTGCCTAACATGTTGATTCTGAGGAAGGTGAAAACCTCATGGGGCTGACACTAATAGCTCCATGTTAGGGGAATTCTTTCTAATCAGACTAGCTTACTGGAGCAATGCCCCAGCACAGAATCTACTGCCCACAACCAACAATATTATATTTCTCAAGAGATGAATCCAGGATTTTTTTGAATCTTAGTAGTAAATCAACCATTACAACATCATACAGCACAGAGTAGAAAACATCATCCACTCTTCTGGGTATGTGTTAACAAAGTCAGATAGTTTCAATGACTATAGTCAGTTGTATAAGTAACCAAATATATCAAAAAAGTGATGATCATCATTTTCATATCAAAGTTGAAACAGTCATTCCCTAAAAGCAGGGGTCCCCAACTCCAGGCCTCGAGGGCCGCCAACTGTGCATGTTTTCAGGATCTCCTTAGTATTGCACAGGGTTGGAATCATTACCTGTGCATTTGACCACATTAACACTTGCGCAATACTAAGAAAATCCTGAAATCCTGCACTATTGGTGGCCCTCGAGGCCTGGAGTTGGGTACCTCTGCTTTAAAGAAAACAGCTGTGTAATAGGCTTACAGAGATTTGACGTGGTGCTTTAAATATAAATCCCCTGCCCCTAGTCTTATACTTAGCCTCTGTGTCTCACGCTTAGTTGGCGCTGACCTTGCTTGATGCTGCTGTGTATGTGTTTGTCTTTAAGAGCTGCATGGTTGATGGTTGTGAAGGTCCTTGGCCTCGTGTTGTGCTCCAGAACTGCATTCACTATGAGGTTCGGCTGCTGGTTGAGGGGTTAATGTGTGACTCACCTGGGCTCCCCTCCACCTGGCCTTTAAGTAGCCTCTCCTTCCACCAGGTGGTGCTGCTGATAGAGTCTCACTCTATGCCTGGAAGCCGTTCTGCGCTGATCTGAGTGTTTATGTTGCTGAAGTCCTTTCCTTTGGAGTTGCTGTATCTCAGTTCTCTTAAGGGAGGTGAGTGAGGAATAGTGCAGGGCTGGTGGAGGAGTTTTAGGGAGAATCTGGAGGCCCGAACCTTCTCCCCTTCAGAGATACCTTCGGGATCAGGGCCATTCAGGGTTTCTGGACTTGGGTCAGACTAGTCTTCCCTGGTCACCCTGCCCATAACTGCCATTCCCCCATCAGCATTCTCACTACACCATGACACTCTGGCATCTTTAGTGCCACACTGATCAGTATTCTACTGTGTGTAACCATGGAGCGAGACAAAGGCCACAATTCAATGCATGAGCCTTGTCCTGGCTTCTCTCTGGCTCCTATAGACATGGTCCAGCTTTGGAGGGAAACAGGGACATATGTGGCACACATCTTAAATACACAATTTTAGACCACAGTGAATACCCTGGTAGATGGTCAAACCAAATATTAATTTGATTTAGACCTCTCTTCTTCATTCAGTATGCATTTTGTTCATTGATAAATAATGAAATATTAAAATTTCAATTTTTGCAAGCACTTTAAACTCGCAGCATTTTTCCACAAAACTTTTACACAGTGCTGTAAACAACATACATTATATATGTCAACGAAGCAGGGCCGTAAGCAGAATCTCCTTTCTGTCACATATTTGATGGCTGAAATATACTGTAGAGAACATATTGAGCTCTGAAGGCAGGTGATAATCTCGCCAGCTTAATAAAGCAGGCAGCCACTTATCTGTGTTGTCATCTGGACATCACAATATAAACTGTCTTATCAGTGCCAAGAGACTAAGATGTCAGTATTTCATAAGATTCACTCACATCATTCCACTGTTATATATTTGTAAATCCTTTTACTAAATATCCAGTCACTGCAAATGCATACATGTCAATGTGAAGTCAATCTTCATGTTTGTCATTTACTGTATAGCGTATTGATTTCTAACAATTAAATTTACTTGAGAGATAACAACCCAGAAGTGTCAAAGTTGACATGTTAAAAATGCTGAATATTGTGTTCATTATTTGTAAACAAATGGAGCTAGTATCGAATGTCAATATCGAGGACAAATTATATAGAAAGTTCATCGGGCATATGTCCCTAGGGCTGCCACCACTTCAGGGACATAAGGTCCTCCAATATTTTTTCTTAGGTGTAAAACTGACAAACACTTCATTTACAGAATGCAGAATATCCGGCAAAGATGAAGTCTCTGAATTGGCTTGGAAAACAAATTTCAGGAAACAAAACAAAATTACATAACAGAGTTGAAGATGTTTAGCAATGGCATAGATGAGTACATTAATAGTACCAGAAATAGTAATAGAGTGAAATTTATTGCTGACAATGAGACAAGATTTTAGATAGATACTTTAGATTCTTGACTATGGATTCATGGCAGGTCCCAGGTTACAGGATACCGGACAATGTCTAAATATTAGGGATGAGCGAGTCTACTCGCTAGGACTCGTTACTCGGCGATTCTTAAGGGACTCGCTGGACTCGGTAATCGGCGAGTCTTTTAGCGAATACTCGCTCAGTAACGAGTCCAATGCAAGTCAATGGCAATCTTAGTTTTGTCAGAGTTTACTTTATCTCACTCGCTAGACTCGCTAGACTCGCTCTATCACATCACTATATAGCTTGAATCTCCCCAAACAGCAGCGAGTCTGAGCGAGTCTACGAGTCCGAATCCTAGCGAGTCTGCGATTCCGAGTCCTGTATTCTCTATTCGGGACTCGCGAATCCAGAATCTTTTATGTTACTAGTCAGCATTGCGTGTTAGGTCAGAAAACTTGTGAAGAAGGACAAGCATCTTAGCCAATCATAGTCAGTAATGCCATAGCAGCTTTGGTTGTGTCAGGACTATGATTGGCTGCTGTCCATCGTGATGCCTATGTCATCTATGACAGGCAAGGCAGTATATAAGGCTTGCCCCCGCCATTTTGGGCACATTCCTGAGAAGAGCTGACCTAGTGCAGGGAGACTTGGAGCAGATCTAGGGACAGTTAGGCAGTGTAGGAGTCACATATAACCCAAAAGTTCTTTTCAGAACTAACAGGACGGAGTGTAGGAGTCAAGATTCCTCACACATAACCCAAAAGTTCTTTCAGAACTACCAGGACGGAGGATTGCTGTACAGGACTGTAAGGAAGGGGAGATAGGAGCAGCCTTACAGTGAATCCAGCACCATCCTCAGAGCTTAGTTCACCCAGCTTTCCGCAGAGCTGTAATCCTAAGCTTTTTCTTATTTTTGGCACTAGTCTACCAAATAATTTTGGTGCCATTTTTCCACAAAACATTTCCTGTGCCAGTGCGTTGCTGTACGGTGTCCTGCCTGCAGCTCGCACGGTACTTGTAAACTTGCACGCAGCCAGCACCGCAGCCTAACAGTGCCTGGTTCTGCGTACTAAACAATTTTTTCCTGTGCCAGTGCGTTGCTGTACGGTGTCCTGCCTGCAGCTCGCACGGTACTTGTAAACTTGCACGCAGCCAGCACCGCAGCCTAACAGTGCCTGGTTCTGCGTACTAAACAATTTTTTTCCTGTGCCAGTGCGTTGCTGTACGGTGTCCTGCCTGCAGCTCGCACGGTACTTGTAAACTTGCACGCAGCCAGAACCGCAGCCTAACAGTGCCTGGTTCTGCGTACTAAACAATTTTTTCCTGTGCCAGTGCGTTGCTGTACGGTGTCCTGCCTGCAGCTCGCACGGTACTTGTAAACTTGCACGCAGCCAGCACCGCAGCCTAACAGTGCCTGGTTCTGCGTACTAAACAATTTTTTCCTGTGCCAGTGCGTTGCTGTACGGTGTCCTGCCTGCAGCTCGCACGGTACTTGTAAACTTGCACGCAGCCAGCACCGCAGCCTAAGGCTACCTTCACATTTGCGTTTGTGTCTGCATGCTGATGGCATGCAGACACAAACGCTGTCAAAAGCATGGTCTTTTGATGTGTCCGCAGCGGATAATGTCCGCCTGCGGACACATCACTAGGGAGCCCGGCCAGCCAATCGGCTTTGTCCGGGGGCGGGCCGGGGCGGAGATCAGCGCCGGAGATCTCCGCCCCTCGGCCGCCGGTAAGCTCCGGGACTGTCGGCGGGGAGAACAGCTGATTTGACAGCTGTTTGAATCTTCCCGCGCCGACACCGAGAGGAGATGTCGGCGCGGGAAGATTCAAACAGCTGTCAAATCAGCTGTTCTCCCCGCCGACATTGCTAGGAGATTACCGCCGGCGGGGAAGAAGACAAGAAGAAGGGAAGAAGAAGAGAAGAAGCAGAGGCTGAGCTGATCTCCCGGTGGCCGTCGGTGAGCTCCTGTGACATCACCGGCGGCCACCGGGAGATTTTTCAATGGGTCCGCAGCGTTTCTCCTGCGCTGTCAAGCGCAGAACACTGCGGACCCATTGAAGACAATGCAGGTTTTGTGCGCTTGGGGACGCTTGCTGATCTTCCAAGGTCCCCGAGCGCCCAAAAAATGCAACATGCTGCGTCCCGGGTGCGGACGCTGGACCCTGAAGAGAGCAGATATCGTCCGCATCCGCACCCGAACGCAGCAAACGCTGCCAAACGCAGGCACTATGCGTTCCTATGTTAAACATAGGAACGCAGTGCGCATGCGTTTGGATGCGTATGGGAACGCAGCATACGCTGCGTTACCATACGCAAATGTGAAGGAGCCCTAACAGTGCCTGGTTCTGCGTACTAAACAATTTTTTCCTGTGCCAGTGCGTTGCTGTACGGTGTCCTGCCTGCAGCTCGCACGGTACTTGTAAACTTGCACGCAGCCAGCACCGCAACCTAAGGCTACCTTCACATTTGCGTTTGTGTCTGCATGCTGATGGCATGCAGACACAAACGCTGTCAAAAGCATGGTCTTTTGATGTGTCCGCAGCGGATAATGTCCGCCTGCGGACACATCACTAGGGAGCCCGGCCAGCCAATCGGCTTTGTCCGGGGGCGGGCCGGGGCGGAGATCAGCGCCGGAGATCTCCGCCCCCCGGCCGCCGGTAAGCTCCGGGACTGTCGGCGGGGAGAACAGCTGATTTGACAGCTGTTTGAATCTTCCCGCGCCGACACCGAGAGGAGATGTCGGCGCGGGAAGATTCAAACAGCTGTCAAATCAGCTGTTCTCCCCGCCGACATCGCTAGGAGATTACCGCCGGCGGGGAAGAAGACAAGAAGAAGGGAAGAAGAAGAGAAGAAGCAGAGGCTGAGCTGATCTCCCGGTGGCCGTCGGTGAGCTCCTGTGACATCACCGGCGGCCACCGGGAGATTTTTCAATGGGTCCGCAGCGTTCTCCTGCGCTGTCAAGCGCAGAACACTGCGGACCCATTGAAGACAATGCAGGTTTTGTGCGCTTGGGGACGCTTGCTGATCTTCCAAGGTCCCCGAGCGCCCAAAAAATGCAACATGCTGCGTCCCGGGTGCGGACGCTGGACCCTGAAGAGAGCAGATATCGTCCGCATCCGCACCCGAACGCAGCAAACGCTGCCAAACGCAGGCACTATGCGTTCCTATGTTAAACATAGGAACGCAGTGCGCATGCGTTTGGATGCGTATGGGAACGCAGCATACGCTGCGTTACCATACGCAAATGTGAAGGAGCCCTAACAGTGCCTGGTTCTGCGTACTAAACAATTTTTTCCTGTGCCAGTGCGTTGCTGTACGGTGTCCTGCCTGCAGCTCGGCTCCAAATAAGAGAAAAACCTGCGAGTTTGGACTCGCACACTTTCAGAGACACATCAGCGATTTGGAAATAGCATTATTCGTTATTACTCGGTTCCCTATTCATTAACATTGGACTCGCTAGACTCGCAACGAGTAGCGAGTCCTGGGCTCGGACTCGTGCGGGTCTAGCGATTCCGAGTAATTTAGGACTCGCTCATCCCTACTAAATATCCAAACAGCCAAATATCATGGTATCAGCCATATCATTCTAAGGATACAAGGACTTCAACCCAGTTCTTGGGGTATGCAGACAGGAAGAATTAGTAGCCTAAGTAAAAAAAAACATAGTGATGACCTTGTGACCTGTGTTCTGCTGCAGGTTCTTAGATGAATCATATTAAAACTCTATGCTAAGGTATTTAATATTTCAGACACACATACAGAACTTTGGATATATTGTTAGGTTTCAGGGATAAAGATAAAGGATAAGGGTCAGGTCTACAATCCAGGATATGAACTAGTAAATTTAAAAATAGATAGATATATCTGCCATTCAACTCTCCAAACAAACTTACTGTAACACCCTTATCACATCAATGGCCAACAATCCTAAATGATTATTTGATACTTTCCACTCCTTCCTCGGTACAAGATTACAGGCCCCAACAACTAGCCTCACAGTTGATGATCTGGCCAACTATTTTAAGGCCAAAATTGACCACATACAACAGGAAATTTCACCACAGCCTCAGAACATCATGCATTATCTTCCTTTCTGCACTTCATCCAACTCACTTTCTGTCTTTGATCCGGTCACTGAGGAAGAAGTCACCCGGCTCCTTGCATCTTCTTGCCCTACTACCTGCACCAATGACCCTATTTTCTCACATCTTCTTAAATCCCTTTCCCCAGCTGTCACAATCCACCTATCTAAAATATTTAATATTTCCCTCTCATCTGGCATTTTCCCCTCCTCCTTCAAATATTCCAACATACAGTCCCTGACAGAAGTTATGTTGCTTATCCATGTTATATAAATAAAAGCTTATAACCTGACATTAAATTCATCCATTGGTTATATAAATAACTTTTTTGAAAGCTGAAACTCTCCAAAATGTGGTTTAGGTTAAGAAAATAACTAGGCGTCATTGCTGAAATATTGATCACTTAATGAACACAGAATAGTCAGATTTTGGCAAGACAAAAGTTTTGTCGCCCACAGAAAGTAATGTGATATTCAAACAAATAATTAACTTAAAATACAAATATATGTTGCATAACATTGGTGAATGAAGTTGTGATGCTATTAGAATCATATTTTATATTTTGTGGCTTGAAGGACTGCATCCATGCGGTTCAGCAATGATTCATACAATTTATTAATGAATTCATCAGGAATAGCAAAGAAAGCAGTCTTACATGCCTCCCTGAGTTCATCTAGATTCTTTGGTTTGGTCTTCCAAGCTTCCTCTTTCATCCTACCTCGAACATGTTTAATGATGTTCATGTCTGGTGACTGGGCTGGTCAGTTCTTGAGAAACTTGACCTTTTTAGCCTGGAGGAACTTTGTTGTAGAGATGGATATATGAGATGGAGCACCATCCTGCTGCAGAATTTGACCCCTTTTTTATGATTTGGAATGTAAGAGGTAGCTAATAATTCTTGATATTTTAGGCTATTGATATTGCCTTCCATCTTGCAAATGTTTTGCACACCCCCATACTGAATGTAACCCCAGACCATGATCTTTCCACCACCAAATTTAACTGTTTTCTGGGTATATTTTGGATCCATACGGGTTCCAGTAGGTCTCCTACAGTATTTGCGGCAGCTGTGGTGTAATACTTACATACATACATGGAGACCGTATGTAAGTTTAAAGTCATTTTTCATAATCGTTATAGGGCCCCTTTAGGTCAGACAGAGATGGTTAGGGAACAGCTACCAAGGTGCAGGGACAGGTAGAGATAGGATAGAGGGGTAGAGCAACCTGACAGATTCCCTTTAACCTGCATTTATTTAATGATACTACCTGACCAATATGTATATAAACTAAACATGTTTAAAGGTCGCACTACCAAAGCCATTAATTATAACCATGGCAACTAGGTATCTCTCATTGAACGTTAAAAGCATTAATACACCGCAAAAAAAGATATTTGATATGGAGGGAACTATCTAAGTTACATATAGATATTGCAGTTATACAAAAGACCAAATTTGCTTATTATAACTCCTCAAAGTTTAATAATAAACAATTCTGTAAAATTTTCCTAGCTTCAAATAAAAAGAAAAAAGCTGGTGAAGCTTTTATTATCATTGAATCTTTGAATTTTGAGGAAATAAAGCACATTCCAGACTCAAAGGGTCGATACTTAATCCTAATTGGCACAATAGATGACTCGTTTTATACTCTGGTCAATGTATATGTGCCCAATAAGGATCAGATTGTCTTTTTGAACAGACTCCTTATCTTAGAGAACACCAAAAGGGAGCTCTGATTTTATTCGGTGATGTCAACGCAATATGGAATGCAGTTATGGATACAACTAATGAAGCTAGGAGAACAAATATCACCTTGGATCCTTGGATGAATAGGGAAGAGCTTCTTGATACTTTTCGCTGTCTAAATTACACCTCTAAGGAATTTACTCACTATACCAACATGCATAATTCCCTTGCAAGAGTAGATTTGATACTCTTGGATATCTAGACATTACAAAAATTCAAAAAGATAGAAATACTCCCTAGGTCTTGGTCTTCCCATTCCCCAATACTATTTGAAGTTATTAATAGATATAGTTTCTCAGCTCATAGACCATGGAAAGAAAATTTCTTATTGTTTTTACATCCAGACTACAGTATAAAAAAGAAATCTGAAATATATTAGATTGTTATTTAAAAGAAAATGATTTGGCTGAGACTTCAATCACCATGTTATGGACTGCTCACAAGGCTGTTGTCATAGGAGCCCTCATCCAGATGAATTTTAGACTGAATAAATTGAAGGTGCTAAAAATACAGGAGATCACTAAACAAATTCAAATACTAGAACTTAGCCAATATCCCACCCCATCTGAAATGACTCATAAAAAAATCCTAGATCTTAGAGTGGAGTTGATATCTCTACTTTATGCAGAATATTATAACATTTTCCAAAACGCTATCAAATTATTATAATTGCATGAACAAACTTTCTTAGTTCTTTGCAAGTAGGGTAAAAATACAAAGGTCTAGGTCAAAAATCTTACAAATTGAGGTAAAAATAATACTTTATACAAAAGTCCAAAGGATATTTCTAGTGAATTTTTGACCTTCTATAAAAATTTGTATACCGTAATTTAAAGTATGATCAACAAGTTACTCAGCCTACTGATACTTCTATCAATAATTTTCTTGCTTCTATTCATTTTCCCACTCTTTCAGAGGAGGATCTTTAAATTTTTAATTCCCCATAAACTAAGGATGAAATTTCTTCGTCCGTAAGTTCATTGAAAAATAACAACTCATCGGGACCGGATGGTCTCCAAAATGAGTATTATAAGAGCTTTGGTTCCTTTCTGACTTCTTATATTACTAAACTCATTAATTCAGACTCCAATAATACTCCATTGCCGGCAGAGATACAGGAAGCTATTATAACAGATACAGCTAAAGACAAAGGGGACATGCAGAGTGTTGGCAGTTACAGACCAATTTCCCTCTTAAACATAGATATTAAAATCACAACTAAAGTATTGGTTTCAAGACTACAAAAATTCATACTCAACTTATTACATTCAGATCAGATGGGTTTTATTCCCAATAGAGGAACTTCAGATGCAACAAGGCGAACGATAAACCTTATTTCTCATGTTAAAAACTTAAAACCCCAATGTTGGCCATTGCTGTCGATGTTGAAAAAGCATTTGACAGAATTCATTGAGAATTCCTCTTTAGCACATTGCAGAGATTTGGTTTCAAAGGAAATATATTCAACTCTATTAAAGCCTTATGCTCCAGTCCCTCTGTTAAGATTCTGACAAACAACCATCTATCGGAAGACATTTTTTTCTATCTAACAGAACTAAACAGGGTTGTCCCCTTTCACCAATCCTGTTTGATCTTATTATAGAACCACTGGTGGAAAAAATACATACAAACAGTGATATCAGAGGGATTCCCTTACATGGCAGTCAGTATAAGGTTTCCCTGTTTGCGGATGATATTTTTGTTACTTTGACGGATCCATTAAACTCAGTTAGGCAACTGGTGTATGATATCAAGGAATTTTCTAACACCTCTCTATATAAAATGAACATAAGGAAAACACAAATTTTGCACTTTAATATTGACCCGGATCTGCTAACAATTTTAAAAGACAAATTTAAATCCACGCGGGAAAAAACCTGCTTATCATACCTGGGTATTACTATTACGAATCCCTTGTCCAAAATATTCAACAACAAGTTAACCAATATATATATAAAATTCTTAAAAAAGATCTCCTATATTTTACTAAATGAGAAATTTGTTGGTTAGGGAAAATTAATTCATATAAAATGTTCATTCTTCCAATTAATTTTGAATGTGTTTAGATTTATCCCATTGCACATCCCAAGAAGATTCCTACAAAAACTCCAGAATCAACTAGTCACTTTTATATGCAGTAAGCAAAAACCTACAGTTGCTAGAACTGTACTTGAAAAACATTAATAGAGAGGGGGATCAGTTTACCTTCAAGCTACTTTAGCTGGCTATGTTTTAGTCTATGATATTTTTGATAACTTCATTGATTATTAGCATAATTTCTCTACATGAAAACTATTATTTAAATCTTCTTTTCATTATGAATTTCTAAGGATTTCATGTCTTTGTACATATTTATGAATTATTTATTCAGATAATTAAAAAAAAAATTGTTGTAAAATTCCAAAGAAGTTGACTATTATTTTCTCATTCTTCTCGTTTTTTTTATTTTTTAACCATTGTATTTTTATTGAAAAGTTTTTCATATACAAAGTACTGTGGAATACAACAAATGTTCACAGACTAAAAGGGAAATCACAAAAATAAACTCACATAAACAAAGGAGGTTGATATAGGAAGGAATGGGGAGGGAGGAGGAGAGGAATTGGGGGGGTAGGGCAGGTAGAGAATCACATGTCACAGCAATACAGTATGGCCCATAAAAGAATCACAAGTAGTGTAGACAGTATATTCAACCGGGGACTTGGACAGTGTTATGAGCAGACAGTTTCCAAGGATCCCACCATGTCAACACTCTGTTCCGTTTAGGAAGATCATGAGCTAATACAAGTTCATATTGAAAATGTAAGTTTAAACGGTTTATCAAGTCCGACATAGAAGGAGGACCGATTGATTTCCACATAGAGGCTACACATAATCTTGCCGCAATTAGAATATTAGTAACAATTGGACGGAGAGGTCTGGGGACCAGATCAAGGCCCAAACCCAATAGGGCAACAGGGGCTTCCAAAGTCAAGGGAAGCCCTGTGAGGGAGCCAATCAACCTCTCCACCTTGATCCAAAAGGGTCTAATAACCGGACACTCCCACCAGATGTGGGCAGGGGACCCCACTGAGGGGCAACCTCGCCAACAATTGCTGGAGTTGGAGGAGCTCCCATTCCCAAATTTAGCCACCCGGTCAGGAGTTAGATACCAGCGGAGTTGGAGCTTCTTGGCCTGTTCCAAATGACCTATGCAAGACGAGTAGAGGGAAGCATGTGAGGCCGCTTCTTGCCAAACCTCCAGAGGAGCAGAAAAACCCAGGTCCCCCTCCCATTTGGTCATATAAGGTAATTTTTGTCTGGAGTGAATATTCAGTAGAGCTTTGTAAATAATAGAAATCCCTCCTGAGCTACTGCCTTTTGACTTAAAGAAAGCCTGTATAGGGCCAATGAAAGCTTCCTGGGGCGTACTAGGCAGGGAGACAGAGGCTAGAAAATGTCGCACTTGCAAATATTTAAAGAAATCATTGTTGGGAATGCTAAATTCCCTCACCAGCTCTGAGAAAGATTTCAAAACTCCCTCCTCTACAATTTGATTTAACAGGAGAATACCTCTCACCTTCCAGGAACGAAGGGACAGGGACCCAACTGAATGCTCCACTGCATCTACAGAAATATATCTATGTAAAAAGGGCAGTAAATCTTTGCTCTCCCTGGCCCAAACAATCAACAAGGCCCTCATTGAGGAAAGGCCATTGGGTATCTGGAAACTCCCCATCAGGCCAGTTTCCAAAAGTAGCCGAGTGGACTGCCCTGGGGCAAAGGAGGCTTCGATCTGGTGCCATAGAGAGGACTGTTCTTGTGCCCACCACTGTCTAGCCGCTTCCAGATGGACTGCTTTATGATAGGAGTGGATATCCGGGGCTCCCAACCCTCCCATCGAAGAATGCAGGGTGAGAATCCTACCTGTTACTCGATGTGGTTTACCCTGCCAGATAAAGCGTCCCAATGTTGCCTGAAATGCCCGTAGGAACTTATTCGGGAAAAGGAGGGGAAGACTTCTCAATAAATACAGAATCTTAGGCAAATAGATCATTTTAACAATTTGGATTCTGGCCATCCATGACAGAAACAGGCCAGAATGTTTATCCAGTTCTTTTTTTACCTGCTTGTGCAGTAATTCAAAGTTTTGTCTAACCATTCTTTTGAGTTTAGTTATATATAAACCTAAGTATGTGAATCCCTCTTCCGCCCAGGCGAAGGAGAACTGTCTTCTGATGTCTCTCTGATCAGGACCGGTAAGATTAATCGGGTAGAAGGAGGACTTAGACATATTTAGCTTGTAATATGAGGCCAGGGAAAATTCCTCCAAGACCCTTAAAATTCTCGGGATCGTAGAGGGGAGGTGGGAGCACATGAAGACCACATCATCGGCATAAAGCCCTATCTTATGCTCCATGGGGCCCACCTCCACCCCCCGAATTTCAGGGTCCCCCCTCACCACCGCTGCCAACGGTTCCATTACCATGGCAAAAATTAGCGGGGAGAGGGGGCACCCTTGCCGGGTTCCGTTAGAAACATCAAAAATGGAAGACGGAAATCCTGATGCCCTGACCGAAGCACAGGGAGAGGAATACAGAGCCATAATGGCCCTCTGAAAATCTCCTACTACTCCGAACTTTTGGAGTACCTCCCGAAGGTACCCCCAGTGCACCCTGTCAAACGCTTTTTCAGCGTCGAGGGACAGGAATGCACCGGGAGCCCCCTTCCTCTCCATGATTTCCAGCAAGTCCACCAGTCTCCTCGTTCCATCACTGGCCTGTCTCCCCGGGACAAATCCCACCTGCTCCAACCCTATCAGGGTGGGCAAAACTGCTCCAAGTCTGTTAGCTAATATTTTAGCATATAACTTGACGTCACAATTTAATAAAGCAATCGCTCGAAAGTTGCCCGGGGAGTCAGGCGATTTTCCGGGTTTAGGAAGGGTGGATATAGTTGCCTCAAGTCCCTCCCTCTTAATGGATCCAGCTCCTCTCCAGAAGTTAAACACATCCAGCAGGGGTTTGGTCAGAGATTGCGAGAAGGTGGAGTAATATTGGAAAGGAAATCCATCGGGGCCCGGAGCAGATCGTTTTTTGGAAGAAGTTACAACCCCCAAAATTTCCTGTTCAGTGAAGGGCGTATTAAGAAAGTTAAGTTGTTCTGCTGAGAGGGAAGGAAGCTTGGCTTTATCTAAGAAAGCCTTAATAGCATCCACTGAGGGTTGGGGCTCTGAATCAGAATCTCGCAGGTTATATAAGGACTTGTAATAAGACCCAAATTCGTTAGCTATTGCAATGGGGTTTCGGACTGTTGTGCCATCTCCTCTCCGAAGAAAGGGGATTTTTGCCTGAAGCTCTCTCTTTTTTACTCTCCTAGCTAGTAACGTTCCAGCCCTGTCTCCCATTCCATAAAATTTCGCCCCGGTTTTTTTAAGTTGAAGCTCTGCTTGTACCAGAAGAAGAGCTCTAAGCTCTCGTCTGGCACTCAATAAGTCGGGGGTTGTCCAGTCAGCGCCATGTTTCTCTGCAGGGTCTCTAAATGTTTAATTTTATCTAGGAGTACGGCAACTTTTTGACTGCGTTCCCTTTTAGCTATGGCCGCCATTTTTAGAAGATGGCCTCTAAGAACAGCCTTGTGGGCAAACCACAAGGTGTCCGGGGGCATATCGGGTGTGGAATTTTCCTCGAAGTAAAGATTAATGGCCCTAGAAATTTGGTCAGTATTAGAGGGGGAGGTCAGAAGATGGGCATTTAATTTCCAATGGGCTGGTGGACGAGCGGCGGCCGAGTCGGCTATCCTGAGTGAAACTGGGGCATGATCAGACCATGTGATGGAACCTATATTGGAGTCCAAGCATGTCTGTAGCACCGAGTCATCAATCAGGAAATAGTCGAGCCTGCTTTGTGACCTATGGCGGTGAGAGTAAAAAGTGTAGTCTCTTTCATCAGAATGCATATACCTCCACACGTCATGCAAATCATGCATCGAGGCCACAAGCCCCAGCTCCGACCGGTATACAGAAGGCTTTGAGCAACCAAGTTGTTTGTTCATCGGGATGTTAAAGTCCCCTGCTAAAATCTTACCTCCCTGTGCCACAGAAGTAACCTTAGGTAAAACCGACCTCAGGTAACGTATTTGACCAACGTTTGGTCCATAAACCGAGGCCAAAGTAAAGGGTTTGTCGTTAATGAGGCAAACTACAATCACATATCTGCCTTCTGGATCAGAGACCTCTCTGATTAACTTAAATGTGACCGATCTGTGAATCAGAATGGCCACCCCCGCTTTTTTCGTTGCCCCCCCTGCTAAAAACTGCGTTGGGTAGAGAGATGAGGCCAATCTAGGATGATCTTTTACCAACAAATGAGTTTCCTGCAAGAAAACCACATCATGTTGTGTTTTTTTCAGATGCTGCCAGAGAATCGAGCGCTTACATGGCGTGTTGAGGCCATTTACGTTCAGTGAGCTCATTGATATACTCATTATTGTTCAATACTTGAGCTTTAGAGTAGTTTAGTATCTTACCAGCTCAATTGAGCTATCAGTTTCTCCTGAGCCAGGAACTGGACCGCTGCAAAACAAAAGTTAGGATGTCGCAACTTCAAAGTTCAGGAGAGGGAAGGGAAGAAAGGGGCAGGGGCTGGGAGTAGAGGAGAGGGAAGGAAGGGGAGAGAAAAGTCAACCACACAGAGAAAAAGAAGGAGATATATCAACTCGTAATAACAATAACAATAAGTCAGTCACCCTCCTGCGCACAGGTCGGGGCTGAGTATGGGGGAAAATTGTATGTGAGTGAAAGGCAGCCACCTCGATGGTAGTGAGGTGCACCACTCACAAAACCACGGCCTAAACAACCGGAAGCTTAGGCCAGGAAACACCATAACCGGCACTCAAGAGACCCATGAAGGCTGTATAAGATCAGTCTCCAGCCCCCTGAGAATGGTGAGGGCTTTCTGCATTTCTTCGCTGGTTCTTAGTAGCTGCTGAAGGAGAGGTTGGAGATCGCTGCAAGTTCCATACTCCAATTGCCGCTTTGAGCTTGGAGGGCGACGTAAAAATATGTTTGTTGCCCTTGTATCGGAATGACACATGAACTGGGGTTCCCCATGAGTATGGTATGCCCCGTTCGCGGAGAATTTTGCACTGCGGGGCAAAGTCCCTGCGTCGTGCTAAAGTTCCTTGGCATAGTCAGGGTATGTTTGCCACCCTTTATAAGTCCCAGTGTCCTGAGGGTGCTGTCTCATCATGTGGAGAACCAAGTCTCTTGGTCTAGGTGAGTTCAGACCCACCAGTACATCCCTGGGCAAATCCTGTCTGATGGTATGGGGTTTAGGCAGTCTATAGGCTTTATCAGGCAAAAGATCCATGGCCGGTATATCCGGTAGCAAAAAGCAGAGAAATGAGTGAACTATTTCTTTAATATCCTCCTCCCCATCAGCCTCTGGGATGCCTCTGATCTTAAGGTTATTTCTCCTCAGTTTATCCTCCAAATCCCAGGAAATAGCTCTCAAATCTTTAATATCTTGTTCCACACACTGATAGC
The DNA here is from genome assembly GCA_033576535.1 of Allobates femoralis. Lineage (NCBI taxonomy): Eukaryota > Metazoa > Chordata > Amphibia > Anura > Aromobatidae > Allobates > Allobates femoralis. The sequence continues at coordinate 265,351,587 of JARQOC010000003.1, forward strand.
TATCAGCGAGCTCATTATGAGCTGTGGCAAACTCCGCCATTTTAGATTCAAGATGGTGGGTGCGCTCCCCCATGGCAGCCATGTCTTCTCTGAGCTCCCTTATGCTCTCCTTTATATCTGTTTTAATGGATCTCTGGAAGGACTCAAGCAGGCCCCTCAAAGCTCCCATTGTAACTGGAGTGTTATCATCCTCTCCCACTCCTCCTGCTCTCGGGCTATTAGAGGCCCTGTCTGAGTGGGGGGAGCGCGGCGCTGAGGATTGAGCCGTCGCCATTTTAGGTCGGGCTGCTGCCGCCGGGCTTGATGTGAAAAAGTCCGTTACCTTAGGGGGCCGCTCCTTGCTCCGGAGCGATTGTCTCGGCATGGCCACGTTCCCCTCGGGTAGGAGCAGCTGTGCCTCTGTCCGGGAGCCGTTATGCGGGCTGGAAACAGGTAAAATCGCCGTTTATCTAGGCTCTGGTGCCGGAGCTCCGGTCTCACGCGTCCTGCATGTGCTGCGTCAGGACACGCCCCCGTCATTCTTCTCGTTTTATAATTTGCTATGTGTTTTTACTACATGTACTGTAATATGTTTCATTGTAATTTTGTGATACCGTAATCTTCACTAAAAAGATTTATACAAGAAACACTCCTAACTATAATGTAAGGTTGTGTTCTTTGCCAGTGGGTCTTTTAGCAAGCGTTTTGGTCTCTAAGATTAATTGAAAGTTCTAGGTCCATAACAAATTTCAACGTTTTCCCCAAACAAGGCTGCGTTCTGCAATTTTTTTTGTAAATTGCTCGGGTTTCCGATCGCGAACCAAAACGTCAATGTTCATGCCGAATTTGACATTGGGCAAACATGCTCATCTCTACCTAACATACATGGTCTTATAGGTCTATTCACAGTCATGAAACCACATACTATGGATATTGCTTCTTGAAAATGTGCAATCCCTTTATGTATAATGAAACTTGGACCTGTCTGGGCATTTCTGCCCAGTAGCTGTAGTGAATATTTTAGAAGAATTGGTGGTGAGCTGAAAATAAATTATTTTCTTTTTCTTATTTCTCCTCCAAATATGTCAGACTTCAATAATCACTCCCCCAACCACAAGCTCCAGTGTTACCTGTGGCATTGGGAATTGAACTTATAAGTCAGGTGTTTTCTCAAGCCGATCGATTGGAGGGATTAATAAGGTTCTAGGCAACAAGTTTGGGAAAACAATACAATCCCATAAGAAATTGGGTCCTGGCACTAGAAAAGGTGGGCCCCTAGTCAAAGGAAAGATGCTTCACCAAAGAGGTTGGCTCCATCTTGGGATTGCTGTACAACAGCTACACTGTGCTACCATGTTACTGCAGTCCCCACTTTTGATACATTATGGATTCACCTCAAGACTTGCCTACTCTGGAGGATGTGATCTTCCTCAACACCCCAGGGGCTGAGAGTGCTTCACCACCAGAACCAGCCCAGCCCACAGTGGAGATTACTTAAGCTAAATATGTGAGCTGACGTACAACTGCACTACACACACTGGGCCTGATATGAAGTGAGATCAGAACCAGTACTATTCCCCCTTGCCTGAACAAGAGGTTCCACTGGAATGCAGCTCGGGGTCAGGAGTTCTACTGTTCCATATGCCAGCCAGGACTAGCACAGGTCAGAGTCAGGATCTTACAGCATGTCTGGCCTTATTTCATCTGCAGCTGGTGCCATGGCTGATGTATCAGCAAATTCAGGAGAAGGACAAGGAGGAAGAGAAGAAGTTTGTAGTGGCAGAATCTCTTTTTCCCTTCCTTTTATAGTACCCCTGCCAGAGGCCTTCGACTCAGAGAATACCATGTGGGGACCCCTATCCCCTCCCAAAAACTACCCTGTCACGGTAGGCCTGATCCACATTGGCCAATATCATTTCCAGAAGAAATTAGGCTCTCTGATGCCATTGCCTGAAAGTAGTTACAGGGGCTTTTGATGAGCAATGCACCCAGGCCTGGCTGCCAACATTCTTCCAAAAGAGGGGTTTTTGGTTCTTAGCCAAATATTGGACTGGTGACCTTTAAAACCTCATATCCTGCTATTGAGGAGGTAGCCACCTTAATGGAGGTGAAGGGCAGCAAGGGGTAGCATGTAGTAGGCATAAATTGGGTCGCCACAGCAAATGACTCCTAAGACTGGCAGCAGGAGGGCAGCAAGAAGAGTATGCTGCTTCGGCAGGAGGCCAGGGCTGATCATGTTAGCCCTAGAATGCATGACATATATGGGTCTCCCCAAGCATTGTTATACCAAAATGCCTATCACATAAAATAATATGAACAACTTAATATTACCAACAATGACAAACTTGAGGAAGACCTAGAGTTTCAAAATTCTTACTAAAGTAGATTTGCACAAAATAGGAATTAAAATAAGCCTAAAAGTCCCAGGTTATGCATAATAGGGTTAGCCAACCAGCTGCAGAGAAATTCATAGGGGCCAGAGATCCTGAAGGGCATGTAGGGATTGCCCAAGTTCCTCTAATGTCCTCTAGAGGGGGTGGCTATCCCCTAATTCCTCCATCCTCTTTTCCAGCAATAGCCATGACAGGATTTGCTGGGTGCAGACAGTGGGGGAGAATTCCTTTGGAACCCCTGCAACCACCCAGAGACCATCCAGCAGCAGACTACAGTGCAGAACAGCCACATCCATCCACGATGACAAATATGCTAGAGAGTTTTTACTCCAATTAAAGATGACTTCCCTTAAAAAGACCTAGTTGTTGTTTCACTGACCCCTCCTGGAGTTTGGCCATATAAGGACTGTTTTGTGTTCCAAAGATCAAAGTCTGTTTTATTTGTTAATTTTCTTTTTCCGTTTCACAAGTTTAGCACCAGTTGTGCTTCCCCCCTGCTGGATTAGCGAGACGCCAGCCTTCGGGCATTTCAAAGCCCTTAACGGACTGTACCCTTAATGAACTGTGTCCTTAATAGACTTTGCCCTATTACCTTGATGGCCTCTACCTCATATTAATGGAGTATGCTGATCCTTGTGGAACTTACTTATAGACTGTGTATATTTATTTGTGTCTTTTAGACTTATTATAGTCTGTGCTAACTAATGCCTATTTTAAATTTATTACTGTGTATTATAAATGTGAACAATTCATCATGTACCAACATATGCTTTTTTTTACAAGTTGTTACATTAAAGCTTTTTTCACTTCAACCCTTGTTTTCTGGACTGTTTCTGCATAGTAAAAGGTGTTTTGATATTGCCTCATATAGGCTGTCGAAAAAGCCTCAGGCCTGTGGCCTGAAGATGTAAAGCATACTACACAAACTGCTGTAGAACAGGGCTGGACAACTGCAGTCCTTGAGGGCTGCAAACAGTGCATGTTCTCATGGTTTCCTATCATTACACAAGGTGTTGGGATCATCACCTCTGCAGGTGATGAAATTACCACCCACCGAACGCTAAGGAAATATGCTGAAAACATGCACTGTTTGCAGCCCTTGGGGACTGTAGTTGCTCACCCCTGCCCTAGACATCTCTGTGAAGGTATCCAGGAGGCAAGTGGAATCCTCAAACCTATTCACCACAACTCTCTCCCTGGACACTCCATGAGAGGTTTTTTTTTTTCCCTTACAGATTTGGTGTAAAAAAATTTAATTTGCACCACATCTGCAACAAAAGAAAAAAGCCACATGAGTACAACACTTCTTAATTGTCATAGACTTTGCTGGCCTCAGGATAGACATGCAGACTTTGATGCAGATTTAAAAATCTGCATTCAAAAAAGCATCAAACCATGCACTATAATGAGAGGGCCTAAAGGTCACGCCACACGCTTCAATGCTGTGAACGATATTGCTTAAGCAATCCGGATTTTTGATCGCTTAAGCAATATCGCCTGTGTGTCGTTGCATGTAACCGAGCGATCTTTCAGCGAAAAATTGCTTGATTGGTTGAAGATTTGTGAGCAGGACTTCAAATCCGTCGTTTATCATTCAATTAACCTCTGTTCAACCTGCTGCATTGGTGCTGTGTGACACCTCTCAAATGATCTCATTCTCGACTTCGCCTATTCCTGATGCTAGATGGTGTCGATCACTGAGTAGTGCGCACGATCGCTGGCACGTTGTCAAATTTAACATCGTTAACGTGAACTATGCTTGTGACACTGCACAAACGAGATCAATATATTGTTCCAGCTACCTCGATCACGTGACGTTTTAGGCGATATCGTGATTGAGATTGAAGTGTGTGACGTGGCCTTGAGAGGTTCCAGGGAGTGCCACAGTTGTGGTGAAAGCGCTTGAGGATTCCTCTTTTCTCCTGGCTACCTCTACAGAGATTTTTGGGCAAGTTTTTCCAACTACAGTCCTCAAGAGCCAAACCCGAACTTCAAAAGGTCCGCTCACCTCTAGTTACAACACCTTATGTAAATTAAAGGAATTGTTTAAAATTGCAAACATTTCCACAAACATATTCAAACTTTTCAATAGACTGCGTCTGTTACACCGATAGTTCTAAATCAACAGTAAAAGTATCTTAAAGTAATTAAAGTGCACAATAATGTGATATTCTTTAAGGCCATGAACATTTCCATAATTACTCTTGCCATGTGTATGATGCTTTAGTAATTAGACTCAACTAGTATAATTAATTTTGTGTCACCAGAATATATTAAAATTACTTTCTGTGAAAAACATAAAAACTGAGAATACAAAGATGCACATTACGTTGCAAATATTGCTTACAATTTTCTATATAGACTGATTCAAAAAGGATAGTGCAAAAGAGAAGACCTGTAATTAAATGAACATCAGTAGTAAACATCCACTAACTGAAAATCAAAGCAAAACTGTCTTAGGCTGGCTTCACACTGCGTGTGTGATCCGATCCGTGGCTGTCAGGGTGAACCTGACAGCCCCGGACCGGATCAACACAAAGAACCAGAGGGCTAATATGCCCTCCAGTCCGGTGTGCAGCCGCACGCAGTTGACGCTGTTGATGATTTAGGACCACGCGCGGTCCTGAAATAACAGCGGCATGCAGCTGCAGGTGCCCGGTTCCCGGTTCCTCCCGGATCGGGGCAATCCGGCCCTATAGGCTCCCATGTTAGGGAGCGTCAGATTGCCCTGGAAGGGAATTGGGGGAGATTTTTGTCCTCGGACACAAAAACATTGCAAGCAAAGAAAAATCTGAATTTTCCTGGATTCTCCCGGAGAGATGGAAACCGGATGACTGAGAGCTGCCATCCGGCTCCATCCAGCCTCATAGGATACTATGGGGCCAAAATCAGGTCCGGGGCTGTCGAGCTCAAGCTGACAGCCACGGATTGGATTACACCCGCAGCGTGAAGCCAGCCTTAGTTGCCCATAGCAAACAATCACGGCACAACATTAATTTATTTTTCACAAGCTAAATTTAAAATGTGTTTACATAGTGTGACATAAGAGGGGGACATCAAAGAAAGAGAAGGCTTTTAGGGTGTGCGAAACACAGCTGTGACAGCAAAATTTTCAAAATAATTTGATAAATGTGCTTTACGTAGAAACTGCATTTCACATTGGTTGAAGCAATTTGAAATAACATAATGTTTACATTATGGGATACGTTTAGGCTGCTGAAAGACTACATAAGTGCCAGTGAACAGGATCTGAACCATGTTCAACAACATTGTAGTATCAGGAAAGAGAGATCCACAGCGCTTTAATCCGGTGATTTTAAACATAAAACACTTCTTTAGTCAATATCCATTAAAAGCCATATAAAATCAAGCGAAACACTCCATCTTGTCTAATGCGTTTCAGGCGTACAACCGCCCTTAGTCTATGATTAAGGGCGGCTTTACACCAGAGACGCGTTAGACAGGATGGAGTGTTTCGCTCGATGTTATATGGCTTTTAATGGATATTGAATAAAGAAGAGTTTTATGTTTAAAATCAGCAGATTGAGGCGCTATGGATCTCTTGCTCCCGATACTGCAATGCTCAGCTGAGCACACCAGATGGATGATCAAGTGCGCTCCTGGATGTTGCAGGAGTGAAAATCTCTTCAATACCCTGAAGATGGTGAGATCTTTTCTACTTTAATATTTATTTACATATTCAAGGACAATCTTAAGAAGTCAACCAAGCTGACAAGAAAAGAAAAAATGTGTCTAGAAAGAACTGTAGCGCCCACTAGACAATTGCCATGTCAACACTGGTTATCAATTTAAACATTTGTAGGTATGGATAAAGCTTGGGCTAGATGGTGGGTGTTTTCATGTTAATTAATTTGTGTTCTATTCTTGCGGTTATAAGTACCAAAGGTATAATTTTGTACTAATAATTTTGAATCATCATGTATGCATATACCGGGACTGACCATGCATTTTGACTACTATTTCTCCTGGACTATAAGCCCCCATAGCTCCCATGTTCAATATATCCATCAATAATATGAAAAGCATCAGTAAAATAAATCCACTCAAATTCAGTAGTTATGCTGGAAACAAGATGCACAAAATTCTCAGTAAAAAACACCCAAAACGTTATTAAATACAAGATAAAATTTACGCAACATACAAAGATAAAATATTTACTACGGCAAGGGCCCTCCAGCGGATGGAGGGAGGGCTGGGCCCAAATATGGTTGAACTAAGTTGTCACGAAAGTAAAAATTATGACTACTAAGCCACCTTCAGTGAATGGAATTGAAAACTGTTTACCCAAATAGGTATATATATGCATATGGATAGCTAACCAATCTTACTAATACAACTACTGGTACTAACCCCAAAATATTGTGCCTATAAAAAGGACAAATATGTCAATAAAAAAGTACACAAAGAAACCAATCCACGCACAGAGGGTTGACACAGAGTGTATAGAGCTAGTGTCTATCAAATTAGAGAGGCTATAAAAAGACCAAGACTGTAATTAGAGATGGGCGAATCCTAAATTACTCGGACTCGCTAGACTGTAACGAGTCTGAGTCCAGGACTCGCTACTCGTTGCGAGTCTAGCGAGTCCAATGTAAATGAATGGGGAGGCGAGTATTGCAGCGATTCCTCTGCTGCCGGACCCTATAAGGGGTCTGGCAGCAGAGGAAAAACCTGCAAATCCCCCTGTTATTCTTTTAAAGCCAGCAGCAAAAAGCCGCCGTCTTTTAAAGAATAATAATAAAAAAAAAAAAAAGATTGAAGGGGGGAGGGGGGAAGGGGGGGTCAGGGGGGGTGAGGGGGGAGAGAGGGGGGGCACCGGCCCGGCCGGCTACTTACCCCTGCCTCCGCCGCCGCTGCCGCCTCAGCTGCAGACTCGCTCCCCGAGTCTCTCTGCTTCTGTTTCCGGAGATTCCCGAATGGTGACAGGAGCAGTGAATAAATTAACTTGCGTCACTGCTCGGGAATCTCCGGAGCAGAGCGAGTCTGGCTGACAGCAGAGTTCAGCTCAGGTCCTAATGCCCTGAGCTGAACTCTGACTGTTTAGTCAGTTCTCAGCTCTGCTACATCCCTGTCTGTCTAAGCACAGACAGGGAAGTAGCAGAGCTGAGATTGCGTTTTGGACTACGTCGGACGGAAGAGGATTTTTAAAATAAAGATGGAGTCCCTAATGGCTTTTTTGTTTTATTTTTAATAAAAAATTTTCTCTGTGTTTTTTTTTTTATATTGATTACTGGAAATTCATGGCGGTCATGTCTAATATTGGCGTGACCGCCATAAATTTCGGGCTTAGGGCCAGCTGATAATACAAAGCTGGCCCTAACCCCTTAATTACCCAGTGAGCCATTGCCACCAGGGCCGCTGGAAGAGCGGGGTTCAGCGCCAGAAGAAGGCGCTTCAATGAACGCGCCATCTTCTGGGGCGGCTGCGGGCTGCAATTTGCAGCGGGGGGTGCCCAGAAAGCTTGGGCATCCCTGCGCTGCGGATTCCAGCCCCCAGCTGCTTAGCTGTACCTGGCTAGACATAGAAATTGCGCGGAGCCCCACGCATTATTTTTTTAATTATTTCATGAAATTCATGAAATAATAAAAAAAAAGGGCTCGCCTATATTCTTGTGTCCGGCCAGGTACAAATAGGCACCTGGGGGTCGAGGGCAGCCCGTCGCTGCCTGCTGGATCTGGCTGGTTCCAGAAATACGGCGAAGCCCACGTGAAATTTTTCTGAAAAATCCATAAAACAATCCTAAAAAAGGGACTGCCTCTTTATTAACCCCTCCACCATGGTCGAGGGGTTAGTAAAGATGCAATCCTTTTTTAGGATTGTTTTATAGATTTTTCAAAAAAAAAAATTACGTGGGCTTCGCCGTATTTTTGTAACCAGCCGGATCCAGCAGGCAGCGACGAGCTGCCCCCAACCCCCAGGTGCCTATTTGTACCTGGCCGGACACAAGAATATAGACGAGCCCTTTTTTTTATTATTTCATGAATTTCATGAAATAATAAAAAAAAAAATGCGTGGGGCTCCGCGCAATTTCTATGTCTAGCCAGGTACAGCTAAGCAGCTGGGGGCTGGAATCCACAGCGCAGGGATGCCCAAGCTTTCTGGGCACCCCCCGCTGCAAATTGCAGCCCGCAGCCGCCCCAGAAGATGGCGCGTTCATTGAAGCGCCATCTTCTGGCGCTGAACCCCGCTCTTCCAGCGGCCCTGGTGGCATTGGCACGCTGGGTAATAAAGAGGTTAGGGCCAGCTTTGTATTATCAGCTGACCCTAAGCCCGAAATTTATGGCGGTCACGCCAATATTAGACATGACCGCCATGAATTTCCAGTACTCAATATAAAAAAAAAACACAACACAGAGAAATTTTTTTTATTAAAAATAAAACAAAAAAGACATTAGAGACTCCATCTTTACTCCAAAAATCCTCTTCCGTCCGACGTAGTCCAAAAACGACATCTTCACTGCCACAACCCTGTGCATACATATACATATCTATGCACAGGGAGTGAGCAGGCTGAGAACTCTCTCAGCTCTGCTACATCTCTGTGTAGGCGGGCTCTAGGACCCTGGAGCTGCCACAGCCCGCAAGTCCCAGAGCCCAGCACACAGCACATAGCAGAAGCCGGAAGAGAGGTAAGGAGCATTTCTCCCCCCTCTCTTCCTTCGCTCCCTGCGGACTCGTTACTGACTGCGAGTCATCCCTGAGATTACTCGCAGTGTAACGAGTCGGGCGAATCCCTTACTACTCGGCGAGTACCGAGTAGTAACGAGTAGATTCGCCCATCCCTAACTGTAATGTCTACCTGGAAATGAACTAGCAGCTCAAAGACAATGGAAATCCACCTAATTAGATGTCATTGTAATAAACAGTATAAAGATTAAGTAGACAGGGAAGCATGGAAGAAAGCACAGATCTTAGCAATGAAAAAGCCACATCTAATATTTTGGATCTACACCAAACCTTAACGTGCGTTTCATGATTGCTTCATCAGGAGGCACCTAATTGTTATACTGTGAACACAGTAAAAAAGTAAAAATAAAAAGTTACAAAAACAATGTGTTTTTATGATGCAGCTGACAAAAAAGTGGAATAAAAAACGATCTAAAAGTATTACCAAAATAAAAATGGAACCGCTGAGAATGTCATTTTGTCCTGCAACAAGCAAACCACCACACAGCTTCACCAGCCAATAAAAAGCTATAACTCAAAGAATACAGCAATGCAAAAACTTTTTTTTTCTATTAAATAGTTTTTATGATGTAACAGCAGTAAAAACATTTAAAAAAAATTAGATAATTGTAATGTTGCTGTAATAAGTACTAACCTGAAAGATAAAACCATCTTATTATTTTTACAACATGGTGAAATACATAAAAAAAAAAATCCTGAATTGCAGGTTTCTTTTTTAATTTAACCTAGAAAAACAGCAGAATAGAAACTGATCAAAAAATACTATGTGGCCCAAAATTAGACCCAATCAAAACTCCAACTCATCCAGCAAAAAATAAACCCTCTCATGACATGACAGAAAAGTAAAACAAACCATCAAAATTCAGTTATGGAAAAAACATTTATTATGTTAAAAAGCATGTATAGTGTGATAACAGATATATATCTGGCATCACTGTAGTCATGCTGACCTAAGGAATAAATACACCTAACCACTTATGCCACAAGGTGGGAGGCATAGAAAATAAATAAAACCAATTCTTCAAATACAATTAGTTCATTCTTTCTCCAAAAGATTGCAACTCAGATTTATCCTACGCTCCACACTGATCAGAAACACTAAAGGTACCGTTACACGTTTCAATGTTGAAAGGATATCACCAATGATCTCATGGGCGCGTGGTCATTAGGACATTGTTTAGAGATTGCTGGTGACATGTCAGGCATCTAGATGTCATGCACGACGCACCAACGATCCAGCAAGCAGCTATCATTCGCACAACCCAGCGAACGATACTTGTTCACTGTTGTGAATAGGGGAAGTCATTAACGACATCGTTATCACGGTGTCACACACAACGATGCAGCAGATTGGCTGATTGTGGATCATTTGATTTGAGAACATGTTATCAAATCTGCAATCAATGATCCAACGATTTATCGTAATTGTATCTCGGTGTTACACGCAATGAAGTAGTAACGATGTCATTTGATCGACTCCAAACCTGTGACGTTTGAGCGATATCATTCACGATCTCGTACTGTGTAACGGTACCTTAAGAATTACTTGTAGATCTCTGAAAAACCTGATTCAGAAAAAATTGCCAATGGAAAATTCACTGTAGTAAGGCAGAGGAAGTCGCTCTGAACTGCTGTCTGGTCCGTGGTAAGGCGGTGTCCATCTTTTTACGCAATTATAGAAACAATTTGTCCTATTTTTATTAAACTTAAACACTATGTTCTTCTGTCAATCCTATATACATATATATTCTTTTATATAGAATCATATAAAAAAAAGAAAACCAAACAAATTCAGATCTATATACGGTAGATGGTACAGACACTATCAGGTATTTTCAAATTTGGAAAACTAGCTGGTTTGTATCATTTGTGCATGATTAGTTACATGTTGTATACAATCCCCATAGAGAATTTTTCTTTTATATCTTAGACTTCTGTGGTTCTCAATTTGAGTACACACAGAACTAATAAGATATCATACATATATAATGAACAAAAAACATCTATTGTACTGTATGAAAACACATAAAAATCCAAAAAATGAAAAACAATAAATAACAATAACAACAAAACAAATATATATCAAAATAACAATAATAATAAAAATCATATTATATATACAGTATAATAGAAACAATATATATCTAAAAAGCACAAAAATAAAATTATCCAAAAATAAAATAAAATTCTCTATGCCACATAACCACTTGCTATGTATATTTTCCCTTTCATTTATATCTGAATTTACCATGTGTTGTATACTATGATCTGATATACGTATCAAGGCTCTGAATCAGGCATTGTAAGGGTTAAACCCAATCCTAATTTAATTTGTATCACCTGTAAATGAATGGGCAGTTTTTATATTTAAATACATGTAGAATGTTTTTATTTGTTATGCTGAGGACTAAGAGGGTGCAGTCCCCGAAACGCGTCCAGCGTTCAGTCCTGTCCATTGTTAACTACGTCTTAAATAAAGGATGAAATAGAAGCATGGGTCTCTGGCAATTCCTTCTCATATTAAGGCTGGTTTCACACCGCAATTTTTTCCCTGATCAGGTTTGATCAGGTTTGTGTGAAAAAAGCAGGAGAGGAACCAGGAGAGGAACTTGCAGAGAAAAACTATAAATGAAAGATTGACACCTGTTCTGAGTTTTGGAGACAGTCCTAGTTTTGACACAAAAACCTGATCGAGCCTGATCTGGGAAAAAACTGCAGTGTGAAACCAGCCTAAGTATTACAATATACTGGGCATAACAAGAACTTATTTGCAATTTGTAATTCAGCAACATTCACTGCATTTGAGACCATGGCTTCCTTTCAGAGACAAAATTGCCACTACACCCATATATCAATTCCCACAGTAATGTAATTTCCAAAATGTGGTCACTTGAGGGAATTTATTCTGTTCTAGCACTTAGGAGCTCTGAAAATGTAGTTGTGGCACCCCTGTGGTCTGGTTGCCCAAAAGGGGTATTGCACACAATCTATGGGTGTGGTATTCCTGTTCTCAGTAAATGGGATGGTAAGTCTAGACACCCACAAAAGCACCCAACACACCCAGTCCCAGGGACGGAAGGCGGACCCGATAGAGGGAGGGCCCAAGTAGTGAGTGGCACGGCAGGGAGAAAGGTGGAGGGTGGGAAGAAAGCTTGATTCAAAATTTTTGCTAATGTAAAGTAGACATGTGGCAAATATTATTTATTAACTACTATATATTTTGAATTATAAGATGCACTTTTGTTCCCCAAATTTTGGGGGAATGTGGGGAATGCGTCTTATAATCTGAATCTACATGGGGGTCACTTTGGAGCATGTTCGGGGGCTGGAGCAAGATGCAGAGGCAGTGGGAGGTCCTGTGCTTCCGCTCATTAGCCTCATGTAATATGCACAGCATCCCACTGGCCACCACCTTGGTGCTGAAGTCGCACCAACATGTGGAAAGGGGAGCGGTGCATATTACCTGTGCCTGCAGTCACCCCCACATCCAGGATATAGCCCCCAGCTGGTGCACACTCTATATGCCCGCAGCTGCCACACACATAGTAAAATAACAAACTCTTTTAACTCACCTTCCATTGCTGGTTCAGTCGCTCCCAGCTCCTCAGTGTCTCTTCCTGTCTGTGCCCAATCCGATCATATGACCAATCATGTCATCACTTTGCACTCAGGTCACATGATCGGATGCCTGGGATTGATGCAGGAAGACACACTGAGGAGCTGGGAGCCATGGAACCAGTGACGGAAGGTGAGTTTAAAGAGTTTGTTATTTTACTATGTGAGCATCAGCAAGGGGCAAATAGAGTGATGAAGGGGGCCATATCCAGGATGGGGAGCTATGTGTGCTAGCACAGGGTGGGCATATGTGTGATGTGTGCCAGCACATGGAGGCGTATGTGTGCCAGCACAGGGTGGACATATTTGTGCCAGCACATGGGGGCATATATGTGTGCCAGCACAGGGGGGCATATGTGTGCCAGCACAGGGAGCATATGTGTGCCAGCAAAGGGTGGGCATATGTGTGCCAGCACAGAGTGGACATATGTGTGCCAGCATAGGGGGAATATGTATGCCAGCACAGGGAGGCTATTTGTGTGCCAGCACAGGAGTGGCTATATGTGCCAGCAATGGGCAGCATATGTGTGCCAGCACTTGGGGGCATATGTGTGCCAGCACAGGGGGGCATATGTGTGCCAGCACAGGGTGGGCATATGTGTGCCAGCATAATGTGGGCATATATGTGCCAGCACAGGGGGGGCATATGTGTGCCTGCACATGGGTGCACTATACATGCCAGCCGAGGGGGCCATATGTGCCAGCACATGAGAATTATATGTTCCAGCACAGGGGGCATATATGCCAGCATGGGGGGGCTATATGTGCCAGCTCAAGGGGGCTATATATGCCAGCACAGGGGGCTATGTTTGCCAGCACAAGGGGGCCATATTCAGAATGGAGGACTATGTACCAGAATGGAGGTTATACATACTGTATACAGGGATGATGAACATATATATGATTTGGAAGACAGTGGCATTATAAGACAGACCCCTTTTAACATAAAAAATGTTTTTTCTCGTTTCCTTCACCAAATTTGGGGTGCATCTTATAAAGCGAAAAATACGGTATGCTAGTTGACATGACTTCCTGGTTTAAGTGCATAAACATAAAATTTTTGAAAACTGCTACATTTTTAAACTTTTTGCCATATTTCTGATTGTTTCACAATTAAACATAAAAAATATTGCCCTACGTTTACCACTAACATGAAGTCCAAAATGTCACAAAAAAAAAAAGTACTTGGAATCATTGGAATCCATTGAAGCGTAAGAGTTATATCCTTAGAAATTGACATTGGTCAGTATTGAAAAATTTGGCTGGGTCATGAAGATGAATACAGGCTAGGTGGTAAAAGGGTTAATGTAATTTTTTTTATTATATTCAATAAGGTGACTTCAAACTATTTTTTAAGTTGGATTAACCCTTTTAATTTATTCATCAGTTTTATTTTGTGACAAGATGTAGAAGCAGTCTTTCTTTCATTCTTTCTTTATGCTTTCATATTTATTTCTATATTTTTTTTGCTGTGGGCCCCTCCTCATGGATTTTGTGAATTTTACAAGACATTTGTAACTGTCTGATAAGTAGGATACATTAGGCTGTCATGTTCATTTGATTAGTCTATTGTATAACGATGTAATTGTGAATTGTGATGCAAAGTACAGTTTCCTGAATATGATACAAACTATGAATATGTTTCATATTCTTCTACACCAAAGAAACTCATATAGAAATACAAAACTAAAATCTTAAGACAAGAGAACAAAAGCAATACTCATTCTGAAAATTTTATAGTGGTTGTCAATTTTTTTTAGTTATTAAAAGGAGCTTGCTATATTATAAAACTCAATTTAAACAACTTATACAATCATTTAGAATCTTTAGCCTCCTCAAAAGGAAACTGTGTAGCTTACAGTTATTTGCTTAGTTTTTCAGAAAAAGTGTTCTATTTCTTATGTAAACGATAGCTCTCTGGTACAACGTTAAAAGGGCGAAGGGCACTGCTCCACCCCTGTATTTTTTGTAGTTCACATTAGGGGTAAGGCCCTTTCAAGATTTTAAGAACATTATCTAGACACCCTTCCCAGACAAGAGTTTAGCTGCCAACTACCCACGGTTTACCTTCACTTGACTACTTAGATTTGACCTGGTTTGTCACATGTAAAGTTAAAACGTAAGTGATGAGGCCCATCCATAAATAATTCCAGTGTGCTGTCATATATTGTATTTATATGTCCGTATTTTGTGCATAGCATATTTGCACACCTGAACATTAATTTAATGACAAAAGTGTGTGGGCCTTATTTTTTTTTTCATGTAACATACATTAGGGGGTGAATGGGGGAGGACCGCAGGGCTCAGCATCCTTATCTACACCTCCTTCTGAATTGCAAGCTTCACCTGCTTTTCTTTCCCTTCACCTGGTTTGGCACATGGAGAAGTAGAACATAAGTGATAAGGACCATACTTATTTAGGTATACCATGATGTGGTTGAATGGCTTTTTTGGGCTCCTGCTGTGTCATTGTGCATGCACTTTTCTTCAGTTGGTGCTCACTGTGGGCACAGTTCTAAGTTGTCATACCACATAAAATAGTAAATCTAAAGCATATTTCTTGGAACTTGTGTTGCACTGTTACTGTATTTGGTTTTGGAAATTGATTGTTACCATTATCTTTGTCAATGGCCAGTTCCTTCACACTTAAACTGTTAATTACTGCTGTCATTATTGTATCATGGCATGTAGTCAGGTGAATATTAACATGTAATTTTTATACATTTCCAAGAAATCTCACAGAGGAAAAACTCAATGCAAAGCTCTAAAAAAAAGAAGCTTCAGCATTATTATTACATTTGGAATGCAATTTTTAATAGGACAAACAGGTAAAGAGAGTTGACAAGTTCCTTTTAACCCCTTGTCAACATCTGACATTTATGTGCATACTAAATGTATGGAGCAAGGTCAGGAGCTGATAACACTCTATAAAATTCACACAGGCAGCACTTGAGTGTAAATGTTGCTTTTGTAGCTGACCCTGATTGTAGCAGTTTAAGTCCTACTTATTGCTGTCAATCGTGACAGTGGCAGTTAAACTGCCTGATAGTGTATGTTATCCTTTTGGTGACCCATCTCCTCTCCTTCCCCCAGTCTGTAAATGAGGACCCCCTATGGACTTACTTTCACTGGTGTTGCAGATATGGGACTATTTTAAAAAGATGCAATTAAAGTTAATTCTTAAGCAAAAAAAAGCACTGTAGGGTCTATTGCTGGATCTTTGCTTTCATTGTACATATATATATATATATATATATACATATCTATTTTATTATTATTATTATTATTTATATAGCGCCATTATATTCCATGACGCTTTACATGAGGAAAGGGCAGACGAGGACAACAATAAATGTGGACGATCAGGTCATACAGGTACATGAGGGGAGAAGATCCTGTCTGCGAGGGCTCACAGTATATATATATATATATATATATATATATATATATATATATATCATCAAACAGCTGTCCCCTCTCTTTACTTATAGACAGAGTTGGAACCTAGGTGACAGACTAACCCATTCGAACAGGTTCATTGAAAAAATATACTCAAACCTATCTGACAAGATCCAAAAGAAAGGGGTGTTTCCCTTGTCTTTCATTCATCAATAGCTCTTTGATGATGAAGGGATCTACCTTAATACACTTGGTGACACAGACACAATATGAAATCAAACATTTTCTAATGTGTTCTTTTGATTATGTCTTTTACTGCTTAGAGTGTCCGTGTTCCTTATGGTATGTCGGTGACCAGAATTAATCATCACCGACATACTATAAGGAAAAAGAGAAAGGATCTCCTTGTCCCAATTACTTCTGTGAAATGGGACATAGAAAATCAGCTACAATTTAGTATAATAGACACAATTCTAGTACAAAGAAGGGGAGGGGATCGGATATACCTTCTATAAAAATGGGAATTTGAGTGGATCTATCACCTTAACACACTGAATGAATACAGCCTTAAAGGGAACCAACCACCCCAAATGACCCCCCGGACTGTTAATATGTGTCCCTATACCCAGGGCCGGCGTTAGGGGGGGGCAGACTGGGCAGTTGCCTAGGGCCCCCACTCTCTTAGGGGCCCCCAAAGGAGCTGAACTGAAAATAGCAATAATACAGTGAAAAAAATGTAAAAATACACATATATGGTATCGCTGCGTTCGTAAGAATCTAAGCTATCAATATATGAAGTAAATTATTCCAATTGGTAAATGGCGTAATGGGAAAAAAATAAAAACGCCAGAATTATGTTTTTTAGGCCACCACGTTGTTACAATAAAATGCAATAAAAGGCGATCAAAATGTTGTATCTGACTCAAAATGGTATCAGTAAAAATGTCAGCTCAGGGCACATAAAGTAAGCCCTCACATATCTATGTATCTTCCAAAATTAAAACATCATGGGTCTCAGAAAATAAAAAAAAAATATTTTTTTTTTTTACAAATTTCTGTTTTGTTATTTTATGATTGAAATAAAAATGATGTTCAGTATGTTCTTATTCTGACCTAGATAATCAACTTATGAAGTCACTCTTACCATATAACTACGGCCTGTTCCACATCTAAGGTTGGTGTGCGTTTTGCTAAATTTGCCTTTCTAGCCGTTTTTACCGCTAAAAACGCATTAAAAACGCTAGCGTTTTTTCCCCCATTGATTTCAATGGGAACGCATGTAAAAACGCATGCAAAACGCATGTACGTTTTCAAAAACGCAAAACGCATGCATTTTTGCGAACGCAGCACAAAACGTCTTCCCCGATGTTTTGGGCAGCGTTGGCAAAAACGCATGCGTTTTCTGTTTTTGAAAACACACATGCGTTTTTACATGCGTTTTTTGCATGTGTTTCCATTAAAATCAATGGGAACAAAAACGCATGCGTTTTGATGTGTTTTTGCGGTAAAAACGCATGGAAATGCAAATTGAGCAAAATGCAGCAAAGCGTTAGATGTGAAAGTGGCCTGAGCATTTAGGGCCCACTTTAACCTTTTGCCTAGGGCCCCACTTTGCCTAAAACCGGCCCTGCCTATACCCAGCACACACATTTGCGGCAATCGTTTTTGCTAAAGAAACTATTTAGTAGAAGCTAAGATATAGCTTTATGAAGTTTAATAAATTGAGACGGATGGGTGTTACCTAGCTTTGTCCACGTGCAGTGTTCGTGCCTGTGAGCCTCCTCTCCCCCCTCCCCTCTCACTTTCTAAGAGCCTGGCCGCGTCATGAAAGGGGCGGGGCTAAATCGCGTCATGAAAGGGGTGGGACTAAATTGCGACGAGCCCCGCCCCTTTCATGACGCGGCCAGGCTCTTAGAAAGTGAGAGGGGAGGGGGGAGAGGAGGCTCACAGGCACGAACACTGCACGTGGACAAAGCTAGGTAACACCCATCCGTCTCAATTTATTAAACTTCATAAAGCTATATCTTAGCTTCTACTAAACAGTTTTTTTAGCAAAAACGATTGCCCCAAATGTGTGTGCTGCGTGTAGGGACACATATTAACAGTCCGGGGGTCATTTGGGGTGGTTGGTTCCCTTTAATGTGGAGTACAAAATTGCTGAAATTTTGTGACATGTTATGGTATACTATGCAATGTATTTTTATATATAATATCTTTTTATAATTGATCTTCTTACTGTGCTTAGGTATTTAAGTTTAATAGAAGTTTGAGACTTATTGAATTTGTATTTTTAGATTTTTTATATCTTTGAAATATCCTACTTCATTTATTGGTATGTACCTAGCAAATAGAAAAGTTGCTAAGGTAGGCTTAGCACAAACGATTGATTTTGTTTGCTGCTCTTACTTTTTTTATGTTTGAAATATTGTAATTATATTTTTTTCTTCTCTTTTGTTCAAAGACACTATGAATCTGGGTCAACAGATCATGTCTTTCAGTTGGAGCATCGTCATTGTTAATCCATTTTTTGTCCTTTGTTTTTGTTTTATGGAGAGATAACTCTTCTATTTGATACTAAAATGCCCTGTCTCACATTGATAATAAATCAAGCATAACAGATCCTTTGGTTATACAGTCCTTTATTTAGTTCCTATAGCAGAGGGTGAGATATATCAGGCAACATTTGCTGGCGTATGGGATGTCTGTCTAGATGATTCCAAGTGGTAAAGATAAACACCGAACACTCATTTGTTCCTTTGCAAAACAGTGAAAGTTTATTGACTCGTGCCTATTTGTGACAGAGGTTGTGATAGAAGGATGTGTCAGCCAACACACCGAAGGTCTTTATCAAACAATCGCTGAAGGATAATGTATTGGAAAACAAATCAATACAATGTATAAAAGGCGTTATTTACATATATACCTATATACATCAACATCAGAGAGATATAGTATGCTTTACAATTAAATAAGAAAGACAAATTACCCTTTGTTCACCAATATCATCCCACAAGGTACAGAACTTATTACGCAAACTTTGGCCCTTACTACATCGATCATACTCGAACATCAAAGCCTTCCAGACACCACCTATTATGTGTACTTAGGCTGCCTTCAGATTTGCAGATGCCTCCGCAGAGTTTTGCGGAGGCATCTGCAAGCATCTGCATGCAGACGGCAGCCCCTATGTTTATAATGGAGCGCACAGCGGTCTGCAGATGCTTGCAGACCGCCGTGTGCTCCCATTGCCCGCCATATGTGATCTGTGCGCAGGCGGATGCCTGCGCACAAATCACACACTCCAGCCCGCACCAAGGACGCGACATGTTGCGTCCCTGGTGCGGGCGGGAGTGTGTGATTTGTGCGCAGGCATCCGCCTGCGCACAGATCACATATGGCGGGCAATGGGAGCACACGGCGGTCTGCAAGCATCTGCAGACCGCCGTGCGCTCCATTATAAACATAGGGGCTGCCGTCTGCATGCAGATGCTTGCAGATGCCTCCGCAAAACGCTGCGGAGGCATCTGCAAATCTGAAGGCAGCCTAAGAGACCCAAAAACCTAAAAGACAGCCTCATCAGGGTGGACATAGTAAGTACCAAAAAAACCTCTAAACAAACCTATATACAACACAAAAGAACAGGCACTTATTCATATCTGAATTGTTCCTCCTGTTCCAATGTAATTAAAGGCGAAACCACAACCCACCCTAGATCTGGAAAAACATACAAAATAAAGGATCTATACACCAGCGACACAAACTTTGTAGTTTATGTAGTTAAGTGTCCTTTTGGACTTCTTTATCTGGGGAGACTACACAACTAATAAAAGACCATATCTCCTCACACAAATCAATAATCCGGTGCAATAAAACTTGGCTACCGCTACCATATCACTTCAAGGAGGCCAAACACACAGTGGCCCAATTAGGATTCCAGGTCATTGAAAAGTTTGAGAGACTAAGGAGGGATGGTAATCATATCAAGTTACTTAGGAACAGTGAATCTTTCTGGATCTACACACTTGACACCCTTGCCCCACAAGCTTAAATGGGGAAATAGAATGGGCGACCTAATCTAATTGCCTTCTCAAAAATGTTTTTCCGGTTACCTGAAAACACCTTCTTCTCTATCCCTATCCTTCCCAGCACGGTAAGATAAATACTATAAAATACTGTTATAGTGGCACATTATGATGTTTTCTTTCCCCTCAATCTATAATAATTTTCCTTACAGGTTGGACTCCTACTGCTGTATTAATGTTTTTTGTATCATTACCCTGTGTACCTCACTATATGTAAATGTTGCCATACCATGATGCTGAGTTTGTATATGCTAAGTTAACTCCATGTTCCAGTTCCTCATGCTGTAGTGAATTATGCTGACTATGTCCCAAACACTATATCCCCATTCTACAGTAAATCACAACAAGATATACCATTCATTCCATTTTTCTTTTCTCCTCTATTTTGTTCAAACCATTACCCATATCCATATCTCCTTACAGGATATGACAATGCAATGTAATAGTACATATACACTGCTTCACTACATGCAATTCCATGACTTATCATAGAAAGTACATATCGCAGTGGACCCACACGGCCAACCACGCAAGCGCGGGGCTGCATCACACTTCCAGATCATGTGACCGCGTCACATAACCGGACGGACACCGCAGCCTAGCAACTGACAGACAACACTGATGAAGTTCTCGCAGCCAAATGCACACACGCGAACTATGTCATAGTTCCGTTTCACGTGACTACATCACATGACTCACAGGAACTGCATATAGTGCAGACAACGATAAATAGCGGTGTCACTTGGCTATAGCAAGGGAGTGCTGGCAGTCAGTAGCAGGAGACCAGGTACCACTGACACCAATGAGGACCAGAAACACTTGGAAGGGGATATTTACTCTAAGCTAAGTACCTTATACTAACTAAAAGCTGTTCCTTATATGCCACTACTAATTGAACAATTGCTCTATACTAATCTATCTAAGACTGGGACCTAGGAAAAAAGTGACAGCTGAACCATAGCCTGGTTCCTTGGATTCAGACAGCATAGAGACCACTTCAGAGGTATTTTTTTACAAAAGTACCCGGCATTAAATACATATGGGGATACACTGATTCCATTTATATACTGCTGGTTTTAACAAGTCTCATACATATCTGAAAGCGAAAGCACAACACTTGGGGATTGTACCCTCGTGACACACACTCACGGTGGGCATAACATACTGCTTTCAACTAACACACAACACATGGGATCCTAATCACTACAACTGTACTATTAATATACAATCCCCACAGCTGCAAGAGCACCCTACCATCTGAGGGTTTCATTGCAACACCATGTGATTCCAGGAACCTTACCAACACTAGGTACATTTGCTTCCATTTCTATTTGCCCTAATTCAAAACCTCTTTCTTTTTACTCTACCTTTACTGTAACTCCACAAGGTGGATATTGAGACTCTTCCAGTTCTTGTATATTTGATGTCTCTGTATAATTGGGTCCATAACACCCTCATCATATACCTTAAACATAAAATTGAACTATAACACTCTGATATGGATGTATATATGTGCATATGTAAATAATGCCTTTTATACATTGTATTGATTTATTTTCCTATACATTATCTTTCAGCAATGGTTTGATAAAGGCCTTCGGTGTGTCTGCCAAAACTTCCTTCTGCCGCAACCTTTGTTACAACTAGGCACGAGTCAATAAACTTTCACTGTTTTATAAAGGAACAAATGAGTGTGCAGTGTTTATCTTGACCACTTGGGGCGAAGGATCCACAGGATCCCTACACTTGCTCCTCCAACAACTAGCTAGTGTGTACGCCATCTCTCTCTGATTACTGTCTCTATGATTCAGCCTTAACCAATGCTGTATGCCATGGTACAATTTTAATTGTGCCCCTGTTGTGTAGCAGTCTTTTGACCTTACTGGTTATCCAATGATCCCACAGGCTTATTATATCCTATTTGGACTGTGTTAGTGTTTCCCCTATTGTGTTTATATACATCAGTTAATTATTTGCTTGTTGATTTTATTGAGACATTGGCTGCTTGGCCAGCATATTGTGGTCACCACTTCAGATTATATTAGTATGGGCGAACAAAGATTTCCGCCGAGACAACTGATATGTTTAATGAGGTTGCCGACATAATCTAAAATGGCAGCCGAGATTCCCGTTGCGCTAATGCGCATGCGCGGTGTTTGGTACATCATGGAATGAGTCACCACTAATCTAGATAAGCACAGTGCGTTACTATGAACGCCAATAACACTGACGACGGTATATGTGAGCTCCATACTGTTGAACATGTGAATTTACTCATACAAATATTTGTCACGTGCACTAATCAGTTAATCCACTCGTAATAATCCATTTTATGGTCTTAAATTCAAGTGTAACTATTGAATATTGTACAATGAATTTTATATGAAATTGTATGTGCAGCCTTGCTTAGTCTGCATGCTGACGTGTCTGCTGCGAAAGTGCATGTTGTAAAAGTGCACTGAAACGAAATAGACCTGAAATTGACCGGAATTGACTGGGATAGACTGGAAGGTACTGTCAGATAGCCATTCAAACAATGTCTATTACTCTATCCTCTACTAATCACTACCATGTCTTTAACTGCACTGTTTGTGTTTCTATGTGCCATCACCACCAACTTGTATCACCCTATCCCTCCTCCATCACCACTCATTCACATCAGCCCCTCTCTCCTGCCCTCCCCTATGTACAGCTCCCATGCCATCTTCAGTTTACTGAGGATTCTCAGCCCACCATATTCTAACATTTGTCATAATAAACCAAGTCCAAAATCCAAAAACTATCTGCTCTTCCTCTTTTTGCTGCTGCTCCTCTCAGGTGATATCTCCCCCAACCCTGGTCCACCCTCTAACTTCAACCCCTCTCCCACCACACATAGAAACCCCACTAACCTCATTACCATCACTTGCACACCTTCATCTTCCTCTTTTAACTGCGCTCTCTGGAATCCACGATCTGCATGCAACAAACTTCCTTTCATTCACAATTACTTCCTTTCCAACTCTCTAAACCTGCTGGCCCTCACAGAAACCTGGATCCAGGATTCAGACACTGCTTCCCCGGCTGCTATTTCTTACGGCGGCTTACACTTCTCTCACTCCCCTAGACCTGGGAACAGACGTGGCGGTGGAGTTGGCCTCCTCCTGTCCCCACAATGTACTTTCCAGGTCATCCCTCCAGCCCCATCACTCTCATTCCCTTCTTTTGAGGTCCACACCATTAGGCTATTCCATCCCCTCCACCTCAAAGTAGCAGTGGTATACCGCCCCCCAGGGTCACCCACCCTGTTCCTCGACCATTTCTCCGCTTGGCTCCCGCATTTCATGTCCTCAGATTTACCAACCCTTATTCTGGGAGACTTTAACATTCCCATAAACAGCCCCATCTCCCCATCTGCATCCCAGCTCCTATCTCTAACTACCTCTCTTGGCCTATCACAGCTCTCAACCTCTGAGACGCACGAAAACGGTAACACCCTTGACCTGGTCTTTACCCGGCTCTGCTCATCCTCCCCCTTGGATAACTCAACTCTACTCTCTGACCACAACATTCTCTCCTTCTCACTCACTAACCCTCGGCCAACACAGCCCAATCCTACCTATCACACATCCAGAAATCTACAGGCCATTAACCCTCAGGCACTCACAGACTCCCTCATCTCATCTCTGTCCCCAATCTCTTCAATCTCCTGTCCAGATCAGGCAGTAAATCACTACAATGACATTCTCAGAAGCTCCCTGGACCAAGTAGCGCCCCTCACCCTCAGAACCTCCAAACAGAGAACAAAACAGCCCTGGCTCACACCACAAACTCGATTCCTCCAGCGATGCTCTAGGAGTGCTGAACGTCTATGGAGGAAAACTCGCTCACCAGGAGACTTTATCCATTATAAATTCATGCTTAAAACCTACAACTCTGCCCTTCACCTTGCCAAACAGACCTACTTCACCACCCTGGTCTCCTCACTATCCAACAATCCAAAAAAACTCTTTGACACCTTTCACTCTCTCCTCAGTCCTAAAGTGCAGGCCCCCATCACTGACCTCTGTGCTGATGACTTGGCTTCCTACTTCATGGAGAAAATAGACAACATCCGCCAGGAAATCAGCTCTCAGCCTCCAAGCGCTGCCACCCCCATTCTTCCCCACATCTCCTCCGGCTCACTCTCCACATTTGACCCAGTCACAGAAGAAGAAGTCTCCAGGCTCCTTCTTCTCTCTCGTCCCACCACATGCACTACTGACCCCATTCCCTCACACCTGCTCCAATCCCTCTCTCCAGTCGTCACCACTCATCTAACCAAAATCTTCAATCTCTCCCTCTCTTCTGGCATCTTCCCCTCCTCCTTCAAACACTCGATCATTACTCCATTATTAAAGAAAACCACTCTCGACCCAACCTGCACAAATAACTACAGACCAGTCTCCAATCTCCCCTTCATCTCTAAACTCTTGGAGCGCCTGGTCTATTCCCGCCTCACCCGTTACCTCTCCACTCACTCTCTTCTAGATCCATTACAGTCTGGTTTCCGCCCCCTTCACTCTACAGAAACTGCCCTCATCAAAGTGACCAATGACCTTCTGACAGCAAAACGTAATGGTAACCACTCTCTGCTTATTCTCCTTGATCTCTCTGCAGCTTTTGACACTGTTGACCATCAGCTCCTACTCTCTATGCTGCATTCCATTGGCATAAAGGACACGGCTCTCTCCTGGCTCTCCTCCTATCTTTCTCACCGCTCTTTCAGTGTATCTTTTGCTGGCTCCACTTCTTCCCCTCTTCCCCTCACTATTGGGGTCCCTCAGGGTTCAGTCCTTGGCCCCCTCCTATTCTCTCTCTACACAGCCCCGATTGGACAGACCATCAGCAGATTTGGCTTTCAGTACCATCTTTATGCTGATGACACACAACTATACACTTCAGCCCCTGACCTTACCCCTGCGGTATTAAAGAACACCAATGACTGTCTAGCTGCAATTTCCAATATCATGTCCACTCTCTATTTGAAACTAAACCTTTCCAAAACTGAACTTCTTCTGCTCCCGCCCTCCACTAACCTCCCTAAATTGGACAACTCTCTCTCAGTTTGTGGCACCACGATAACGCCTAGGCAGCAGGCTCGTTGTCTGGGTGTTATGTTTGACACCGATCTCTCCTTCTCCTCCCACACACAATGTCTCGTCCGCTCCTGTCGCTTACACCTGAAGAATATCTCTAGAGTCCGCCCCTTTCTCACCATGGAAACAACAAAAACCCTCACTGTGGCCCTAATCCATTCCCGCCTTGACTATTGCAATTCTCTATTAAGTGGCCTCCCCCTCACCAGACTTTCTCCTCTCCAGTCCATCCTTAATGCAGCAGCCAGGATCACCCACCTGGCCAATCGTTACTCAGATGCCTCTGCTCTCTGCCAGTCATTGCACTGGCTGCCCGTATACTACAGGATCAAATTCAAATTGCTTGTTCTCACCCACAAAGCTCTTCACAGTGCAGCACCCCCCTACCTCTCCTCCCTCATCTCTGTCTATCACCCCACCCGCTCTCTACGTTCCTCAAATGACCTTCGACTAACATCCGTACTAATCCGATCCTCCCACTCCCGACTCCAAGACTTCTCCAGAGCTGCACCAAAACTCTGGAATGCTTTACCCCAAGAAATCAGGACTATCCACAACTTGCATGGCTTCAGGCGATCCCTAAAAACGCATCTTTTTAAGGCGGCCTATCATACTCCCTAATAGAAGTCCATTGTACTGTAGACAGTGAATGGGCTATCCCTCTGGACATTACTCCTCTACAAACTCCACCAAACCATAAAGGTCTACACAGATTGTATAATGACCATCCATGTAAGCTTAGTCCTATGCCCCACTTCCTCAAGATGCCTGGACCATCAGTGCAATAAGCCCCTGTACCTTGTGCAACCTCTATCCCGTTTTAGATTGTAAGCTCTTTTGAGCAGGGTCACCTTCATTTCTTGCTTTATTTATTGTATTTTCTTTTTTACATTGATTCTATGCCTATTGTTTTGTATCCAATTATTGTACTATATTTGTTCTCTACTGTAATTACTTACTGTATTATATTTTCTGTACTCTAACCCTACATTGTAAAGCGCTGCGGAATATGTTGGCGCTATATAAATAAAGCATTATTATTATTATATTATTATGAATGATGTACTTTTGTATCACTGTGAACATTTATTACACTATAATGTTTTCACTAAATATGTACTAATTGCTTAATTGATTGGTTATTGGTGTGCCTTATATACCACCCCTGGCAAAAATTATGGAATCACTGTGCTCGGAGGATGTTCATTCAGTTGTTTAATGTTGTAGAAAAAAAAGCAGATCACTGACATGGCACAAAATTAAAGTAATTTCAAATGGCAACTTTATGGCTTTAAGAAACACTGAAAGAAATCAAGATAAAAAATGTGGTAGTTAGTAAAGTTACCTTTTTTCAGACCAAGCAGAGGAAAAAAATTATGGAATCACTCAAGTATGAGGAAAAAATTATGGCATCATCCTGTAAATTTTCATTCCCAAAACTAACATCTGAATCAAATTAGATCTGCTCGTTAGTCTGCATCTAAAAAGGAGTGTTCACACCTTGGAGAGCTGTTGCACCAAGTGGACGGACATGAATCATTGCTCAAACACGAGATATGTCAATTGAAACAAAGGAGAGGATTATCAAACTCTTAAAAGAGGGTAAATCATCACACAATGTGCAAAAAATGTTGGTTGTTCACAGTCAGCTCTGTGTCTAAAATCTGGACCAAATACATACAACATGGGAAGATTGTTAAAGGCAAACATACTGCTAGACCATGGAAGACATCAAAGCGTCAAGACCAGAAACTTAAAGCAATATCTCTCCAAAACAGGAAATGCACAACAAAACAAATGAAGAACGAATGGGAGGAAACTGGAGCCAATGTCTGTGACCGAACTGTAAGAAACCGCCTAAAGGAAATGGGATTTGCATACAGAAAAGCTAAGCAAAAGCCATCATTAACATCTAAACAGGAAAAAACAAGGTTACAATGGACTAAGGAAAAGCAATCGTGGACTGTGGATGAAAGTCATATTCAATGATGAATCGCAAATCTACATTGGGCAATGTGATGATGCTGGAACTTTTGTTTGGTGCGGTTCCAATGAGATTTACAAAGATGACTGCATGAACATGCAAATTTCCACAGTCATTGATGATGTGGGGCTGCATGTAAGGTAAAGGCACTGGGGAGATGTCTGTTGTTACATCTTCAATAAATGCTCAAGTTTACATTGATATATTGGACACTTTTCTTATCCCATCAATTGAAAGGATGTTTGGGGATGATGAAATCATTTATCAAGATGATAATGCATCCTGCCATAGAGCAAAAACTGTGAAGACATTCCTTGAAAGAAGACACATGAGGTCAATGTCATGGCCTGAAAATAGTCCGGATCTCAATCCAATTGAAAATCTTTGGTGGAAGTTGAAGAAAATGGTCCATGACAAGGCTCCAACCTGCAAAGCTGATCTGGCAACAGCAATCAGAGAAAGTTGGATCCAGATTGATGAAGAGTACTGTTTGTCACTCATTAAGTCCATGCCTCAGAGATTGCAAGCTGTTATTAAAGCCAGAGGTGGTGCAACAAAATTCTAGTGATGTATTGGAGTGTTCTTTTGTGTGTTTGTTTTTCATGATTCCAAAATATTTTCCTCATAATTGAGTGATTCCATAATTTTTTCCCTTTGTTTGGTATGAAAAAAATACCCTTACTGACTACCTCATTTTTATCTTGATTACTTTTAGTGTATAAGCTATAAAGTTGCCATTTGAAATGACTTTAGTTTTGTGCCATGTCTGCGATCTGCTTTTTTTCTACAACAATAAACAACTAAATGAACATCCTGCGAGCCTGGTGATTCTATAATTTTTGCAAGCATCTGTATATGTACACTCTTGACTCTGACTATACTGCTTGACAAAGGCTACTAGTTTTGTTTTTTATCTCATTTGCATTTTTCCTAATTTATAGTACATTATATAGTAAAATGAATGGTGTATTAAAAACTTTAGTTTGTCCAACCAAAAAAACCTCATATGGGTATTGCAGGTGTAAAAATAAAAATAAAATTATAGCACTTGGAAGGCAAAGAGGATGAACAATCATAGACAAAAATAACAAACATAGCAATGCCTCTATGGCTAGGGTCACACTCAGTGCTGCCCCTGCGGCAGCCGGATTCCGTTATAGCAGATTTCAGCCTGCTGTAACCGCCAGCGGTAACGTTGGGAACTTTGGGCGAATGCAGCCCTTAGTTACCCGATGTGTACCATAGTTACTGGCCAAACATAAAGCTGCCTGGACTGCGGTAACGCTGTGCGTTCAGGCAACTTTTTTCTCTGCGCTAAGGATTTGCGCAGTCCAGGCAGCTTTGTGTGTGGCCAGTAACTATTGTACACATCGGGTAACTAAGGGCCTGATGTTCCCGACGTTACCGCTGGCGGTTACAGCAGTCTGAGCTGTGCTGTAATGCAATGCGGCTGCCGCAGGGGCAGCACTGAGCGTTACCCTAGTCTATGAGGTCAAAATATTGAACTATTTATAATATGAGCCCTTTTATTTAGAAATCCAGTGTAAAGGCTAGAGATTTTCTATATGTATTTAGGTAAAGCTATCTAATTATTTGCGAATGATTGCAGAGAACTAAAATGTAGTTCTGTTAGCATTGTAATTCATGCCCTTGTATTTGGATTTAAATACTAGCCCCGGAGAACAGACATTTGGCAGACTGATGTGCACTCTTAAACATATGCAATCAACTAACATTTATTTGTGAATGGACTGTTATCATTTTTAAATGAAATGGAAATAGAGCCCAGACAAAATAACATTTTCTTTACTGTTTCTCTTTGTTCTTTTTCTGACATTCGTCTCTGATTTCAGATTATTTTGGTTCACCTATGGAGGTATAGAGCTAGATTTTCATTTAGACTTTCCCTGTAGCTTTCAACATTTCACATGCTTCTATTTGCTCATCAAGTCAAAGTCATACAAGAAGCTGGAGGAAATGTTCTGTTGCTGCCAATCATTTGGTGAAAATGGAAATTCCTCAATCAGAAGGTGCTATTGCTGAAATTATGTGCATAGAAAGAATGTCAAAGAATATTCACAGCAGACCTCTTCATGCTGGATGTAGCAGACCATATCCTGATTTTTTTGCTGTTTTTTGCACATTCACATACCTTTGACTTTTTGTTGTTCTTTGTGTTACATCGAATCAACTTTCTTTTCAGATGGTATGTATAACTATTGGAAATTAATTGGTATTCTGAAATACAGTTCCTTATAACAAATATAACATCAAATACATTCAATATAATTAGGACAAGTGAAGGTTTAATATATTAAATCTACCTGGGCCTGATGTATCTGTGGAGATTTTTTTGCTGGACCAAGGATTTAGCACAATGATGGGCCAAAATGTTGCAGGATATAAAACACATTTGGGGCATATTTTTTATTGTATAAATTAATAAAATGTCAGATTTTAAAGTTTGACATTTACATATAGTGTAACGATTGGGCCTTGTGAGCCCAGGGCAGGATGCTAATTCTTTCTGCTGATAAATGCCTCCGGCCCCTTTCACATCTATGCACCAATGCGTTTAACAGTATTGCGCTAGCGCAGGTGAAAGTGCAGGTGCTATCACAGTCCAGCGCAGCCAAGCGCATTAGCGCACAGATGAAGCACAGTGTGCTCACGTTGCCATTACCTGCTATGGCCGAGCGCAGGACACCGCATCCCAGAAGCGCAAGTGTGACAGGTCCTTTGCCACAGCTCATGCACTACTCTGGACGCACTGGAAATGTCGCATGACGTGTTTCCGATGCGTCCGAACTAGTGCATGTGCTATGACACAGCCGCTGTCACACTTGCGCTTCGGGGATCCGTCTGCCTGTGCTCACCCATAGCAGGTAATGGCGGCGTTAGCGCAATGCACTGCATCTGCGATCTGATGCGCTTGGCTGCATTTGCACTGCGCTACCACCTGCGCTAGCTCAGTGCTGCCAAGCGCACAGGAGCTTAGATGTGAAAGGGCCCTCCTAGAAGGTAGAATAAATAAAAATGAGAAAGAAATTCCCCTTAATAAAGTACAAATTATAACCTTCAGATGTTACTCATGCCTCAGTTAATACCTGTGAGTGAATTCTTCTGCTCTCATTGACAGTATTACCACGAGTTCTTTTCTTCTTCTCTCTCAACAACAATGTCCCCTTTATGTTCTCTACTTTTCCAAAATCTGTATATTTACCTCCAAATCTGACATAATTTACTCTACAGTATAGAACCTTTACCCTTTTCTCCTTGATGGTATCTTTAAAGGGATCCTACCATCTGATTCATGCTGCTTGAACCATGGATGGACACTGGACATACAAGTGCAGCCTGGCATATTTTACTTTGAAATGCTGCAGTGTCTCATAGGAAATAAAATTGATCATGTGTCTCTGCTGACTAGTCCAAAGCAGATACCCGGTACCAGCTGCTTCTACTGGTAGGTCTCTTCCTGTGTACACTCAAAGAAAATAACCAGCCAACTAGGATAAGGAGCCGGCCATTCAAAGTATGTTTCATTGCAACTGCAGGAGCTGTAGGCACTTCAAAGGAAAACATACTTGGCTGTAATATGGCTGCCCGTGGTTTGGTCAGCATGAATCCAATGACAGGTTCTCTTTAACAGTAGTGGAATAGAGGAGAGGAGCAGACAGGACACAACATCAATCTTGACCAGACAGAAAGACAATGCATAATGAGCTATTGGTCTATGTTCACACTGTGTTTTTGATCCATTTTTTTAAATCTGATTTTGCAGAGAAAATGCAGTGAACGCATCACTTAAATGGAATTCCAGCAAAGTCAAGGGGTTTCCAAGTTTTGCTGTTCAATCTGTGCTTTCATGACGTGGTGAGTTTTTTCCCTTGAAAAGTGATCAGTTTAAAAAATGTCACAAAGCATTCACTGATCTCAGGGAGACCAGTTTAAAAAAATGAGCATATCAATTATTACTGCAATTTTCTGATATGCTTTTCCCATTGAAACTATTGTGTATGAGCTAAAGTAATGCACCAGAAAAAACACAACCAAAACAGATCAAAAACGGACAATACGTTCCTGATGCGTTTTTTACAAAAGCTGATTCAGTTTTCCAGTGGAAAGAGAAAAACACTTTAGGAAAAAACGGATCATAAAAGGAGTGTGAACATAGCCCTAGACTTATATCAGAAACAGCACCAATGCAGTTAGGTAAAGATATTGGACAGCAACAGAAAGAATGTAGACTATTTTTAATACTTAGAAAATATATTGACTTCACAACTAAGTTATTGACTTTGCATATAGTAACTAATAATCAGTGCAAACATTTCCATAGCTTTTTAAACTGAACTTTAGGAGTATGCAAATTTGTTTCTCTATCTAGTACATTTTTCAGTTCAATTTTCTATAGAAATACATTTCATTGTAGTCTAACTACTACTTTTGTAAGTTGAAGGAAAGCATAAGCTTTATCTCTGAGGGTTTAAATTGTATTTACATCAACAACATCAAAAACTATAACGGATCATATCAATATAATTGCTTTCAATTGCCACTTTATCCATTTTTTAGAGAGCGAATATTCGCTCTCTGACATGTAGGAGCAGATCCCTGAGCACTAATTTGTTGTGGTGCCCCTAGCAAAAACCCCCTTTCTTATGTGTTTATCCATTTTTTAGAACTCCTTTGTGCTGTGTGCAAGTGGCAGAGAGCAGAAGATGCGATGAAGACCGGGTGGGCAATGATGAGGTGTGGATGGGCAAGAGAAATGAGTATAAGATTATATTTTATATATTTTCTTTCTTAGATTTTTTATGCTCTGAAGTCTGAAGAACCCTCAGAATATAATAAGGAGAAATTATCCCTAAAAAAATTGAATTTCCCCCCAAAAAATAACCAACAGGCGAATTCAAATGTTGCCTGGTCCACTCATCTCTATTCAATATTTACCATTATAATGTTACTCTAGTTCAATAAGCATGTACTTGGCCTATAGATAGAGAACTGCCATGGATGAAGGTATGTACATAGTCAGAGCTGAGAGAAGCCCGTGCTGACTTCTCCAAGAATCAGTAGTCACTGATGGCCGTGCGCACCCATTGCCTGCCATGTGTGATTTGTATGCATGCAGATGCTTGCGTACAAATCTTACATTCTCGTCCGCACCATGAACGCGACATGTTGCGTTCATGGTGCGGACGAGAATGTATGATTTGAACGCAAGCATCCGCATGTGTACAAATCACACATGGTGGGCAATGGGTGCGCACGGCCATGCGCACCTGAGCGCATACACTGTGTGTCCCCACGTTAAACAGGGATGCACGGTGTATGCGCTTGGCTTGCACTCCCAATATGCAGCGACGGGGAACAGAAAGTCTGAAGCCAGCCAAAGACATAAACAGTCTATTATTTTAAGGTAGGTTAATTTTAACAGTGATGGCCACTTTACACGTGGCTACATTTCTAGCTTATCCACAGGTAACTTACTGGCTGCAGTGAAATCATGGAGACATTATTCCATTTGTACACAGCAACAAGATAGAACCATGTCTCCATGATTTCACTGCAATCAGTAAGTTACCTGTGGATAAACTAGAAATGTAGCCGTGTGTAAAGTGGCCATGAGAGCTAGAATATCAAAAATATAATCCAAAAAAATCACATTGTCTAAAATATATAGTTAATTGCATTTTGAAGAGAGAAATACGTATTTGATCCCCTTCCAACCATTAAGAATTTTGGTTCCTACACACCAGTTAGATGCTCCTAATCAACTCGTAACCTGCATTAAAGATAGCTATCTTAAATTGTCACCTGTATAAAAAAAATCCTGTCCACATACTCAATTAATCAGTCAGACTGTAACCTCTACAACATAGGCAAGACCAAAGAGCTTTCTAAGGATGTCAGGGAAAGGATCCTAGATCTGCACAAGGCTGGAATGGGCTACAAAACCATAAGTAAGATGCTGTGTGAGAAGGAGACAACTGTTGGTGCAATAGTAAGAAAATGGAAGAAATGGCAAATGAGTGTCAACTGACATCGATTTGGGGCTCCATGCAAAATCTCACCTCGTGGATATCCAGGATCTTGAGGAAAGTGAGAGATCAGCCTAAAACTACACAGGGGGAACTTGTTAATGATATCAAGGCGGCTGGGACCACTGTCACCAAGAAAAACATTGGTAACACATTACACTAATGGATTAAAATACTGCAGTGATAACAAAGTCCCACTGCTCAAGAAGGCACATGTGCGGCACGTCTGAAGTTTGCCAATGAAGACCTTGGTGATGCTGAGAGTGATTGGGAGAAGGTGCTGTGGTCAGATGAGACAGAAATTGAGCTCTTTGGCATTAACTCAACTCACCATGTTTGGAGGAAGAGAAATATTGCCTATGACCCAAAGAACACTGTCCCACTGTCAAACATGGTGGTGGAAATATTATATTTTGGGGGTGTTTCTCTGCTAAGGGCACAGGACTATTCCACAGCATCAATGGGACGATAGATGGATCCATGCACCATAAAATCTTGAGTGAAAAACTTCTTCCCCCCATCAGGACATTAAAAATGGTTTGTGGCTGGGTCT
Organism: Allobates femoralis; assembly: GCA_033576535.1. Classification (NCBI taxonomy): domain Eukaryota; kingdom Metazoa; phylum Chordata; class Amphibia; order Anura; family Aromobatidae; genus Allobates; species Allobates femoralis. Next base: position 265,385,464 of record JARQOC010000003.1, read on the forward strand.
TTCAAAATAATAATGACCTAGAACATAGGCCACAAAGTAGTGGCTCAAAAAGAAGCACATTGAAGTCATGGAGTGGCCTAGCCAGTCTCCGAGCCTTAATTCCATAGACAACTTGGGTAGGGAGCTGAAGCTCCGGGTTGCCATGCGACAACCTCAAAATCTTAATGATTTGGAGGTGATTTGCAAAGAGGAGTGGACAAAAATTCGTTCTGACATGTGCACAAATCTCATCATCAACAAGAAACATCTTACTGCTGTGCTTGCTAACAAGGGATTTGCCACCAAGTATTAAGTCTTGTTTGCCAGAGGTATCGAATACTTATTTCTCTCTTCAAAATGCAAATACATTTATATAATTTAGACAATGTGATTTTCTGGAATTTATTTGATATTCTATCTCTCACTGTTAAAATTAGCCTGCCCTTAAAATTATAGAGTGTTCATGTCTTTGTCAGTGGGCAAACTTACAAAATCAGCAAAGAACCAAATAATTATTTCCTACACTGTACACACTGACATTGTCAAATGAAAGCTTTTTAGATTGCAGCCAATCTCAATAATCCTCACTATTTCCTTTTTTTTAGATGTCTTTGAAGTTTCTATTCACTCTCTAATTTAAGTAAATGAAACTGATGTTGTTCTGGCTAGCAAGTTAAAAATAGATATGTAATGAAACATGTAAAGTTGGAATAAAAAATATTAATTTCCAAATTAAGTCAGTTTATTGGAAAAGTTCCAAACTTTCCTCCATTTCATTGGTGTCACATCTAGTTTTAAGCTTTTCTTTCTTCATATTTTTATTGTCTTGTACATTGAGCTATAACTTTTTTGTCAACATAATTATATAAGGACTTGTTTTGTATAAGATGAGTTATATTTGTCAGTTGAATAATTTTGTGTCAGGTATAACTTATTAAGAACATTTTATTAACTCTATATTAGGAGTAAGATAAACAAATCCATTCTTAACGTTATTTTTTAGGTTAACACAAATATAATGATTCCACGTTTATATAGTTTTATTCATGTTTTATTATTTTGTGCAATAATTACAGATTTTTTTGTGTTTCCTTAAATGTGGAGCCCAAAGTTTTAGCTTTTCTACTCAGTAGAGCAGTTTGTGGGCTTATTATTTGTGCTAAAATTTAGTTTTTATTGGTAAAATAATGCTTTTTGATGCTTTTTTATAGTTTTTTTTATGACATACTTTTTTGAAAGGGAAAATTAAGTTAGTCTTATTATTTTATTTTTAATACTATATGCTGTTCAGTTCAAATGATATGAAATGATCACAACAATATTATTATTAATATATTTATTATTTAGTACTATAGCATCTTTGCCATTTATTCCATGGCGCTTTACATGTGAAAAGGGGTACACATAATAAAAATAAATGCAAAAACCATGAACAATACAAGGCACTAGTACAGGAGGAGAGAGGACCCTGCCCACGAGGGCTCACAGTCTACAAGAGATGGGTGATGATACAGTAGGCGAGGGTATAGCTGGTTGTGCAGTAGAATAATGGATTTAGATTTACAGCAGGTTGTAGGCTTGTTGGAAGAGGTGAGTCTTCAAATTCGTTTTGAAGGTTTCCAAGTTAGGTGAAAGTCTAATGTGTTGGGGCACAGAGTTCCAGAGTGTAGAGGATGCATGGGGAAAATCTTGTATGCGATTGTGAGAAGAGGAGATAAGAAGGAGGAGACAAGAAAACCTTGTGAGGACCGGAGGTTACGTGCAAGTAAGTACTGGGAGACTAGCTCCAAGACATACTAAAGAGACAGGTTGAAGATGGCTTTGTATGCCATGGTTATGGTTTTGAACTGGAGTCTTTGAGAAATGGGAAACTAGTAAAGGGATTGGCTGACAGGAGAGGTCAGGGAAGATAGATGGATAAGTCAGGCAGGAGAGTTTAAGATAGATTGTATGGGAGCGAAAATGTTAAAAGGGATGCCACAGAGGAGGAGGTTGCAGTAGTTGAGGCAGGTGATTATGAGGGCATACATTAAAGTTTTTGCAGATTGTCGGTTAAGGAATGTATGACTCTGGGAAATATTTTCAAGTTGGTGTCAGCAGGAATTGGAAAGGGCTTTGATATGTGGCTTGATGGAGAGAGATGAATCAAAGTTTACCCCGAGGCAGTGAGCATGCGGGACTGGGGAGAGTGAGCAGCCATTGATTTTGAGGAATAGGATTGTTGAGGGGTTTGAGGGAGGTGGAATAAAAATTGTGAATTCTGTTTTGCCCATGTTTTAGAAATCGAGCAGAGAAAAAGGATGAAATAGCAGACAGACATTGTGGGATTCTGGTTAGTAAGGAAGGCCCACAGAGGTAGATCTTGGTGTCATCAGCATAGAGATGTGTCAAGCATGGACTAGTATGTCCAAAAATGCTGCTTGACAGTGGTGCATGGACCAAATATTGTCTGGCGCATAACACAAACACAAGGCAACACCAGGGACACAATAACAATGGTAGGCACTGTTGGTAGGGAACAGGGGAAGGGACACCTTCTGCACTCACGTGCAGATGTACTCTGGTCTTCCTTTGAAGGAAAGAAAGCATCAGAAACCATGTACCCTGATCTTCCTGATGTCACTAGATGGGCTCTTTCACTCCATCACCGAGCATGATACCTAGCTCCTCGCTGGCTGTGCTCTAATCCCTCAATAGGAATCTGATCAGCAAGAGTACTGGTCCCACCTCTGCACTAATGCAACACAAAGGGGAAAAAGACAGGGATACATACCAAAAGATAAATCAACTTCATGGCTGCGGCCAATCTAGTAGCCAGCAGATGATTTAGCACCAGTCCGTACACTGAGAGCTCCTCACACTAAGGCAACTTGCAATGAATGCAATTCAATAACCAGCACTAGCTGATGGGTCATGTTACTATTCAAAGAAGGTGAGAGTGGTCATACCTGAACAGATCACAAGAGCTTTCTATGCAGAACTGACATTGACCCCGAGTGTGCCAAAAGAAATTAACTACATTTAAACCAGATTCTCTCAGCCAAAGAGACTCTTGACTCAATCTTGTCACAAGTCTCCAAGGCATGTCACAAACATGTCACAATAATACTGAAAGCAGTGGGACTCTATGAGCTTTTCCAAGCTGAAGGAGTAGATGGAGGAGAGCAGGGGTACAAAAATCAAACTGTTAGGACATTGCATTTTCTATTGGCATTCTGTTTGTCTTGTCCCTTTTCACTCTTGTTCATAAATAAAGGGAGAGGAAGCACCCAATAGGGTCTTATCCAATATAATCAGTCAATTATAAGTATGGTCGCACTCACCTGGTCGGGTTGTGTGTGACACAACCACTCATGAACATGACAATTTGATCCTATCGAACGCAGCAATCAGCCAGAAGAGTTGTATAAAGCATATGCGTTAGTGTAGAAATCCAGCTTGCAGATCGCACTGTTCGAAGATTTGGCCAAGAAAATCACTCCAAGGACCTCGGATCTTGAGACAAAGATCTTTATTCCTCCACAGACTCAACGCGCTTTGTGTACCTACTGTACACTTCCTCAGGAGTTCAGGAGTTTTACAATCACCATGCATCAAACATGTTAAATACAGCCCTTACCAGGAAATGCGGTCAGAAACACATCATTGGACCCATCATCATCTAAATGTGCAAAATCTCAATCCCAAGTGTCTATCAACACATAAATGTACAAAACATATCAATATAAAACAATACACCTCAAATAGACATCTCACTCTATAAAATCAAACAATAAAATCACAATTTTTCAATTAAAAAGTTGCAAACCTTTAAAAATAATGTTCATTAGCACATTCCTGTGCCCATACATATTAGTTTATCCCCTAGACTTCCATAATGAATAGGAGTGTAGTGGAAAATGTATAAAATTATATCTCTGTCTGATGATTAATGGCACATATCATTTACCACTTCCCATCTGTTAATCCATTCCACCTCCTTTAGATTTTCCATTGAACAATATTAGCTGGACAGTGTTTTCAACCCTGTGTGCAGGCATCACGACATCCCCAATATCACCGTTCATCCTATATTACCTGCAGCGCTACTGTGCTGCTCAGGGAAGAGAGCACTCTCTTGAGCATAAATATCGCTAAAAATTGTTATAGTGGATCTCAAATTTTTATATAATTTTTGATTGAAAATAACTTTTTGGCACATATATACATTTGCCCTCCCTTCCGCTCACATAATGAGCGAACACCGTCAATTGTATCTGCACTCAAGTGAATCCAAATATTACCGTTCACATCATTCAGTCTCCTGTGATTGTTCCAGTTTGTCAGGGGGAGTGTGTTGACACAAAGGACTCTCCCACAAATGTTCCCATTGGTCATCTTTCAATGGAGGGCAAATGTTTATATGTGCCAAAAAGCTGTTATTGCAGCTTTTAGGAATGGAAGCACCATCTGCAAGAAGCCACACAATAGATCATAGTGCTGATAGATCATCACAATTTAGAGTTCCTCAGATCTGCTAGATGACTTTCTCCATGTCAGGCTCATTGAAATTTATTTTTAAACCAATTTAATTTTGTTATTTTGTACTATCCAGGTTCTTGTAATGGGAAGAATGATGCTGTATCCCAAATCAATGCTGTCGATTCCGTGCCTGGGTCTCTAACCAAGACCATTCTTCCTGATGCAAGTTCATTGGAGTAATCCATGATCAGAACTTTTGGAAGGAGATCAAGGAGGCCTATGATGGTGATGAATTTTTTGCTAACTCACCTGTTGATAAAAATCTTGTCCTTAAGAGAGGCAAGTGGTACAAAAACTGACGTATCTACATCCCTGAGGCCATACATCTGCAGATCCTCAAATTGATCCATTACTATAAATTGACTGGTCATAGGGGGGTACAAAATACACAAGAGTTCCTGAAATGATTTTTCTTGTGGCCAACTTGCCTGAAGGATACTAAGGATTATGTTATCTTGCGAGGTATGTGCTTGTTATATGACTCCTCGTGCTTCACTCATGGGTCTACTTCAACACTACCTGTTCCATCCCATTCTTAGGGTCTATCTCAATAGACTTTATTATGGATCTACATATGTCTGGTTGCATGAATACGATTCTGGTGGTGGTTGTTCGATTGTCCATTCATTTTGTTCCATGTACCAGTCTCTCAACTCTTTCAACTAAAGAGACTGTGAACATAGTGAAACAGAATATTTTTGGCTGCATGGAGTTTCAGATGAAATTATCTCTGACTGTGGAGTGCAGTTTTCTTTAAAGCGAACCTGTCACCCCCTCCAGGCATCAAAAAATACCATAGCCACCTTCTGCAGCACTAAGGCTGCATTCTGACAAGGTGTCTATAGCATTTATGCTCCCTTGATTCACTGAAATAAAGACTTTTATAAAATCTGTTTCAAACCATATCCAAGACCGGGGGGCGGGTTTTCAAGTGTCTATCTCCCTCCTCTGTGGTGTCAGTCATCCCTCTGCTCTCTGTGCACCGCCTCCAGGGCCATCTCCCTGCATTACAGAGCTTTGTCAGCTCTGCTACAACATAGAGCTGCTGTTATAGGAGACCCCACAGTAGTAACTTTTGCAGTAAGATCATGAGCAGAACAGCAGACAAAGCACTGCCTGCTACGTAGCAGCCCTTGAGCTGAGCAGTTTTCACTTTCAGTTTCTTGTACCCAGCAGCATTGCTCCGTCCTCAGCCCCTGATCTAAAGCACAAACTCAACTCTGCTGCACTGCTGACAGCTCAGCTCAAGGGCTGCTATGTAGCAGGCAGTGCTTTGTCTGCTCAGGGTCCTCCTGCTAGATTTACTACTGTGGGGTCTCCTATAACAGCAGCTCTATGTTGTAGCAGAGCGGACAAAGCTCTGTAATGCAGGGAGATGGCCCTGGAGGCGGTGCACAGAGAGCAGAGAGGGATGACTGACACCACAGAGGAGGGAGACAGACACTTGAAAACCCGCCTCCCGATCTTGGGTCTGGTTTGAAACAGATTTTATATAAGTCTTTATTTCAGTGAATCAAGGGAGCATAAATGCTATAGACACCTTGTCAGACTGCAGCCTTAGTGCTGCAGAAGGTGGCTATGGTATTTTTAGATGTCTGGAGGGGGTGACAGGTTCGCTTTAAGATTCTGGAAGGGGTTTTGTTTATGGAACTTAAAAGGAATAAGCTCTGTGAGTCCATAAAATCCATTTTCTTTCATTCCATGACTTCAAATAGTATAAAAACAATTACGTCATAGTCCAGATGTAAGATGCTCAGTCTGCCATTAGATCCCTGATTAAGACTCACATTATTGCATTGAAATGTGTTTGTTTTTAATGTCTGGACTATGACGTAATTGTTTTTATACTATTTGAAGTCATGGAATAAAAGAAAATAGATTTTATGGACTTACAGTGCTAGACTTATTCCTTTTAGGTTCTGAAAACTTGCCCCACAGTAGGATCTGCGCGCTCCAGGAAGTGGGGAGCAGACACTACATTTTTCTATATTTTGAGGGTTTTGTTTATGCTCTTAATATTAATATTCGCCTTTCTTCCGCATATCACCCTCAGACAAACGGTCAGACCGAGTGGACCAATCAGACCTTAGAGATATACCACCGGTGAGACGTCAGCTATCTTCAGTATGATTGGTTGGAGTTACTTCCTTTAGCTGAATTGTCCTACAATAATTCTCAGTGTGCATCCATTAAGGTCCTATTTTCACCTGTCTAGGTTATCATCTCAACATCTTGCCTAGATTTCCGGTTGATGCTCCTGTTCTTGCAGCAGAAGAGAGGGTGACTGTGTTGAGAGATAATCTAGAAGTTCTTAAAGAATCACTATCCTCAGCTCAGGAACGTTACAAGAGATCAACTGATTCCAGAAACTGGCATCTATGTTCAAGATAGGAGACTCAGTATGGTTGTCCACTAAAAATCTAAGAGTTAATGTTCCTTCACAGAAGCTGGTACAGAAATTCATTAGTTCTTTCAAGATCAGTGGTATCGCAAGCTCTGTCTCCTGCTGTCTAAAGCTTCCTAGGACTATAAAGGTACACCCAGTATTTCGTGTCTCTTTATTTAAACCTGTGTCAACACCAGTACCTTATAAAATGGCAAGGGTATCCACCTGAAGAATACTTTTGGGAACTAGTGGCTAACACCAGTGCCCCGCAGAAGACTGCCCCGTTCCATCAAGATACCCTGAGAAACCAAGTTAGGGATCATCCTAAGGCTGATTCTAGGGAGGGAGTAATGTTAGGACTTTGGATCTTTTATTGGTATCCTGTAAGTCTTGCCCCTTTTCAAGATGGAGTCCACTGCTTTGCTCTTGTTCATATGATCCTCTTGTCTTTATTAACCTCAGTTAACTGTCTAGCCATGTTCAAGTATTCAGATTGAATTCCAGGCTTCGTGTGCTTTACCAGTCTGCCCCACCTCCTGCTGATCCGCTCCTGCTTCTCCAGCAACTGCCATTGGACTCCAGCAATCTCGCCTACATTCAGGTTCTCTCCTGATTTCTGCTGTCTGTGTGTAGTTCCCTGACACTGCTTCTGTTTCACCAATCCCTGTGTTACGTAAGCTACAGATGTGGCCAAAAGTATTGACACCCCTGCAATTCTGTCAGATAATACTTAGTTTCTTCCTGAAAATGATTGCAATCACAAATTCTTTGGTATTATTATCTTCATTTAATTTGTCTTCAATGAAAAAACACAAAAGAGAATAAAGCAAAAAGTAAAACATTGATCATTTCACACAAAACTCCAAAAATGGGCCGGACAAAAGTATTGGCACCCTCAGCCTAATACTTGGTTGCACAACCTTCAGCCAAAATAATTGCGATCAACCGCTTCCGGTAACCATCAATGAGTTTCTTACAATGCTCTGCTGGGATTTTAGACCATTCTTCTTTGGCAAACTGCTCCAGGTCCCTGATATTTGAAGGGTGTCTTCTCCAAACTGCCATTTTTAGATCTCTCCACAGGTGTTCTATGGGATTCAGGTCTGGACTCATTGCTGGCCACCTTAGAAGTCTCCAGTGCTTTCTCTCAAACCATTTTCTAGTGCTTTTTGAAGTGTGTTTTGGGTCATTGTCCTGCTGGAAGACCCATGACCTCTGAGGGAGACCCAGCTTTCTCACACTGGGCCCTGCAGTATGCTGCAAAATTTGTTGGTAGTCTTCAGACTTCATAATGCCATGCACACGGTCAAGCAGTCCAGTGCCAGAGGCAACAAAGCAACCCCAAAACATCAGGGAACCTCCGCCATGTTTGACTGTAGGGACCGTGTTCTTTTCTTTGAATGCCTCTTTTTTTCTCCTGTAAACTCTATGTTGATGCCTTTGCCCAAAAAGCTCTACTTTTGTCTCTTATGACCAGAGAACATTCTTCCAAAATGTTTTCAGCTTTCTCAGGTAAGTTTTGGCAAACTCCAACCTGGCTTTCTTATGTCTTGGGGTAAGAAGTGGGGTCTTCCTGGGTATCCTACCATACAGTCCCTTTTCATTCAGACATCGATGGATAGTACGGGGTGACACTGTTGTACCCTCGGACAGCCTGCAGGGCAGCTTGAACTTGTTTGGAGGGAATGTTCCACTGTGTCGAAGGCAGAGGACAGGTCCAGGAAGAGGAGGACAGAGTAGTGTTGCTTGGCTTTGGGGTTAGTAAGTCTGCAGTTGGTGACTTTAGTGTAGTTTCAGTTGAATGATGCAGTCAGGTGTCAGGCGCTATATTGCAACTGGTCAAAGAGGGAGCAGAAGTAGAGGTGGGAGGACAGTTAAAGATTGGCATGCTGTTCCAATAGTTTTGAAGTACAGACGAGAAGTGAAAAGCAGTGATATCTCGACACAGAGGATGGCATATAGAATGGCTAATAAAATATTTATGGATTTTTCTTTATGTCTTGCTGCTTTTAAGAATTAAATAAACAAAAATACATACATTTTTGTCACCATATTCTAAAACCCATACTTTTAATTTTTGCCTGTACTTTTTTGGGTATGTACAGTATGTCTGTCTTATTAATCACTTTTTGATCAAATTTTTTGGTAGAGGTAATTAAGAAAAAAAAACAATAAATCTGAAATTGTTTTTCTTTAACTTTATTTCTTATGTACAGGTTCATCTCAATAAATTAGAATATCATCAAAAAGTTTTTTTTAGTAATTCAATAAAAAAAGTGAAACGCATATATTATATAGTGTCATTACAAATAGAATGATCAATTTCAAGTGTTTATTTCTGTAAATGTTGATGCTTATGACCAATGAAAACCCAAAGGTCATTAACATTAAAGTAGGGAGGATGAAGGGTTGAACACTGCACTGATTTATTCTACAAGACATCAAAGGGTGAATATAATATTAATTTATTATTCAACATGTTTCAGGGCTTCTTGAAATGCCCTGAAATATGGCAATATTAATATTGATTGTCCTAAGGAAGGGGCCAGGGAGCCCTGAAACAAATTGATTAAGAAATCAGTGTACAGTGTACATATTCCCCTTTGATGTCTCATGGAATAAGGCAGCTTGGTTTTTAACCTTTCATCCTCCCTACTCTATATGCACCACGCTGGGGACTGCCGCAGCAGTGATATGCTTATATAGTACCCATGACTCTCAATGTCCAAAAGGTGGCATGTACATGAGGGAGCCTGGATAAAACTTCAGAACAAGAATGAATTCTCATTGCCACTCAATAAAAGAAAAGAATATGGATCTACCTGTAGCAAAGCATTTTTGCAGCCCTGACCACAATGAAACTGATATTAGTCTGCTCAGTTTAAATAGCAACTTCAAATCTCAGAGAAAGAGAAGAATTTGGAAATACAAATTGATAACGACCTTTGACACATTCAAAACAGGATTAAAAGTCTTACATGGAGTCATGTCTTTTTATATAAAATGAACGCAGATTTAATACCATTTTTCCTGAAGTATGTTATTTGATAGCAGAGTTTTAGCTCAATAAACCAATACAGTATTTTGTGACTTGGTTGTCATGTCACTCGTAGGTAGAGAAGATAGATTTGAAGAAATTACCAATTTCCTCTCTCTTAAGGTACCTTTACACGCCGCAATTGCGGCGAGAAATATTGACGGCGATATGTCGCCTTGCAATAATCGCCGTCAAATCCCTCCCAATTGCGGTGTGTAATTGAGGAATTTGGTGGCAATATGTCGCCTCGCCACGGTCGCCTGATCTCTGAGCACTGCTCTGAAATCAGGCGACCGTGGCGAGGCGACATTATACCGCCACATTCCCCAATTACACGCCGCAATTTTGATGGTGATTATTGCAAGGCAACATATCGCCGTCAATATTTCTCACCACGGTTGAGGAGTGTAAAGGTACCTTTAGAGAGGTTCTCCAGTAGTCAAAAAACTGAATAATATTTCCTTCTTATTCAACATACAAGTTCACATTATTAATTTGACGACATAACACCGCCATTCAATATTTTGTACATGTATATAACATATGGTGTATGTCAATATAAATCAAAACATGGATACTTTTCAAACATGGATAAATATACAGTCCATTTAAAGATTAATAGATAGGGACCATAAAGGACCATCTCTGCAGTATGAGGTCCTACAGTCCATTGATTTATTTAATCAAAGTTTGGCTTCATCAGGCTGGGAGATAAGATCTAGATAAGTCTCCCATCCGGCAGCCTAAATTTTTAAGTAAAAAATACAAAACATCTATTTACGTTTACTTTAACGAAATAGGACACATTGATCACATTGACTAACAGACAAAAGCCAAGCCAGTAGGATATCCTAGATAGTAGATATATGTGTAAGTAAAAATACAACCACTGGTTTATAATCGTGCTGCCAAGGATACTAAGGACAACATCTGCAAGGAGTTTGTATGTTCTCCCCGTGTTTGCGTGGGTTTCCTCCGGGCACTCCGGTTTCCTCCCACATTGTAAAGACATACTGATAGGATGTTTAGATTGTGAGCTCCAAGAGAGACAGCATGTATGTAAAGTGCTATGGAATTAATAGCGCTATATAAATGAATAAATTATTATATTATTATAAATTCATTAATAGCATACCTGATTTAATCTCATCCAAATGATCAGACAGATGGACTCATTGCAGTTAGTTAGCCTATGTAATATAAAATGGTGTCAGCCAGAGCTCCTAAATGCGTCAGTAACACACATGAAAAGAAAAAAAAAATTACCCATCAGAATTAAGTATTACCCAAGGTATATTTTTATTTTTATTTTTATTTGTTGTGTGCAACAGTTTTCCCATATTAAGATGTCAGTAAATGGGTATCTACCGGTATATAGATTTTTTTTTATAAAATTACTATCCAGGGTGGATCAAGGATCAATTGAGAAAACATTAGACTATACATCCCATCTGGAATTTCTAGGGATATAGTTACATAGATCTCTTCTCTTAATAGGCATATAATGTGAGTCAATACCAAGAAAAGCAATAAGATTATGATGCCATATGAAATGATATACCACCTCTAATGATGCCAAATGTACTAGCCAATATATATATTCTATAAACCCAATCCTGGCTTTCATCCTATGATAGGTATTTGCTTACAATCCAAGTGGTTATAACTCCTAAGATAGACCTTTTAATACTGTAAGCTTGCATAAGGATCAGTTATAGAGACGCACTCACATGAGTCATGAGTTCCACTCAGGAAGGGAGAATTTTATGTGTCAGGACCTCCACGCAGTGTGGAGGTATTTTTCCCCAACCCTGAAGCTGTGGTTCCCACCTCTAGTTGCAGTTGTTTTGCAAATACATACCATCCTGGAGCTCATGACACATAAGGCCACATATGGGTAATAGTTTCGCCTTTGTGTCCCAGAAAGCTGGCAGTGATTTGACACTATGTTACATCAGCCAGAAGCTGCGGTTACCGACACTGCTGGAATGGCGGCAGCATGGGATGAGAGTATACTGTCTTTTATTTTATCTGGGGGAAACAAGTGAATTCAGAAACAATTGCCAAAGTAGTAATATCCTTTTAGACTACTGTGGGGACCTTATACTGTGTAGAGACTATGTCTATATTGTAGTGTTGTATATTTTTTGTATTGCCTGTCTTGTTTTGTATACATGTCATATATTTTTATAATTATTTTAAAATTATAGTTAATAAAGTTTAAGTTAAAAAATAAATAAAAAATGAGTGTTGTCATGTTTATAGGTTGGAAAAATTGAATAAGTGTGCGTTTTTCTCCATTTTTAATATTCTGATTTTCCAGTATTTGGGACTATGTGAGGGCTTATTTTTTTATCCCTGAGCTGATGTTTTTAGAAATATCTTTTTTTGGGTAACTGCAATGTTTTAATCGCCTAATAATGCACATTTTAGCAATGTTGTGGCAGACAAAAAAAGCAATTCTGGTGATTTTAATTTATTTCTATTACAAGTAAACCGATTTGACTAATTTATCCTACGGTTTTTACAATCCAAGTTTAGAAAACAAATAGGCGGCACTCACCGTATGTTCGTAGGTGCTTTCTTTATTGAAGAGGTGCGGGGAGGGGGTGCATGAAGGTACAGACAACAGGTCCTGTTTCGCGGTTTATCCGCGAAACAGGACATGTTTTCTGTACCTTCATGCACCCCCTCCCCGCACCTCTTCAATAAAGAAAGCACCTACGAACATACAGTGAGTGCCGCCTATTTGTTTTCTAAACTTGGACGGTAAATGCTTGATTGGCTGATGTAGGCGCAGCACCACCAGGTGACTGGGGATAAGACAGCGGTCTGTTTTTATGGAGCAATAAGAAGGACCAATAGCCCTGAAGGTGCCCGGTGCTCCTACCTTTCAATATCCTATGGTTTTATATACTGGATATTGCTAAAAGCTGCAATGCCAAATATGTGTATTTTTCATTCTTTTTATTTTTTAATAGTGAAAAAAGGGGTATTTGAATTTGTGTCTTTTTAATTTTGTTATTGATTTTACTAGCCTCTTTAGGGAATTTGAAGCTGGTACTGACCAATTGGTTGTGCTCTATAGAGCCATGCACCATCTCTTGTGAATACCGGCACTTAGCCAGCATTCACAGATAGTTCGTCATGTTAGAGACAGGGGTCATCACCAGCTGACCCCTGGCTGTCACAACAACCCATCAGCACCCCGCAATCATGTTACAGTGCCACCGATTAGAGTATGAAATAACGTAATCCCCGCCGACACATGTTAGACAGCTCTGACAGAGTGATTTAACAAATTAACAGAGGTGGCATATCTCAACAGGTTAAAGATGTAGTATTTTAGTAGATATTACTTACCAACTATTTATTTCATTATGACTCTCAGATTTAAATTCATAAAAATTCAAAGTTCAAAAACTGCAATTTTTTCAAAATTTTCAGCAAATTTCAAATATCTCTAAATAATTGCAAATCATATTAGCCTAAATTCATAATTTCCATTAAGAGTACTGTGCCATGAAGAATCATTCTAACAGGTACTAAAATATGTAGAAACATTCCAGAGTTACGACCACATAAGGTGAACCTCTCAGACTTGAAAAATTTGTCCTGGTTAAGAAAGTCAAAACTGCTATAAGCAGGAAGGTGTTAATCTATGAGGACAAACTATATCTTATATTAGGGCCTCTAATTTAGGTAGCTATAGAAATATTGATGTACTAAATTCTATTAGTTGTGACATTATTGTAACTGCAAGGTAAGTAATACAACAAACAAATCTTAATTAGCCTTAGAAAGACATGCTAATATAATTTTCTGGTCGTGCTCAACATAATTAACTTAACATGTAACTCATAGATAATTACTTTTTAAGTGCGTAATTTTAAAATTTGTAAATTTCATATCTAACACAGTGAGACACTTATTCTTAAGTTTATATTTTATTAGTTTTCCTATAATTAACAAGAACTACATGCTTCCTCGCTAGGTATGTAATTATTTATGATGAATGTTATATTGCTACAAAACATGTAAACATTTATTCTTCTATTTCTTTGTGAAAAGCATAGCATTTAACCAATGAAAATTGCTACTATATTGTGTGTCTTCTGAACTCTACTTTTGCTAGACACTATTGGGCATGCTATGTGGGTGGAGATTGCTTAAAGGGAATGTGTCATGTGAAAAAAACACTATTGACCTGCAGATATGGGGTTAATCTGCAGGTTAGTAGTGTTTTAACCTGGACTGGCGCCCACACTTAGAGTTCCACTGGCACAAGAAAATTAACTTTATTCCTCCTGGATGCATTTGGCTTTCAATCAAAGAGGTGGTGCCAACATGGGTTAAGTCAACACTCAGTGTATAGTGAGTGCCAGCTGTAACCATGCTAACTGACAGCCTACTTTGAATCAGGCATTGGACATTGACTGAATGGTGAATATCTGTCATGGTGGAGTGAGAATGCTGATGAGGAATGGCAGTTATGGGCAGGGTGACCAGGGAAGATTAGTCTGACCCTAGTCTAGGAACCCTGAATGACACTAATTTAAATATGATATATGGTACACCTCATGGAAAATTCTTAAGTACGGGTGCTACCTTCTAAAATGAACAACCTTTATTGTTTTAATTAATTTTTTTTGGGAGATGGAGATGTTTATGTTTATATATTTGTAAACAAAAGTACATGAGGGGTTAATGTGGAAAGTTAGTACTTGTTCCTTTACCTGGGGTGTCTGTGATCTATTGGTGTGCAGGGGCGCAACTATACTAAAGTGGAAGCTCCTGTAGAGGCATTTATATTCACTCTAAATCCTCCCCGGGTCCTTTTCTTCCCGGATTTCTGACCCGGAACCTTTGTCTGACATCCCCGTCCCCGGGGGGAGCATTTCATCACTGCACACTTCCGGTCGCGGGAGCGTTTTCCGCAACGGAGCGCTGCGGCCATGTGACAGCTTTCTGTGATGTACTTCTTCCTCCTGGAACGCAAGGAGGAGGAAGCAGGTGCACGGTGGAACGCACGCCGCTCGCCGCCCCCTCACTCCACAGCATGGAGAAGAGATTATAAAGTGGAGGACATGAGTGAGGTGGGGGCCGCCATCCATTGAGAATTGGGAGTGAGGAGGCATATCAGACTCTCACCCTGGGCGACCCGAGGCCCATTTGGAGCCGAACTGGATATACTGACATCCCTGATGTACCCACCATATTACCTCCTGGTGGGAGAAACGCCGTGTCGGATCGGTCTACTAGATCATGATGAGTATAATAACGTTTATGCTTGTTGATCACAAAGAGTAACTGTACCTCCTGCTTAACCAATGGCCCAACTGGTCCGTTACCTTGAGAATGGTGTACATGTACATATATTATAGGTGATGACTGCCTGGATGCTCACACTGATGGTCATTTGGGTTATCTGTTAAGGGGCACTGATATTAGTGTATGGTGTGATACCTACTGGAGGGTTCTTTGATAGGCTTTATTACCTTTTGCACTATATAGTAGCTGTGCGAGGATCCCTTAGCCGTACAGTAGCATAAGGTTTTGTGGTTATTATGCTTTAGTGCCCTCTAGGACCAGAATACTATTTATTAGGTTATCTTCACCATATTTTAGAAAAACAGTGACTCCGTCTGTGGCATTTTTGTTTTTTGTCACATTTGTCTAAGGGATTGACCCGGACATCCAGGAGAACCACACGTACTGGTACCTTTAGATATATTGTGGATAGGGGGAACCCAGTAATATTTACACCTTCTCATAGTGAGGACTAGAAGGGTTAGCAGCCGTGGAACGGGGACACCATTGGGGGTTTTTAGGTGAAAACTCCGCTGTTAGGCAGGGGTAGTTAGGGAGAGAACAAGGTGACCCTTCCCTCTCTTCCACTCTTTCACTAGTTTACACTGTATATGGGATCTTGCTTTTGATCCGTGTTTTAATTAAAACAATAAAGGTTGTTCATTTTAGAAGGTAGCACCCGTACTTAAGAACCCTGAATGACCCTGATCCCGAAGGTATCTCTGAAGGTGAGAAGGTTTGTGCCTCCAGCTTCTCCCTAAAACTCCTCCACCAGCCCTGCGCTATATCCCCCTCACCTCTCTCCACAGAACTGGGATACAGCAACTCCAAAGGAAAGGACTTCAGCAACACAAACACACAGTTCAGGTGATTCACACATTAATCCCTCAACCAGCAGTTGAACCTAATAGTGAATACAGTTCTGGAG
The DNA here is from genome assembly GCA_033576535.1 of Allobates femoralis. Lineage (NCBI taxonomy): Eukaryota > Metazoa > Chordata > Amphibia > Anura > Aromobatidae > Allobates > Allobates femoralis. The sequence continues at coordinate 265,401,625 of JARQOC010000003.1, forward strand.
GCCAGGAACTTCACAACTATCAACCATGCAGCTCTTAAAGACAAACATACACAGCAGCATTCAGCAATGTCAGTGCCATCTAAGCGCATGACAATACCCCCTTTTAAAGAGAGGCCTCCGGACTTGAATACGGCACATCAGAAAGAAGTCCATATCCCCTGAGTGACGAGATATGAAAGACATTATGGGTTGCCAAACCTGGGGGTAGCTCAAGGTGGTACAGCACAGGATTACAAATGGTCGATATCCAAAACGGTCCTATAATCCCAGAACCAGGAGCCCCAGAAGCACACCTCCACCTGACGTGTTTGGACAACACCCACACATACTCATTAACTCTCAGGTCTGGACCTTCACGTTTATTTCTACATCTGCGGTCACAGTTAGAGGGCACACATCCAGGATGGAAAACTGCAGCAGCGTCCCCCTGGGGCCCAGGGCTCCCTCCTCTGGAGTGCACAGCAGGAACCACCGTCCCTCCGCGGCCCCTCCTCCTAGAACGATGCCTAGACCCACCATTAATCTGAGGCATAGTTTGGACTCCACCCCCTCTTCCAGGTTCACTCCCATTCCATTCTGGACGTGCGTAAGGAGTCAGTGCAACTAGTACGGTAGAAATAGTTGTAGCGAGGCAATTACTCACACAGATAGCCCCCCATGATACAACCATTCTGGCCCGCAAGACAATTACTGGGTTGTGTTTCTCCAGCCAGGGACGGCCCAATACAATGGGAGTGGGCAGGTTCTTCAAGAGTTGCCAGGACAGAACCTCCTGGTGGAGAGTTCCTATGCTCAAGTTCACATTATGCACAACTTGGGAGAGGACCTTCTGGCTGAGTGGAACTAAGTCAATTGAGGCGATGGGAATGGGTCTCACTAAAGCACTGCTGGTGAGACCATGAGCCTGAGTAAAGCGAGAATCCATTAAATTGACCCCCGCTCCGTTATCAACCAGAACTGGCACAGTCTCGGTTTTGCTATCCACCACCACCTTGGCAGATAGTGTGAACGGAGACTTAGCGAGGAAGGAAAGATAAACTCTCTGGTTGTCTCCTTCTGAACTGCCCAAGTTAGGCTGCTTCTGAGATTTGCGTGGTTTTGGAGAGAAGTGGACAAACCTTGATAAAATTGTCAGATTTTTCTCAGAAAAAAAACATGCTTCACCCACTTCGTGAACAGTAGCCACAGAAGGTTTAACACGAGAACCTACTGCCCCCAACTGTATGGGTTCATCAGGTATAGTCTCCTCTGCAGGAATAGGTACTAGAGACATAATAGGTTTTGATCTCTCCCTCAGGTGTCTTTCAACCCGTATGGCTAAGGACATCGCAGCCTCCAATTACACAGATGTGGCATATTTAACCAAGGTGTCTTGCAGTCTAGCTGACAAAACCAAGCAGAACTGACTCCGGAGGGCTGGGTCGTTCCACTGGGTGTCAGTCACCCATCTCTGAAACTCAGAGCAGTACTACTCCACTGCTTGTGTGCCCTGCTTGAGTTTACAGAGGTTAAACTCAGCAAAGGTCACCCTAGCTGATTCACCATACACCTGAGCCAGAGCAGCAAAAACCCCGTCCACCGACCGTAGGGATGGTGAATCAGCCGGGGGGAAAACTCTATCTGGGACCAAGTGTCTTTCGGTCCGCGCCGCTGCTCCAATAAGTATCAGAAACACTGGAGTGCTTTGAAACATGATATCTTCAGTTTTATTTTCCGACGTGTTTCGGAGCTAACACCCAGCTCCTTTCTCAGGGAATCATTGTTTAGGCACATCAGGGAATTCCCAAATGCGATATGGTGTTCACTAACGATTTCAGATAATTTTCCGCTTGGAGCGACAAATGGCGCTCCTTCCCTTCCAAGCCCTGCAGTGGGCCCAAACAGTGGTTTTTCACAACATATGAGGTATTGGTTTACTCAGGATCCTTTTTATCCTGACTCTCATGTGAAAATTAAACAATTGAGGCTAAAAGAACATTTTTGTGAAAAAAAAGTACTTTTTCATTTTTACGGATCAATTTGTGAAGCCCCTGTAGGTTCAAAGTGCTCACTATGCATTTAGATAAGTCCCTTCAGGGGTCTGATTTCCAAAATGGGGTCACTTGTGGGGGAGCTCCAATGTTTAGGCACACAGGGGCCCTCCATATCTAGATGCATAGTGAGCACTTTGAACCCCCAGGTGCTTTACAAATTAATCCGTAAAAATGAAAAAAGAAAATTTTTGTTAAAGGGATCCTGTCACCCCCAAAACACCTCTAAACCTATTAAAAGCTGTCCCTACAGCATAGTAACACTTACCCTACACTCCTTTTAGCTCCTAAAAGTACCAAGTGAAATTGAAGAAAAATGTTATTACAGTACCTCATTATGGATGATAATGAGTGACTATGGTATTCATAGTCACTCTGGCAGGCTGTCCCCCTTCATGATATCACGCCTCCATAGGCGTGATCTTCTAATCAGATTAAAATGCGCGCCTCCCCGCTCTGTGCTGTCTCGGCCTGGGCTGCAGTGTGCGGCTGGGTGACGCGAATCGAGTCATTTCCGGCACCGGGTGACGTAGTACACCCGTGCCGCTGTTGGCTTCAAGACCCGCACTGCGCATGCACATGCGCAGTGCGCGTTTTGAAGCTAACAGAGCGGCGCGGGTTTTGGTTTGATAAGATGCAAATAAGTTAGAGCCTTCAAACTGCAAACGAGAGTAGGATATATTAACAGAAGCATAAATCTTACAAACCAAAAAGTTATGTTGCTCAGTTGAATTTTTATAAATTTTAAACATAAAAGTGTGGGTCAATTATTATTCAACCCCTAGGTTTAATATTTTGTGGAATAACCCTTGTTTGCAATTATAGCTAATAATCGTCTTTTATAACACCTGATCAGGCCGGCACAGGTCTCTGGAGTTATCTTGGCCCACTCTTCCATGCAGATCTTCTCCAAGTTATCTAGGTTCTTTGGGTGTCTCATGTGGACTTTAATCTTGAGCTCCTTCCACAAGTTTTCAATTGGGTTAAGAACAGGAGACTGACTAGGCCACTCCATCACCTTGATTTTTTTCCCTCTTGAACCAGGCCTTGGTTTTCTTGGCTGTGTGCTTTGGGTCGTTGTCTTGTTGGAAGATGAAATTACGATCCTTGATGGAGGAGCGGAGGTTCTTGGCCAAAATCTCCAGGTAGGCTGTGCTATCCATCTTCCCATGGATGCAGACCAGATGGCCAGGCCCCTTGGCTGAGAAACAGCCCCACAGCATGATGCTGCCACCACCATGCTTGACTGTAGGGATGGTATTCTTGGGGTCGTATGCAGTGCCATCCAGTCTCCAAACGTCACGTGTGTGGTTGGCACCAAAGATCTCGATCTTGGTCTCATCAGACCATAGAACCTTGAACCAGTCTGTCTCAGAGTCCTCCAAGTGATCATGAGCAAACTGTAGACGAGCCTTGACATAACGCTTTGAAAGTAAAGGTACCTTACGGGCTCGTCTGGAACGGAGACCATTGCGGTGGAGTACGTTACTTATGGTATTGACTGAAACCAATGTCCCCACTGCCATGAGAACTTCCCGGAGCTCCTTCCTTGTTGTCCTTGGGTTAGCCTTGACTCTTCGGACAAGCCTGGCCTCGGCACGGGAGGAAACTTTCAAAGGCTGCCCAGGCCGTGGAAGGCTAACAGTAGTTCCATAAGCCTTCCATTTCCGGATGATGCTCCCAACAGTGGAGACAGGTAAGCCCAACTCCTTGGAAAGGGTTTTGTACCCCTTGCCAGCCTTGTGACCCTCCACGATCTTGTCTCTATGGCCTTGGAATGCTCCTTTGTCTTTCCCATGTTGACCATGTATGAGTGCTGTTCACAAGTTTGGGGAGGGTCTTAAATAGTCAGAAAAGGCTGGCAAAAGAGATAATTAATCCACACATGTGAAGCTCATTGTTCTTTGTGCCTGAACTACTTCTTAATACTTTAGGGGGACCAAACAGAATGCTGGTGGTTTGAGGGGTTGAATAATAAATGACCCTCTGAATTAACTTTTAGCGCTTTAAAAAAAAAAAAAAAAATTTTAAATCTTTTTGGCTGCAGTGCATTTCCCACTTCCAGGCTGATCTACAGTCCAAATATCACAATGCCAAGTTAATTCCGCATGTGTCAACCAGCTAAATCTGCAGGGGGTTGAATACTACTTGTAGGCACTGTAGAATGCCTATATTTGGCGTACCCGTTTACTTACTTTTTTGTTGTTTTATGCAAAGAATTCTGTTTTGAAATATACACATCTTAGGCTGTGTTCCCAGTAGCGCTGGGGTTCGCCAGAAGGGGATACATAATGGATCTGACCTCCTGGTAACTCCAGCTAAGACTGCCGGAATGGCAGGATTCCGCCAGCCTTAGCTGGGGTCACCAGGAGGTCAGATCCATTATGGATCCCGTCCTGGCGGACCCCAGCGCTAGTGGGAATGCATCCTTACTTTGCAATAAACTTTGAAAAGTATTTTTTTTTAGTTATTCCATGATAATTGTAAACAGGCTTAAAAGGCCCCAGGTGCGTGAATGTGTAGATTTCTATGGGTATGCGTTCTAGGGTTAAGGTGTCTGCACATAATTCCAAAAAGGCCATTTGCAACACTTGCCATGCCAGCAACAGCAGGGGTAGCAAAACTAGCAGCCTGACCACCACCAGCATGATCAGGCACATGTCTGCAAAGCGCCCGACTTTGTGGGATGTACACCAGAGTCCAGGAGCAGTGACTGCTGGTGGCACCGCTGCGTCTTCCACTGTTGTGCGTGCAAGACAATCCCCTGTCCATACTGCATGCGAAGATGCCTCCTGTCCATCACCTGTAGTTGCACAAGCAGAAATAGCACCATCATCAACCACGTCCTTGTCCCAGCGCAGCGTTCAGTTATCCATACACCAATCTTTGGAACGAAGGTGCAAATACGCTGCCAACGCCCCACATGCCACTGTTCTAAATGCACACATTTCGCGACTGCTTGCGCTGGAAATATTGCCTTTTAGGCTAGTGAAGACGGAAGCATTCCGCAACCTGATGGCGGCGGCTGTCCCACGTTACTCGGTCCCCAGCCGCCACTATTTCTCCTGGTGTGCCGTCCCCGCATTACATAAGCACGTGTCACAAAACATCTTACGTGCCCTTAACAACTACAACCAAAGAAGGATATTGGATATACTACCCTCTTTTCAGGAATGATTCAAGAATACAAATAAGATTATGTAAATATATATAACAATCTTTCTTTATATATCAAAAATTCATAAAAATTCATAAAAACAGAGCACTCCCTCTTGAGGGACCACAGAGACTTAACATCAATAATAACATCTCATAGTTCAAGACAAATAACATCCACTATTGTCGCCAAACTATATTGTATATATACAATTTATCACAATCATATAATTGGCACGATTCCATTAAGCCAGGATATCAAAATAGGGATTGAAAACAGGCCTGTTCTGCACATTCAATGCAAATACTTAGAACACCAGCAAAGCTTATCCTAATCGCCCACAGAACAGTTACTCATTTACAACCTCCCAATTCTTCCTATCTAGCCAGGATCCTCCTTTAGCTGTTAATGTTAGTACCTGGTATTTGATGTTAGGCTGTGCTCACAGTCCCTCCACAGCTGTACTCACTTCACCCTCCACATCAGTCCCAAGCTGGAAGCACTGCAGCACTGCCTCGGCTAAGCGGCAACAGGCTGTGCTGAAGGTAATATGCATAGGTGACAAACCCCACAATGCTGAAGAGTTGTGGACAGCTCTGATACAGCAGGCAGATCACTGGCTCACACAGCTGAACCTACAGCCAGGCATGGTCGTGTGTGACAATGGCCGGAACCTGGTGGTGGATCTGAGGCGAGGAATGCTGATGCATGTTCCATGCGTGGCTCATATGCTCAACCTCGTGGTTCAGCGGTTTATTAAATCCTACCCGAAGCTGTCGGATCTACTCGACAAAGTACGCCGCCCATTTTAGAAAGTCACCAACTGCTTCTGCCAACCTTGTCGGTTTTCAGCGGCGTTTGCAGATTCCAGATCACAGACTGGTGTGTGATGTCTCCACGTGTTGGAATTCCACACTGCACATGTTGTTCAGGATTTGTGAGCAGAAGAGGGCAGTTGTTGAGTACCAGCATCAACTAGGCCGTCGGTATACGGTTCAAACTCCACACATAAGACCTCAGGAGTGGACATGGATGTCCGACATATGTACCGTCCTCCAAAACTTTGAGGACTCCACCAAGATGGTGAGCGGCGATGACGCCATCATTAGTGTCACCATCCCGCTTCTCTGTCTTCTAAAATGCTCTATGCTCAAAATCAAAGATGATGCATTGCAGGCGGAGCACGATGAGTTGGAGCAAGAAACCGTACTGGGTGATTACACACAGCCCAGCCTTATCTCATCCCAACGTGCATTGGAAGACTATGACGAGGAGGATGAAGAAATAGAGCTACTTTCATGCGGAATTGATGGTAATACATGCACAACTGTCAGACCGTCGGTTCAGAGTGGATTGCCAGATGACAGGGGAGAGAAGGAGGAGGATGATGAGGCCAGCATGGCCAGTCATGCTGTTGATGAGGACCCTGAAGTCTTGCCTGTTAACAGTCTGGAGCACATGGCTGACTTTATGTTACGCTGCCTGTCTCGTGACCCTCGCGTTATCAACATCTTGGGGGACACTCATTACTGGTTGGTGACACTTTTAGACCCACGCTACAAGGAGAACTTTATTTCTCTTATTCCTGAGGCAGAGAGGTCTACAAAAATGCTGCAGTACCAGAAGGCCATAGTCGCGGAATTAGTCAAAAAATTTCCTTCTGAAAACACTAGCGGCAGAGGTCACGATTCTGTGGACAACCAAGGCGTCCGGCCGAGAGAGGCACAAGTCCAATCCAGCAGAGGTAGTGGAACACTCTCAAAGATCTGGGACAGTTTTCTCAGCACCTCTCATAGCACAGGGCCTGAGGTGCGGGGTAGTGTCACAAGGACTGCAAAGTTTGCGAAGATGCTGAGGGAGTACCTTGCTGATCGTACAAAAGTGCTCCTAGACTCCTCTGTGCCTTATAATTATTGGGTATCCAAGCTGGACACGTGGCAAAAATTGTCTCTCTATGCCTTGGAAGTCCTGGCATGCCCTGCTGCTAGCGTTTTGTCAGAGCGTGTTTTTAGTGCCGCAGGTGGAATCATTACTGATAAATGCACCCAGCTGTGAACTGAAAACGCTGACAGGCTGACTCTGATCAAGATGAACAAGGGTTGGATTGGGCCTGACTTCACCACAGCACCACCAAATGATAGCATAATTTAAATTTTGTGTCGGTAAATTGCCATGCACCTCCGCACACCCACACATGGGTACACACTTCATGACTTTGGCTACTTACTGTACTGCTCCTCCTTCTCCTCATCCACTACCATCATATGATCAGTGTGACTGTGGTTCATGATGCCACGAAAACATAATTTTTTAAAATCATATTTATGATGATGATGACCCTAACCGTTCAAAAGTTAGGCAGTAGTTTCATGTATACCCCCCAGGGGTAAATGTTTTAGTCCATGCTTACAGAATAGGCATTACAAGTACAGGAGACCCGCTCCTTTGTAATGGGAACAATATTTAGAGGCTCTCCTCCATGTTTCTTTCCAGGGGCATTGGGGTGCCTTCCAACTTTTGGCTTACCTGCCTAGGGCAATCCTACAAAAGACCCACTTCCTTATAATGGGCACAAAATTAAAAGAGGCCCTCATGCATGCCTCTATCCACGGGCATCAGAGTGCTTCCCAACTTTTGGCTTCCCTGCCCAGGGCAATCCTACAAAAGACCACTTCCTTATAATGGGCATAATATTAAAAGAGGCCCTCATGCACACCTCTATCCAGGGGCATCAGAGTGCCTCCCAACTGCCCAGGGCAATACTACAAAAGACCCACTTCCTCATAATGAGCACAATATTTAAAGAGACCCTCATGCACGTCTCTATCCAGGGGCATTGGAGTGCCTCACAATTTTTGGCTGCCCTGCCAAAGGGCAATACTACAAAAGACCCACTTCCTTATAATGGGCACAATATTTAAAGAGGCCCTCAAGCACGTCTCTATCCAGGGGCATTGGGGTGCCTCCCAATTTTTGGCTGCCCTGTCAAAGGGCAATACTACAAAAGACCCACTTCCTTAAAATGGGCACATTATTTAAAGAGGCCTTCATGTACGTCTCTTCCCAGGGGCATGGGAGTGCCACACAATTTTGAAAAAAAAATCTATCATGTAATCCAAAAAACTAACATACACCAACTCTGTCTCACAAGTGGGTATGACCCCTTAATATTTTCTCCATGAAAATCCATTTTGGTTTCATTTTGTAACGTTTTCTTGACAGTCCGTAAAAGTGGCGTAATACTCTGATAACATTGTTCACATCAGTGACCTTGGAGCCTGAAATGCTTCCAGGGGTCTTCCCCATGCTGTTCCCATGTCATTTCAGCACTGTTGTGATACTTTTGTGACATTTGTAGGCTTTATCCATTCTGCCGGGGGTCATGCCAGAAAAATACTCGAGTCTCCCATAGGATAACATTGGGCTCAGTGCTTGGGCCGAGTACACGAGTATCTTGGGACACTCGGCCCGAGCTTCGAGCACCCGAGCATTTTAGTACTCGCTCATCTCTAATAATAATAAGACAGAATCTGTGGTTGTGAGAATAAGGATCTGTATGAATCAACTTGTTCTTGATCACATTAGATGCTGTTATATTAGTAAAATAATTTGTTCAAGCAAGTAACTTTCTTCCTAGGTAACTTTGGTATTGAAAATATACTGCTAATGTGATATACACTAAATTAAAAATGGCAATGAAAACATTATTTTTGCCATTATGTTTCAACTTGCAAATCATTATATATCAAAGGTTCATTTACATAAATGAAACAGGGAAATATTTATATTAGCTTACTTCTAAACTAAGTTATTCATCCATAAATTTACAGGAATGAAGCTAGTAGGTGCTATACTACATTGTTCTCATAATTCCTGTCCTATCTTCTTTAGCTTTGACTTAATTTGCACTGGTGTAGAACTAGAATTGCAGTCACTTGATATACAGTATTTCCAAGATAAAAACACCCTAGAAAAATGTCCCATACAGCTTCATGACCTTTTGTACTCCTGATGCTTGTATGTGAAAATTGCATGGTTACTGAATTGATGTGTGTGTGCATGCATGTTAAATAAATGTGAAAATTTCTTGGGAGCTTGAAATTTAGTCTTTTTGGTTGGCTAAACACTGACATCACTTTCAAAAATATTTCATTCAATTCTGGCTCTGGCATTCCCTGTATATTTCATACAAAGCGTTATAAATGATAAGCAGCTTATACCTGGATTAAATATGGATACATCCTATTAAGACTTCATGAGCTTTTATTACAGTAACAAAATAAATTGGATTTGATTTTTAAAAATAAAGTGTATAATGTAAAAGAGGAAAAATTAAGCTGCTTTTCTTAAAGTTCTTAATTTGACTTTTCACAAATCTTTCGTTAAAGTGTCTCAATTCTGTTGTCATAATGATTCAATACTAGAGATGACTCAGCACATTTATCCTCCAAAAATTTTTGTACCATAATAATAATAATAATAATTTTTTATTTTTAGAGCACCAATGATTCCATATTGTTGTACATAAAAGGTTACATACAAAACATACATTTCAATGAACATACTAATATTGACAGACTGGAACATTAAAGAAATTTCTATAATGTCTTGGGGTCTCAAAGGACTGTACCCAATTCTTTCTCAGCTCTTAATCACAAATAGAGATGAGCATGTCGCGAACATGTTCAGCAATTTCAAAATTTGAGCACAAACATTGTAGATTCTGTTCTCGATCAGAAATCTGAGCAATTTACCAAAAAATTGATGAATGCGGCTTCGTACAAGAAAAGGTTTGAAATGTAAAAAGGCCCCCAAACTTTCCCTGATTGTTTGAGGCCAAAAATACTCACTGTAAGGCCCACTTGAACACTCTTATGGTTACCAGCCATAGGGTCTACCGTTTTCTTTCAACCTGTAGAATTTTTTTGAGCTCTAAAATAAACTTTTTACGCTTACTCGAGTTTGCAGGTATTTTTGACACCTGCATGGTGTGAATTTTAGAATCAGTGCCAGCAGCTGTGAAGTCCAGGAATCTTACAATATCCTTAAAACATCTGTTAAAGAGAGCTTAACTTTTTTAATATGTTTTTTTATTATTTTTAATATTATTATTATTGTTATTAATTATTTTAGGGGAGAGACCAAACCTTTATTATTGCAGAGAGTCAGCAGCATGTGAGGTCATATCTTCTACACTAATGTAATAGCAATTCATATAAAAATAGCATATGGAAATTATATGCTTCACATACATGGTCTTAGAGGTCTTTTCACACTCTTGAAATACCATGATGTTTTCTCCAAGGGTATCTAAAATTTTAAATGTAGTCTGTCAGGTCATTTTTCAGTATGATACTAATAGTCCCCTTGAATAGTACTCAGGTAGCCCTTTAAAAAGACGTAAAAATAATTACTATAATCTCTATGGATTTCTTGCTATAAGCATCTTCACACCCTGCAGGCCACTAGCTGTACTAGTCCGGTCCATTACTTTCACTGCCGATTCGTCAATAGTATGTAGATGTAATTTCAATATCCTGGCCTTTCCAAGCTGGTATTCCCTCCCTCCCTTTTGTATTGAAATCAGTTACTGAAAATCTCAAGCTTGTGAAAGCTGCTTCTGAGGAGGAGGGAGAGGGAGTGGAGAGAAATAGGAGAGGGGTGGTGTTTGTGCTGCAATTCCTATAGTAACAGTGTGTGCAATCTGTGAGAGATTTCTGTGTGTATATTATATGAACATTTGTTTTCTTGCAAACATGTATTGTGTGTATCTGTCGAACAAATGTTCCTTTAAACACATAGAAATATCTTAGACAGCACACACTACATATATCCCTCAGATACACACAATAACACTGCTTTATGCTGGAGAGAAATGAAGATGTCAGAGCTGCAGCTGCTCAGCCTCTGCTAAGAGAACACATTTTCCCCCTCTTCTCTCCTCTCCAGTGAGTGCAGAAAAAGCAGGATCTGTCGTCTGGGAAAGCAGCACAGACAAGAGGATTCCAACCCCACCATGTGCATGATTTCCACTAATACTTCATTGTGTGCTTGCAGAGGAGGTGAGTGCAGTGATGTCGCTACATGAATATTCATTCCCTGGGGAGTGGGCAATAGAGAAGTAAGTGATCACTCACTGTGATTGACAGATGGAATACATCTTTTTTGCAGTGTGCAGAGGAAATGGGGATGAGTATAAATAAAATAAATAAGTAATGAACAAACACATTACACATTTTCAAACTAAATATATGTATATAGATGCTATTGAAATGCAATTTTCACAAGATGTAAGTAACAACTCATCCAATCCACACAGGCAAAGAAATCAAACTAAAGATGTCTATAAGTTAAGTTATGTTTAATAATGAAAAATGACAGGGAAAAACTATTGAACACATGCAAAAAGAGAAGTGCAAAAAGCCAGGAAAAGAAATTACACCAGCTATCACTACACTAACACCATCTATCAGTAACTAGAAATCAATCCTGCCACTTAGTGAAAAATAATATCAGCTGGTTCAACTGATGGCGTATAAAAAGGTGCCTCATTACCAAGGTGCTGCACAAGATACATCTCATGATAGGTGAAATCCATAAGTTGTCTCAAGACCTTTGAAACCTTATTATTGCAAAACCAACTGATGACATTGATTACAGCATATTGAAACTACTGAAGATGTTAGTGAACACTGTTAAGGCCATAATCCAAAAGTGGAAAGAATATCAATTCACCATAAACTGGCTATGGCCAAGTAGTTCCCCACCAGATTTTAGACAGAGGAGTGAAAACAATAATCAGAAGAGTTGTCCAAGAGCCAAGGACCACCTTTGGAGAGGTACAGTAAGACCTGGAATCAGCAGGTACAATTGTTTCAAACAAATAATAAGTAATACACTCAATCTCCACGGTTTGAATGCAGACTCACTATTGCTCCATAAAAAGCATGTTCATGTGTATTTAATGTTTTGCTCAAAAACATTCAGACAAGCCCGAGTAATATTGGGTGATATAGTCTTGTCATATCAGACAAAAATTTAACTCTTTGGATGCCATAATACAAACCATGTTTAAAGGTGTTTAACACCATACCAACATTGAAGTTTGGTGGCCATACCATCGTAGTGTACTGCAATTGTTTAGCATATGTAACTAGCTATCTTCATGTAACTGAAGGAAGGTAGATTTCACAATGGTACTTAGACATTCTTTATTAAAATTTTGCTGGCATCTACTGGATAATAAAGATAAAATGATAGTGGAGATTGTAGCAAGACAATGATACCAAACACAAAGCCAAGGAAGCTCTCAATTGGCTTCAGAGAAAGAATTAGAAAGTTTATTGAAGAAGCTAAAACTCAGAGTATATAGATGGAGCCCACAGAACTTTCAGGATTTGAAATGTTTGTGAAGAAGGATGGCACAAAATCACACTGAGCAATGCATATAAATTCTTTTTCCATACAGGAGGTGTCTTGAAGCTGTCATCACCGAGAAAGGCTGTTTGTAGTGTTAAAGTTCAGTAAGTGTGTTCAATACTTTTTCCCTGTGTAATTTTTCATTATTAGACATAACTTAATTTATAGATATTCTTTGCTTTTGTGGATTGGATGAGCTGTTACTGACATCTGATGAAAAATTCATGTCAATAGAATGTTAAGAAATATATTTACATGTAATACTTATTTCACCCGCTGTAAATATGAGCCTGATTTCCAGATAATTTTCATTCATTTCCTAGAGAGAAGGGCTTAGATAGTTATAGTGTTAATTTTTTACCCTCAGTTTATATTTTTTTACTTTCATTTACTCGATGAATATTGTTCTATACTTCACCTCTCTAAACTACAGTGGATGCAAGACGTTATCATGATTAACCATTATTGCATGAAACCCATGACCACAAACTGAAGACTTAACTGCTTGTCAGAGAATTCCCAATGTATCATACTTTATTGGAGCCAAACCCCCTCTCATTGAATATACAGTGCCTTGTGAAAGTATTCAGCCCCCCTTGAACTTTTCAACCTTTTGCCACATTTCAGGCTTCAAACATAAAGATATAAATTCTAATTTTTTTGTGAAGAATCAACAACAAGTGGACACAATCATGAAGCGGAACGAAATTTATTGGATATTTTAACCTTTTTTAACAAATAAAAAACTGAAAAGTAGGGCGTGCAATATTATTCGGCCCACTTGACTTAATACTTTTAGCACCACCTTTTGCTGCGATTACAGCTGCAAGTTGCTTGGAGTATGTCTCTATCAGTTTTGAACATCAAGAGACTGAAATTCTTGCCCATTCTTCATTGCAAAACAGCTGGAGCTCAGTGAGGTTGGATGGAGAGCGTTTGTGAACAGCAGTTTTCATCTCTTTCCAGAGATTCTCGATTGGATTCAGGTCTGGACTGTGACTTGGCCATTCTCACACCTGGATACTTTTATTTTTTAACCATTCCATTGTAGATTTTGCTTTATGTTTGGGATCATTGTCTTGTTGGAAGATAAATCTCCATCCCAGTCTCAGGTCTTTTGCAGACTCCAACAGGTTTTCTTCCAGAATGGTCCTGTATTTGGCTCCATCCATGTTTCCATCAATTTTAACCATCTTCCCTGTCCCTGCTGAAGAAAAGCAGGCCCAAACCATGATGCTGCCACCACCATGTTTGACAGTAGGGATAGTGTTTTGAGGGTGATGAGCTGTGTTGCTTTTACGCCAAATATATTGTTTTGCATTGTGGCCTAAAAGTTTGATTTTGGTTTCATCTGACCAGAGCAACTTATTCCACATGTTTGGTGTGTCTCCCAGGTGGCTTGAAGCAAACTTCAAACGAGACTTTTTATGAATATCTTTGAGAAATTGCTTTTTTTCTTGCCACTCTTGAATAAAGGCCAGATTTGTGCAGTGTACGACTGATTGTTGTCCTATGGACAGACTCTCCCACCTCAGCTGTAGATCTCTGCAGTTTATCCAGAGTGATCATGGACCTTTTGGCTACATCTCTGATCAGTCTTCTCATTGTTCCAGATGAAAGTTTAGAGGGACGGCCGGGTCTTGGTAGATTTTCAATGGTCTGATACTCCTTCCATTTCAATATGATCACTTGCACAGTGCTCCTTGAGTTGTTTAAAACTTGGGAAATCTTTTTGTATCCAAATCCGGCTTTAAACTTCGCCACAACAGTATCTCGGACCAATCTGGTGTGTTCCTTGGTCTTCATGATGCTCTCTGCACTTGAGACAGAAACCTGAGACTATCACAGAGCAGGTGCATTTATACGGAGATTTGATTACACACAGGTGGATTCTATTTATCATTACCAGTCATTTAGGACAACATTGGATCATTCAGAGATCCTCACTGAACTTTTGGCGTGAGTTTGCTGCACTGAAAGTAAAGGGGCCAAATAATATTGCACAGCCCACTTTTCAGTTTTTAATTTGTAAAAAAGTTTAAAATATAAAATTAATATCGTTCCATTTCATGATTGTGTCCCACTTGTTGTTGATTCTTCACAAAAAAATTAGAATTTATATCTTTATGTTTGAAGACTGAAATGTGTGAGGTTGAAAAGTTCAAGAGGGCCAAATACTTTCACAAGGCACTGTATGTTATATCAATAATACTTCCACATCTTATACTATCTAATTTTTATTGTCTGATTTATGAAAAGCTGTATATTATTGGCTAGAAAAATAATTATGAAATAAAATAATTAATCTGATCAATCTTATAACAATTGGTATTTCTAAATATCATGCATTTGTCTACATTTGGCAAAGATACTGAGCAATTCGTAATAGGTAGCACTGTTTAAAATGTGTTCTGCTCCAGATGGAAGATAACGGGGAGAATAATGGGTCTTGTGATTCTGGTTAGCAGTTAGCAATTCCTACTTCAGCAATAACTGTCATGAAACATTTGGTTAAGGTATGTTTGCAAAATGTTGTCTTGTCTGACAGAGTAAATGGATACTTAGACGGAATCTCTATTGGGGTATTACAGTTAAATGTCTCTACAATACCTTTGAACGTTAAGCTGATGAAATATCAGACTTTTGAAGTAATAAATGGAATGCATTTTACTCCCCATGTACATTTATTTAAATTCTGCACAATCTACATAAAGGTTTACGAAATGTGTAAGATCATTTTTTGAAAATTTGGAGTCTTTTTAAATATTGTATTAGAGCTATGCTATTAGTAAATTCTTAATATATTTTGTTTTAATATGACCCACCTCAGTGACTCATTAGACTGCAGAAAATGTACAATAAGTACAATAAGACAGGTAATGAAGTGCAGTTGTAGTGTTAGTCTGTGTTTACAGTTGAAAGCCGACCAATTAGGTATATATCAAGATCTTCTGAGATATATCTATCTATTTACTATGGAGCACTGTAGATAAATTAGCAGTTTTCCCTAATTTACACCAAACATGCTCAAAGCATCAAACAAAATGAATGGGCCCGATTAATCAAGACTGTCATTAGTCACATGAAGGAGTCAGATGCTCCTGATTCATAAAGATGTGAACACCCTTTATAAATCTGGAACAATTGACAACTGGTATGTACCAGAGGGATGCCACAAATATTACTCTAAAGACCCCACTCCAAAAGTCTCAAAATTTAGATTTAACTCTGGTGGCAAACTTTCTGCTGAAAAAGCTTTGATAAATCCTAAGACTATGGGCATATGACTAATCTGTGCCCCCTTCCTCTGTCTGATTACTTGGATTCCATGAATGTTATTGACTGTGGCATTTAAAGGGTTAAAGGGAACTGAAAGGGTTAAAGGGAACCTGTCCCCTAGTTTATTGCCCCAAACCTATCAATACCTGTCCCTGCAGGTTCCTAGTACATCCCTAACCATCCCTGTGTGATGAAAATGTGTACTCTAATCGCTGTGAAAAATGAAAGTGTCGTCCAGACTGTAGACACTGGGGATGCTCTCTCATCTTCCATCTCCCCCCTGCTTCGTGCAGCACACCCTGTTGGATTTGATATGATATTGTCACAGTGTAGGGAATAATGATAAGGGAATGGCAGTTACGGGCAGGGTGACCAGGGAAGACTAGTCTGACCTTAGTCTAGGAACCCTGAATGACCCTGATCCCGAAGATATCTCTGATGGTGAGAAGGTTCGGGCCTCCAGCCTCTCCCTAAAACTCCTCCACCAGCCCTGCCCTATTCCCCCCTCACCTCCCTCCTCAGAACTGGGCTACAGCAACTCCAAAGGAAAGGACATCACCCATACAAACACACAGGTCAGCACGGTGATAGTCTTACTCCTGTGTGAATGCTAATACCTTAGAACCTTCTTAAAATAGTAAAGCAGTTATTTACATCGGGATTAGGTCTGCAGGGTTGTGTGTTTATCGAGGTCCTCCATTTAGTTAAGGATCTCCTGCACTCAATAATGTCATAGCTCTTATATAATTATGTACCCAGTGCTGATTTATTCTTTCTATGCTGTACACTGTCATAACTTATGTCACGATCTCCACACTGCCTTTGTCTGTTACTAGGTTGTTGTGGAGACTGTCAGGCTGGGCTGGCTCTGTGCTGCAAATCACCTGCATTCAGCTCTCTTGATTAGGACTTTATTTAAGCAATCTTGCTGCCTGATTCAGTGACAATTGTACACTTGCCTTTGGAAGTTTAGGGCTGATCTCTCTGTGCTCTGAGTCAGACCCTGCCTGATTAGTTACCTTTCCTGAACTTGACTCTCTGCTTGTGACTTGATTCCTTTTTCTGCCTGCTCTTCTGTATTCTGTTTTGCCCCTCTGGTTTCCTGTTTTGGCTTGAATTGGATTTTACTTCTGTTTACCCCTAGCTGTCACGAGAGAAGAGAAAGAGACACTGCAAGGATAGGCGCACACAATATCATGTGAGAAAGTGGTTATTGTGTGCGCCTATCCTTGCAGTGTCTCTTTCTCTTCTCTCTTGATATATTTTGACACTGTTGTGCAGCACCATTCTATCCTTCTTGAGGACTGTGGTGCACCCTGTTTTTTGTCTCTACCCCTAGCTGTCACTGCGCCATTTCCTAGACCTGACCTCAGATTGTTTTGACATCTCTTTACTACCAGTAAGTAGTAATATTATTATATTTACTTTCTGTTATTACAGTATGTTTTCTGCACCTCAGAGATTAGTTATTACCGTAGTGACTCGCATCACAGCTTAATGATATGTGTATCCATTATTCTTGTATTATCTCTGCTGTGTATTATCACTATTATTGTTAATGTGATATGTGTAGCACTGATTTATACTATCTGTATTCTTATAGTTTTACCACATCATCGTAATCATCATAATCATCACATATTCTTCATGATTGATTACTCGATTTTGAACAATAAACAATCAACTACAGAACCAACATTCAGTTTATTTGGAATACAGAGAAGGTTTAGCTGTATGCTGGAATTTGCATTGCATATACGTATCACTCAACCTCCTACACAGAGCTTGGTCAGAGTGGCGGCAAACCATTTAGCCTGACGTCAGCAGCAGAGCCAGCCCTGTTTATGCTTTATTCAGAGAGCAGGAGACGTGGAGGGCAGAGCCAGCAGAACAGGAGGCGGCGCAGTGACATAGAGAGGGTGGAATACACAAGGAGAAGGCAAGAGGACTGTGCTGGCAGTGAAGATCTCTTACTAGGACCCCATGCATTAGACTACTTATCTGTAAGATTTCTAATGTCTTTTTTAAAGCTTACAGGGGGGCTAGAGCCATAGGGGACCCCTTCCCTGAATACAGCAGACATGCTGCATTCAGTGCTGCATTTAGTTTGTCATGCAGCAGGGGGGTGACAGGTCCTCTTTAAAAAAGTATACAAAGGAAACAACAGGGCTAATATTGCAATTAATCAAAAAGACATCAAACACAATGAAACAAACTAATTTGTTGATTCAAGGTATGTCAGTGCGCCAGAAGTTGCCTGGAGAATATTTGCTTTTCCAAAGCATAAATAATCTCATGCCATAATTTGCATAGCGGCACACCTGCCTAAAGAGCTTCTTTATTGACCGTCCTGGTGGCAGTTGAAAAACCTATCTATACCCTCTACTTATACATTATGCAAGAGAACAAGGAAACATTGTCTCACCTGCAGCCACAACAGGAATAGCGGCTAACTTGCTACAAGAAGGACAAATAATGCACTCACTCTATGGTATAGCAATTTCAATCAACGAAACTTCTGTTTCCATAATTAAAATTGATACGGACGCCACAAAACGGTTACAAAATGCTAAACTCTTTATCTATTATGAGTACACAATGGAACAAAACCATGCATTGAATGTCAAAGATTGACTTCTACAAGATACAGCTGTGGCCAAAAGTATTGACACCCATGCAATTCTGGCAGATAATACTCAGTTTATTCCTGAAAATGATTGCAATCACAAATTCTTTAGTATTATCTTCATTTAATTTGTCTTCAATGAAAAAACACAAACAGAATTGTCCTAAAGCCAAATTGGATATAATTCCACACCCAACATAAAAAAGGGGTGGATAAAAGTATTGGCACTGTTAGACAAATCATGTGATGCTTCTCTAATTTGTGTAATTAACAGCACCTGTAACTTACCTGTGGCACCTAACAGGTGTTGGCAATAACTAAATCACACTTGCAGCCAGTTGACATGTATTAAAGTTGACTCAACCTCTGTCCTGTGTCCTTATGTGTACCACATTGAGCATGGAGAAAAGAAAGAAGACCAAAGAACTGTCTGAGGGCTTGAGAAACCAAATTGTGAGGAATCATGAGCAATCTCAAGGCTACAAGTTCATCTCCAAAACCTGAATGTTCCTGTGTCTACCGTGCGCAGTGTCATCAAGAAGTTTAAAGCCCATGGCACTGTGGCTAACCACCCTAGATGTGGACAGAAAAGAAAAATTAACGAGAGACTTCAATGCAAGATTGTGCGGATGGTGGATAAAGAACCTCAACTAACATTCAAACAAGTTCAAGCTGCCCTGCAGGCTGTCCGAAGGTACAACAGTGTCAACCCGTACTATCCGTCGGCATCTGAATGAAAAGGGACTGTATGGTAGGATACCCAGGAAGACCTCACTTCTTCCCCCGAGACATAAAAAAGCCAGGCTGGAGTTTGCAAAAACTACCTGAGAAAGCCTACAACATTTTGGAAGAATGTTCTCTGGTCAGATGACACAAAAGTAGAGCTTTTTGGGCAAAGGTATCAACATAGAGTTTACAGGAGAAAAATAGAGGCATTCAAAGAAAAGAACACGGTCCCTACAGTGAATCATGGCAGAGGTTCCCTGATGTTTTGGGGTTGCTTTTCTGCCTCTGGTACTGGACTGCTTGACCGTGTGCATGGCATTATGAAGTCTGAAGACTACCAACAAATTTTGCAGCATAATGTAGGGCCCAGTGTGAGAAAGCTGGGTCTCCCTCAGAGGTCATGGGTCTTCCAGCAGGACAATGACCCAAAACACACTTCAAAAAGCACTAGAAAATGATTTGAGAGAAAGCACTGGAGACTTCTAAGGTGTCCAGCAATGAGACCAGACCTGAATCCCATAGAACACCTGTGGAGAGATCTAAAAATGGCAGTTTGGAGAAGGCACCCTTCAAATATCAGGGACCTGGAGCAGTTTGCCAAAGAAGAATGGTCTAAAATTCCAGCAGAGCATTGTAAGAAACTCATTGATGGTTACCGGAAGCGGTTGATCACAGTTATTTTGGCTAAAGGTTGTGCAACCAAGTATTAGGCTGAGGGTGCCAATACTTTTGTCTGGCCCATTTTTGGAGTTTTGTGTGAAATAATCAATGTTTTGCTTTTTGCTTCATTCTCTTTTGTGCTTTTTCATTTAAGACAAATTAAATGAAGATAATAATAGCAAAGAATTTGTGATTGCAATCATTTTCAGGAAGAAACTAAGTATTATCTGACAGAATTGCAGGGGTGTCAATACTTTTGGCCACAACTGTATAATGACAGCACATGTTGCTGACAAAAATCAAGTATCCTTTGGTGGTAAAGTTTTTGTTCTTGAAGGAGACTTCAGACAATACCTCCCCATACTTGCAAATGCCACAAGAACACAAATTGTAGTCTGCCGTGTAACATATTCAAAACATTAGAAAAACTTTACAAGATTGCTGCTATTTAATAATATGTGCTCCAATGATCCTGATCAATGCAGTTGGTTGTTCAAGCTAAGAAAGAGTGAGCTGTGAAACAAACCTTGGAGATGACTTAAGAGAAATTCCTCCAGACATGCTGTGCACTGGCTGTATAATTGGACATCTTTGGAGAAAACATTACCATTAATGTTAATGACAAAGAAAGTGTTAACACTCCTGCATCACATACTATACTATGCTCAAAAAATGATGCTGTAGACTTGCTTAATTCTAAAATGATGGATCGAATGAATGGCCAGGACATTTTATATACAAGCGACAATTGTGTGGATGCTGAAGAATGTGAACAGTACCCAGAGGAATTTTTAAATTCTCTGACACCATCTGGAATACCAGCACATTGGCTACAATTTAAAATTGACACCATTGTCATGCTACTGCGAAACCTAAACACCAACAAAGGTCTCTGCAATGGACTTCGGCTGGTTGTCCACTGGCTTAAACCGCCACATCATACAGGCTAAAGTGATTACTGAATCAGCTGAAGGTCACATTGTTTTTATTCCACGCATAGATTTGTGTCCTTCCGAGACTGGGTTGCCATTTAAATTAAGATGACGACAGTTTTCAGTCAAGCCTGCATTTGCAATTACTATCAAAAAGTCACAATGACAGACCCTCAATCGAGCGCAAATTCATTTACTGGAACCTGCATTTGGCCATGGACAATTATAAGTTGCATTTTCCAGGGTGAAGGAACGATGCCACGTCAAAGTCAAAGTCATTCATATAATACTTCTAGACAGAGTATTAGATAATAGTCAAAAATATGTACTAGAATTAACCTATTTCATTTGTAATGTTATTGATGGATAGATGATTGATGCCTAGATAATACAGTGCTGTGCAAATTAATTGGGATAAAGCAAGTCTTTACTTGTTTTTCTTGCATTAGTATTACTATTGCTGATAAGTGTTTTATCAGTTCTTGGTTTTGTTTTCCTTTTTCTTCCACATGTCCATTTTTGTTTTGGAGAAAACGATCCAGTTTCATTGTGTGTGCGAATTATTCTTGAAATGGTAGATTTTCCAATACCAACGGTGGAAGCAATTTCTCTTACAGTCAGACTTGTATATTCATTAAGAGTATTAATTCTAGACCTCTTCCGTGGAATAACATCCATTTTTACAGTTACGAATCACTCTGAGAGAAAAAGTACACTTAGCCACTCCTCACAGAAACAAGCACTCAACTGAAGCTGAGGGAGCAGCTAGCTGTTATTTTCTGACTAAAACCAGTCAAACCACATTTCGTTACTCAAGGTTGTACACTCACACCTGTTCAAAGCAGTTAAAACAGGTTTGAATCACTGACTGGTAACCCCAACTTACGATTTTACTTTGTCCCACTCCCAATTCATTTGCACAGCACTGTAAATAGGTATATAGATAGATATTAATAGATTTTGTGATAAGTAGATAGATATGTGATTTTGTAGGGTGATCACAGGTAAAGTAAAAGAGGGGAGATATGTATCATTCAGATTATTAAACTCGGTTATGTAAACCCGGATGTAATGATACTTGGAGGTCTCCTTGACCGAAGGTCTCCTCCTGTGTCTCCTCAAGTGTCTCTTAAGTGTCCAGAAATATCCCAGAAATAAGCCAGAAGTACTTTACTTTTCCACTAACACTTTTACCATGCTTACTTATGCCCTAACAGTATCTGCTTCACTATTCCTTATCCTCTTCCACTATCCCAAAACCCCATCATTCCCATCATAAATATTTATCTCACCATCGCTCTTACCTCCCCACCTGAGCTCCTCTGCTGACCTGATCCTCAATCTCACACGTCTCCTGCAGACACACAAAACAAGCTGGCCATTTTCATTCTCCCACCTGCTTGATACCTCTTTGCTTCTCCTATTAGCCGGTGACATATCTCCCAACCCAGGACCTTCACAGCCAAAATTACCCACTATTCCTCCCTCATATCATCCCCACACCTGCTAGAAACAGCTGCAATCTTCTAAATATAAAACCCATTCCACAGACCCCCTATAAACCACCATCTCTCCCTGGAGCGCTGTTAAATACCTGTTCCATCTATAATAAACTCCACTTCACTCATGACCTCTTTACCTCTCGCAAACTCTCATTCCTGGACCTCCCAGAAACATGGCTGACACCCTCCGACAATGCCTCCCCTGCTGTGCTATGGCGGACTTCATTGCACCTATACACCTTGCACTTGCAAGAAACATGGTGGAGGGGTGGGTCTTCTCCTTTCCAACAACTGCACCTTCAACCCAATCCTCCTCCTCTCTCCCTTATCCGCTCATCCTTTGAAGTGCACTCTGTTCGCATCTACTCTCCCTCCAACCTCCAAGTGGCTGTCATTTATCGACCCCCAGGCTCAGCCACTGCCTTCTTTGACCAATTACATCTGACTTCTTCACTTTCTCTCTGTTGACATTCCCACTATCATCATAGGTGACTTCAACATCCCCATTGATACCATCCAGTCAATAGGCTCCAAACTCCTGTCACTTGCCTCATCCTTTGGCCTCTCTCAATGGTCCTCCACAGCCACCAACACAGATGGACATACACTAGACCTCATCTTCACTCGCTTCTGCTCCCTAACTAACCCCACAACCTCCCCTCTCCCCTATCAGACTACCATCTACTTACCCTCTCATCCTTGTCCTCCTCACCTGCCACCCATGTCCACCAACTCGTACACCCTCACAGAAACCTCTCACACGTTGATATTCACATACTCTCTGACTCTATTCTATTACTATCCTCCATGTCCTCACTCCAGGACACAGATAATGCCACCACTTTCTACAATTCTACACTCACAGCAGCGATTGATGCAGTTGCCCCTCTCGTTCACGGCAGAACACGACGAATCAACAGACAACCCTGGCACACAGACACCATAAAAAGCTGCGGCGAGAGTCTAGGCTTGCTGAGTGGCGCTGGAAGAAAACACATTCAGAAAAAGAGTACACAGCATTCAAACAAGCACTTCCCAAATTCAAGTCAGCACTCTCCACCACTAAACATAATTACTTCATTGCCCTCATATTCTCTTTGTCCTATAACCCCAGGCAGTTATTCAACACATTTACCTCCCTCCTCCACCCACAACTGCCCCTTCTACTTCTTGTATCTCCACAGAAGACTTTGCAACACACTTCACTAACAAGATTGATCAGATCAGACAAGTCTTTGCTACCCAACCATCACAACCACTATGTATACCAGACCACTCCCCTCCCCCACTAACCCTCCTCCCCTCCATTACTGAAGGAGAACTTGCCCACCTCCTCCCCAGATCACACCTCACCACTTGTGCATTGGACCCCATCCCTTCCCACTTCCTCCCCAACCTCACAACCACGCTTATTCCAGCCCTAACCCACCTCTTCAACCTATCACTAACCTCTGGTACCATTCTGTCCGCTTTCAAACATGCAACAATTACACCTACAGTATCTTCAAGAAGCCATCCTTTGACCCGATCTCCACATCTAGCTACCGCCCCATATCATTGCTCCTGTTCACCTCCAAATTTCTTGAAAAGCATGTCCACACTGTTCTTTCCTCCCATCTCTCATCTAACTCTCTCTTTGACAACCTTCAATCTGGCTTCAGCCTCCACCACTCCACCGAAACCGTGTTAACCAAAATTACTAACGGCCTACTTACCGCCAAAGCTAATGGACACTTCTCCATCCTCCTCCTTCTTGACCTGTCCTCTGCATTCAACAAAGTCAACCACTGCCTCCTACTACAAATCCTCTCTTACATTGGTATCACTGACCTTGCCTTCTCCTGGGTCTCCTCCTACCTTTCCAACTGCACATTTAGTGTCTCCCACTCCCACACTACCTCCTCACCTCATCCACTCTCTGTTGGGGTCCCTCAAGGCTCTGTCCTAGGGCCCATTATTTTTCAATCTATACCCTTGGCATAGGACAACCCATAAAGTCCCATGGATTCCAGTACCACCTGTACGCTAACGACACTCAGATCTACCTTTCTGGCCTAGACGTCACCTCTCTGCTGTCCAGAATCCCAGAGTGTCTGTCAGCCATATTCTTCTTCTACTCCTCTCGCTTCCTTAAACTAAACATAGACAAAACTTAACTCATCATCTTTCCCCCTTCTCGTGCACCCCCCTTACCTGATCTGTCTATCGTAATAAATGACATCACACTCTGCCCTGTACCTGAAGTCCGCTGTCTCGGAGTAACCCTTGACTCTGCCTTATCCTTCAAACCACACATCCAAGCTCTCGCCACTTCCTGCAGCCTCCAACTCAAAAATATTTCCAGAATTCGTCCCTTCCTCAACCCTCAATCTACTAAACTACTAGTGCATGCCCTCATCATCTCCCGTCTCAACTACTGCAAACTCCTCCTCTGTGCCTCCCTGCTAACACTCTTGCACCTCTCCAGTCTGTTCTTAATGCTGCCACCCAACTAATCCATCTCTCTCCTCACCATTCCTCCACTTCTCCCCTCTGCAAATCCCTCCACTTGCTCCCAATTCCCCAGCATATCCAATTCAAACTACAGTACTAACATTTACTTACAAAACCATCTACAATCTGTCTCCCCATATATCTCTGAACTAATCTCCCAAAATCATCAAACTCATAATCTTTGATCCTCCCAAGACCTTCTTCTTTCCTCCTCACTTGTACATTCCTCATCTAACCACCTGCAAGACTTCACCCAAGCATCCCCCATCCTCTGGAATTCTGCACCCCAAAACGTCCGACTATCTCTTGGAACCTGCAAGTGGAACCTGAAAACGTATGTCTTCAGAACAGCCTAAAGCCTGCAATGACCACGGTGCCACCTCACCACCACTGGACCCGGTGCTCCACCACCACCAGAGCAGACCCAACCTACTGTCTCCCTCCCATTGCCCTGTAGAATGTAAGCCAGCAAGGGCAGGATCCTCTCTCCCCTCTGTACCAGTCTGCCACTGTTAGTTAGTTCATCGTATTTTTAACTTGCTCGTATGTAACCGTTTCTCATGTATAGCACCATGGAATCAATGGTGCTCTATAAATAAATAATAATAATAATAATAATAATGCTCCAGTATAATGAGTACTGAAAGACTTAAATTGTCTTTTTTTTTTTTTAATCAGATAATTTTTATTGATAATAAAACAAAGATACACGTCATTTAAACAGACATCCTAAAGTTATACTCAAGTTTCACATTTGGTGTATGACACAAAATCCCCAACCCCACCCCCCATTCCCCCCCTCCCCCATAGACAGCAAGCGTGACACTAAGCCATTAATCATATACAAAATTATATCCCGCAAAGCCACATTAAGTACAGTATACCTGCGCTCTAGGCCAGCAATCCTGACCATTCCCCTTACTGCAAGTATGAACCATAATCCAGCCACGGAGACCATATCTTTTCATACAGCCCCGATTTCCCCCTTTTAAAGTATATCCCTTTTTCCAATCTGGATATGAATCTAGCTTGTGCTAAAAATTCACTTCTAGTCGGTGGCTCCTCCCTCACCCAGTGTCTAGCAATAAGTTTCCTAGCTATGTATAACAGCCATGCAATTGCTAGCTTCTTGCTGCCATCCACAGAGAGTTCGTCCACATATCCCAGGAGGCACACCACCGGTTCCCTCGGAATGGCACATCCGTATGCCCCCTCAATTCTAGTCAACACCAGCAACCAGAATGTAGATAATCGAGGGCATGTCCACATCATGTGGAGTATGCCTGCATCTTTTGATCGACATCTCGGGCATTCTGAGGTTGGTCTTAGGTTCACTCTGAACAGGAACTCCGGTGACCTGTACACCCTATGCAGTAGATATAACTGAGACAACCTGCCTGGTTCACTCAGAGACTGATTAGGCACCCACTCCAGTATAGAAGACCAGGTATCCCCAGACATGTCACCCACCTCCGCCTCCCATCTCGCTCTTGCACGAGGTGTATACCGCAGCAAGAATGTATGCAAAAGGTCTCTATAGGTAGTGGAAATCACCCCCCTCGTGGATCCCCCACCACACACGTAATCCAAAACTATATCATGTTGTATACCTATCTTCCTCCGTTTATTCTGGGCCCCAAAGGCATGGACCATTTGTGCGTACTGGAACAACCCCGTGTCCCGAAGACCAAACTCCTCCTTCAGCTGAGTGAATGATTTCAGTCCCCTTCCATCCCATATCTGAGATACCTGAGTGATCCCCCTGGTCCTCCACTCCGTCAAGCAGCCCATCACCCTTATTTCAGGCAAATTCGTATTGTCCCACAGCGGAGAGTATTTAGTCAACAGCGTCACCCCTCGTACCTGCTTCAATTTTGCCCACAAATTGTGTAGCAAACACATGGTCGGATAAGGTCTGCCCACCAGTCCCATTGAGCCGTCTTCCAAACTCCGCACCAGAGGGCACCTTTTCGTCAAGTTCTCCAGAACCCTTTGAATGGATGGACAAGTGGCCGGTTGCGCCCACCCCCTCACATGTTGACTCTGGGCTGCCAAGTAATAAATGTACGGGTTTGGAAGGGCTAATCCCCCTTCGTCCTTGGGGCGCTGCAGTAGCTCCAACCGCAAGCGAGCCTGCTTTTTCCCCCATATTAAACTTCTAAACAGAGAATTGATCTGTTTAAACCTTCTCTGAGGTATCCAAACAGGTGCATTGTGCAACACATATAGCAATTTGGGCATCAGGATCATCTTTATCAGGTTAATACGGCCCACCACTGACAGGCGCAGCTTATTCCAAGCCCGCACCTTCACCGTGAGTAGTCCCAAAATTGGGGTCAGATTCTCGGTGAGATATTCCGAAATTGGCTGAGATATTCAGATGCCCAAATATTTAAACTTATCCCCCACTCGAAGACCTCCCGTCTCAATCCCTGTCGGTGCTGCCGCATCTAACGCAAACAGAGTGGATTTGTGCCAGTTTATCCGTAGACCAGACCGACAGCCGAAGCTTTTTATGTGTCTCATAGCCTCACTCAGAGAGTCTGTCGGGTTTTTCAAAAATAACAGAATGTCGTCTGCATAGAGCGCGACCTTTTCTTCAATCTGCCCATATTTAAATCCCTACACCTCCCGTGCTCCTCTAAGTGCAACTGCCAATGGTTCTATTGCTATAGCAAACAAAAGAGGGGACAGTGGGCACCCCTGTCTTGTTCCCCTACAAAGTTCTATGGGTCGAGACAACTTACCATTAACCCTTACTCTTGCGAGCGGCCGAGTATATAGCAGCCGCACCCACGAGAGAAACTGTGGCCCAAATCCCATCCTCTCCATCACCGCCCACAGATATTCCCACTCCACACTGTCGAACGCCTTATGGGCATCCAAAGATGCGATGACCCTCTGTCCGGCGCCGTCGCCCGGCAGTTGCATATTCATAAATAGTCTCCTCAAATTAACTGCCGTCGATCTGCCCGGCATAAAACCAGATTGATCCGGATGTATCAGAGTGGCGACGACACCAGCCAG
Organism: Allobates femoralis; assembly: GCA_033576535.1. Classification (NCBI taxonomy): domain Eukaryota; kingdom Metazoa; phylum Chordata; class Amphibia; order Anura; family Aromobatidae; genus Allobates; species Allobates femoralis. The sequence goes on from JARQOC010000003.1 coordinate 265,429,476, forward strand.
GCGGCTCGCCAGCACCCTCGCCAATAGCCAGTGTAAATCCAATATGAGATGGAAGGAACAGGATATGTTGAAGGAGTTGTGCACGGCGGAGGAAGACATGGTTAGGAGGGGTACGCCGGAGGCTCAGAAGAGGTTGCGGGATGCACAAGGGTCTGTGGACCAGTTTCAGATGGACAGAGCACAGAAGAGGGGGGAGTTTCGGCAGTTGGCATTTCTTGAGGAAGGAGAGAAAGTAGGTCATATGCTTTCATTGGTGGCTTCCGCCCAGAGGAAAACTCCTTTTGTTCACTCCATTTATAATGGAAGGGGTGAGTTAACCTCAGACAACATGGCAATTTGCTCTGTTTTTACAGACTTTTATAAGGAGCTCTATTCCTCTGGGGTGGAGGCGGACAGTGAGGCACTTTTGAACTATTTGGGGGACATACGGTTGCCAAAGTTGTCGGACGCGGACAGAGATAGTCTGGAGGGCCCTCTGACATGTGAGGAGTTGAGTGTGGCTCTGGCCTCCATGGCTAATGACAAGGCACCGGGATCCGATGGGCTACCGATAGAAATATACAAACAAATGGAGGAATTGTTGGTGCCGAGACTTAAAGACGTTTTGGAAAGGTCAAGGGAGGGGGGGTGCTGCCCGCATCCATGAGAGAGGCAATCATTGTAGTGCTTCCTAAGGAAGACAAGGATCTAAGACTCCCAGAATCGTACAGACCCATTTGTCTTTAACAGTAGTAGGTTTGTTGTGAATAGCTAAAGAAATGGGCAGGATTGCTGTTCACCTATCACCACCAGGGTGTGGTCCATAGAGAAAAATGGATATATGGATAGATAGATAGATAGATAGATAGATAGATAGATAAAATAGAAAAAACAGGCAGCACTCCAGAATGATGTGCAAAGGTTTTACTTAGCCATCTTGATGCAACATTTCAGTGCAACTGCACCTTTCTCAAGCATGCTTGAGAAGGGTGCAGTTGCACTGAAACGTTGCATCAAGATGGCTAAGTAAAACCTTTGCACATCATTCTGGAGTGCTGCCTGTTTTTTCTATTTTATTGAACTTTGCAGTTGAGCCCTGCGCACAGGAAGCTTTGCACCCACCTTGCAAATACTTATTTGCTGATTCTATTTTTTTTTTTTTTTTTTTTAGACAGATAGATAGATATTAGTTATGGAGAGATATTATAGATAGAGACATAGATTTTTATAGAAATAGATAATAGAAGAAAATGTGTTTTCCTTGTCCTTATGTTGATAGAATGAAAATAAAGCTTTACCTTTTACCACAGGTGGAGGGGCGACTGCACAGGGGAGAGAGAGCGTGCACATGGGGAAGACAGCTCAAATGTGAGAGCTCACAAGGGAAGAAGACAGCACAGGGGTGTAGAGAAACAGCACACAGGGGGGTGAGCACGCAGGGGAAAGTCAGCTCAAAGGAGAGAGCACATGAGGAGACAAGAGAACACAGAGAGGAGAAAGCACGGAAGAAACAGCGCACAAGGGAGGAGAAGAGAGCGGACAGGGTGGAGAGCACACAGGAGGGGAGAGATGGCCATCGCCTCCAATGCCACAGAGCCCGCCCCATTGTTACATTGTTACATCACTACCCTCCCAATGAGACAGCATTGGGCCTCCATCTAGTATATATACAGCTGTGCTCAAAAGTTTACATACATCAGCAGATTTTTTGCTTTCTTGATCTTTTTTTTTTAGACAATATGAATGATAACACAAAACATTTTTTCCCACTTATGGTTAGTGGTTGGTTGAAGCCATTTATTGTCAAACTACTGTGTTTTCTCTATTTTAATTATAAAGACAACCAATAACATTTAAATAATCCTGATCAAAAGATCACATATCCTGATGATTTTGGCCTCATAACATGCACAGATGTTGACACAAATGGGTTTGAATGGCTAATAAAGGTGATAAAGATATCATTTTAGGTGAGCCATAACAAAGGTAACATCCCCACCTGTGACCCTTTTGCTTATAATCATTCTGTGTGCATAAAAGCTGAGTGTGTTTCTAGGATCCAGACTGACTCTTGCATCTTTCATTCAGTCACTTACATTTCTGGATTGTGAGTCATAGGGAATGCAAAAGAATTGTCTATGGATCTATGGGAAAAGATAATTGAACTGTATAAGGCTAGGGTCACACTTGCAGATTTTACATGCATTTTTGGAGACCCTGCGTTTTTAACCTTTGTCCGGCTGAGTAGGTACAATTGCAATACCTTTTTTTTGAAAAGCCGTAGAGGGCTGAAATTTCGTGACATCTCAGCAGTTTTGGTCCAGAATATATTGGCCAAATTTCAGTAAAATATCTCCACCCCCTTTCGAGATAAGGGGTCGAGATATTTTTGCATCCATAACAAGCTGCATAGGTACAAATGTACCCTCATATATTTTGAATGAAGATAATGTAAGGAAAAAAGAATAATATTTTTTTTAATGACAATGCTATTTTATTATTATAAACAAGTAAAAAAAAACTGTTCATTTACATTATAAAAGAAAATGTAAGAAACTTTTTTTATTGATTTTCTTCGCAAGTAATGCATGTTGTCTTTGGTACCGAGTGTTCATCGCAAATGGGTTTCACACAAACCACACAAGACTTTCTAGTCTTACATTGTTTTCGCCTCAGGTCTCGGCAGACATAGCAACTACCAACAACAGGGGAGGGTCCACGACTACCATGAGGTATTTGAGGGCCAGCTGCTGTTTGCGATGCTACCAGAATGCATCGTCCAAGCACCATTTCTACTGCACCTCGAAGAAAATGGTTTCTCATCATCATTTGGTTTCCACTACGATCTTCAATTTCAGGCATACACAGCTGATTTGCGAGATCTTTCAGGAACTTTCTTCGTTGATCCTTTGTCCTGAAGCTTGGATTGTGTTCTCTATAGATGATGTAGGATGCTAACCCAGTGACGTCAATCATATTCTTGAAAAATACCAACGTAATGTTCGTCATTTCACAGTGTACGCTCCCAACATTTTATCCATAACATCAACTCCGCCTTTTGTTTTGTTGTAGTATTTTATTATCTCTGGCTTGGCTGCTAGCGTCTCTTCAACTTCTCCCGTCATGTGCATAGATGATAGAAGCACGACTGATTTGTTCTTCTTTGGTACATATGAACAGACTGTTGCATCATGATTGTAGGCAAAATTTGTCGAGTTTACAGGCCTTTCTTTGGCAGGCTGCATGTTGCTAGGTAGGAACCTTTTGTTTTTTCTCACTGTACCAACTAGTGTCATGTTCCAGGAGTTCAATACCTTAGCTAGTTCCATGGTTGTAAAGACGTTATCGGTGGTGACATTTCTTCCAGAGCCTTTATACGAGCTCACTAGGTCCAATACTGTTCGTTCACCAATGTTTACTTGTCGAGGACCATCAGTTGGTTTCCCAGTGTAGAGCTGACCTTGTAATGGGTAAGTGTTTGACGAGTCACAAGCCCAGAAAATATTTATGTCATATTTAGCGGGTTTTGAAAGTATATACTGGGTAAATTTATTATGGCCTCTAAATGGATATAATTGCTCGTCGACGGTGATACAATTATATGGCTTGTAGGCTCTCTCCAGATTTCTGTTCAGCATTGTCCAGATGTCCCGTATTGGTGCAGCTTTATCTGTTTGCACACGTTCTGCACGTGTATTTTCGTTGTCAAATCTGATAAATTTGAGTATCATCTTGAAGCGGCCACGAGACATGGCTGCACGTATAAGAGGCAAAGCAGCAACATTCCACATTTCCTCCAGATTCTCTTTGTTATCTCTGTGCACACCAGCAGCAATCAGTTTGCCCAAAAATGCATGGAGTTCAGTTTCAGTAAATTGCTTGAATGTTTTTTGTGGTGGCCGTTCAGAAGTATCAGGAAAACGTTGTACCAGTTCGTTGTTGTAAGCATCACAGACTCTCTTGGCCTTCCGATTCGTTTCTCGTAATATGCTGTCACACATATCGGGAGTCATCATGATTGACTTGAATAGCTCTTTTGTTGTATACAGGTTGCTGATTGCTGCAGGGCCACCTCTTTGTCGTAGGACATTACGAGATTTTGTTTGTGCATTTGGCAGTAGATCACTACGCCATTGAGTTTTATCCTTAGCAGTCCAAATGTCGCCTGAACTTTGAGGCACAGACTCATCCTCAACACTTTCATCTGAGTCGTATTCTTTTTCCTGCTCTATGACCATTTCTTGTTCAATGTCTGAATCTTCTTCAGTAACATCCACTTGTGGTACATAGTTTTCATCATCAGATGCAACATATGGTTCTTCCTCGTGCTCAGAATGAGATTCTTCTAGCATTCGCATTATTTTGTCAGACATAAATCTGTAAATATGAAAAAATGAAAAATAAATAATTTTCCGAAATACTACACAATACTACATTATTGGCTTTTCACAAAATGATATTAACCTGCAAACACGTTTTCTTGGATTATGGCGGAAACTAGATCCAGCATCACTGTCACTCATGATGACTTGGTAGATGAATTTTGGCTTCGTAATTTAGTTCAGTAACACGTGGCAAGTAGAATGAAACTCGATTCTAAAGTGCAGATAAAAAAGTAAATTATTTCTAGTGATAATTATTTATAAATGTCATTTATATATTATGTAAACCGTATACGGTTTCAGAATTTTCATTTCATCTTCGACTGTTTTTCGACCAATAGGAAAATTGTAACAGAGCCACCATCTTTATTTTGTGTTGAATATAAGTAAAACATCGTAAACAATATGCAGATACTAATTATTATCCATTTTTCGTATAAAAATCATACCTATAGTGATAAGTTTCATACAAAATATATGTAAGCCAAGTCCAGGCTCACAGACAATTTCTGACTGTTCTAGCCCCACATACGGCGAATGAAGGTATAACTGGCTGTTAGATGCTGTGAGACTTTCCTACCTTTGTATCCAAGAAATTGAAGACTTCACAAGCCTAGAAGTGTGTGTGCTCACAGCAATGAGATGAACAGCAAAATGGCTACTGAGAGGAGGGAGGCAGGAAGAGAAGTAGAAGCCCCTCCCAGTTTGAATCAACTTAATTGACAGCAACATAAGTGAGCAGTAACAACACTGGCCAATAGATATCAGCATAACATTTGTAGCTGAATGAACTTTAGTTTCTGAAACCAAGTAAAGGAGAAAGTCTTCCCACAGTGGAGGTATATATGAAGGTACAATTGTACCTCTGCAGCCTGTTAACGTTGTAAAATTATGCAGCCTGACGAAGGTTAAAAACGCATGTAAAAATGCACCCATAGGCACTCATGAAAAAATCGCATGCCCTAATAGCAAAAACGCATGCTTTAATAGCAAAAACGCATGCCTAAAGTGCCATGCGTTTTTGGCATGCGTTCTTGCATTTATGTGAGGAGCTGCCTTCAAAAGCGCATGCAAAAACGCATGGTACATTAGTACCATTTAGTACCATGCAAAAACGAATGCATTTCCCATAGGGACCCATGTTAAAAAATGTATGCGTTTTTAAAAAAGCACCAAAAATTGGTGCATGCACTATTTTTTGGTGCTGATTCAAAAACGCATGCAAAAATGCATGGGTGCCTAAAGGCACCTAAAAAAATGGATGCAGAAATGAAAAAAGCATGCAGAAACGTATGCTTATTTTTAAGGCACCGAAAAAAAAGCATGCCTAGTGTGACCCTAGCCTAAAACAGGAAGTGGATACAAAACGATATCCAAAGGATTGATAATGCCATTCAGCAGTGTTCAAACTGTGATTAACAAATAGAAAATCAGGGACTCTGTAAAAACCAAACTACGATCAGGTAGACCAATAAAATTTTGACTGCAACTGCGAGGAAAATTGTTCAGGAAGCAAAGAAAAAACCATCACATAACATCAGCTGAAATACAGGACTCACTGAAAACTAGCAATGTGGCTGTTTCAAGATGCAAAATAAGGAGGCACTTGAAGAAAAATGGGCTGCGTGGTGGAGTTTCCAGAAGGTCATTACTGAGCAAATGCCACAAAGTATCTCGCCTACAATACACCAAACACCACAGAGACAAGTCTCCCCACTTCTGGAACAAAGCAATTTGGAGTGATGAGACCAATATCAAACTTTTTGACCTCAATGATAAATGTTACATTTAGAGAGGTGTTGACAAGGCCTATGATGAAAGGAACACCTTTCCTACTGTAAAGCACGGAGGTGGATCACTAACAATGAGGGGATCTGTAAGTTACAAAGGCACAGGACACTTGGACAAAGTTGAAGGCAAGATGAATTCAGCACATTATTAACAAATACTGGAGGCAAATCAGCCCGGAAGTTGCGCATGGGACGTACTTGGACGTTCCAAAATAACAATGATAATAAACACCAGGCCAAGTTGTGACCTGTCATTGACTACAGGAGAACAAAGTGAAAGTTCTGGAGTTGCCATCTTCGTCTCCTGACCTCAATGTCATTGAGCCACTCTGGGGAGAACTCAAACTTACAGTTCATGCAAGAAAGCCTAGGAATTTATAGGAACTGGAGGCTTTTTCCAAGAACATTGAGCAGCTTTACCATCTGAGAAAATAAAGAGCCTCATCCACAAATACCATAAAACTTCCACAACTACCATATTGACTGTCTATTTTATTCCTTCTGGTCATTTCTTTGTTATATTTACCCCTGGCTCAGTAAGCTTTATCTAAACTGACAATTGATGAGTCACCCCACATCCCATGAGATCTTCCTCCATTCAGATGGATAACTTATTTAAGTTTGTATGTGTAGTTGTTTGATCTTGTGGTTTGTCCTGATGAAGAAATTGGATGATTATGAAATATGCTGACTATTAAACGTACTGAATTTTTCTCAGTCTCTTAGATTCATCTTCTGATTATCATCAGAAGTGCAGTTAACCTACTTCTCTCCATTTCTGATCTTTGTTTAATTTCAGTGTGGGCTTGCAACAGCTGATAAATGTTATTATTATTATTGCCATTTATTCCATGGCACTTTATATGTGAATTGTCATTGTGTTTCATACAACCTCATCATGTGAGTGCCTTTATGCACCTTATTAATTTCCATCATCAGGTAAGACCCTATTGCATTTGTATAATTTTTCAAGTTCTACTCAATTTAAAATTAAACAGTGTTATTTCACTTCCATGAACCCAAATTGCAGTTTTTACACATATGGGATATTGCCATCTTTGGGAGAAATTGTATAATGAATTGTGGGGTCCATATTCTCGTGAAGAAATATAAATTAAAGGACATTTGTAAAGCGGGGCTGATTCAAAGTGGACATATGGGAAATGTTACTTTTTAAGTATTGTGTGGTATAACTCTCTGGTTTAAGAACATATGCATTTAAAATTTAAAAGTTCTAATTTTTCTACATTTTCAGCAAATTTTATATATTTAAAAAAAAAAAAAAAATATATATATATATATATATATTGTCCTAAATTTACTGCTAACATAAAGTATAATATGTCATGGAAAGTATCAATTTAGAATAACTGGTGTATGCTGAAGTATTCTATAGTTATTACCACTTTCCGAGATACATCAGATGTGAAATAATGCGACTCAGTCATCAGGGACAAAATTGGCTCTATCACTAAATACATATAAAATACATATAAAAGATTTAACTTAAATTTATGTACTGGTATACAAAGAAATGTACACATCTACTATACTATACACCATGTCTCAAATTATTATGCACATTGGTTTTAAATATCACAGGGTTTTTTTGTTGTTTTTTTTGTCAATGAAACTTATTGATGGTATTGTGTCTCAGGGTTCTTTGGATCACTGAAATCAATCTCAGATATCTGTGATAATTAGTTTGGCAGGTGAGCCCAATAAAACGATAAACTGGGTGTTCCACAATATTACGCAGGCCACAGTTTTCAAGTAACATGGGAAAGAAAAAGGATGTCTCTGCTGTATGAGGAAGGTTTCTGCCAGGCAAGTTCATTGGATTAAGAGAGCAGCTGCTAAAAAGGTCTTACAAACCAACAAACAGATATTTGAAGCTGCTGGTGCCTCTGGAGTCCCTCAAACCTCAAGGTGTAGCATCCTTCAAAGGCTTGCTGTGGTGCATAAAAATACTATTCGGACACCCCTAAACAGTGTTCAGAAGCAGAAACAGTTGCAGTGGGCCCAGACATACATGAAGACTAATTTTCAAACAGTCTTGTTTACAGATGAGTGCCGAGTAACCCTGGATGGTCCAGATGGACGGAGTAGTGGATTGTTGGGGGATGGCCACCATGTCCTAACAAGGCTGTGACGTCAGCAAGGAGGTGGAAGAGTCATGTTTTGGGCTGGAATCATTGGAAAACAGCTGGTAGGCCCCTTTAAGGTTCCTGAAGCTGTGAAAATGACCTCTGCAAAGTATATACAGTTTCTGACTGAGAACTTTCTTCCATAGTACAAAAAGCAAAAACATGCCTTCAGGAGCAAAATCATCTTCATGCATGACAATGCACCATCTCATGCTGCGAAGAATACCTCTGTGTCATTGGCTGCTATGGGCAAAAAAGGAGATAAACTCATGGTGTGGCCACCATCTTCCCCTGACCTCAACCCTATAGAGAACCTTTGGAGTATAATCAAGCAAAAGATCTATGAGGGTGGGAGGCAGTTCACATCAAAACAGCAGCTCTGGGAGGCTATTCTGATATCATGCAAAGAAATACAAGCAGAAACTCTCCAGAACCTCACAAGTTCAATGGATGCAAGAATTGTGAAGGTGATATCACAGAAGGGTTCGTATGTTAGCATGTAACTTGGCCTGTTAGGATGTTTTGGAGTTAAATAACTTTTTATTTCAGGGAATGCTGCAAATTCAACAAATGAGCTTTTCCAGTTATTTTAAACATATCAAATGCTTATAAACTCTACTGTGCCTAATAATTTGGAACAGTGCATTTAGAGATTTTTTTTAATTGTGCAGATTATACTGTTATCATTTGGAGGTTTGTTCAATAAAATTCGATGTATACTCTAACCGGTGATGACTTTTTATTACACTGACTGTTATTTGCACCGACGATTTAGGAAAATCAGAAAATAAGAACATTTGCATAATAATTTGCAAAATGGTGTAATTCTGAAACCATGTGAAAACAAATTGAAGTTATAATGACTAATGAGATAAGTTATTGCAAAACACAGATACATAATATAATAAACAGGTGAGGATAAAAAAAATGAAATTGCAATTCAGCATATACATACTGTACGTGACAAACATATAATGTACGCTATGTATATTAGCACTTTTTTTTAAGTGTTCTCATAATAAGTAACCATTGGATTCTGGCTTGTCATGCTGTCAGAATTTGTGGCAGATCAGAACCCCAAACTGCAGATGCTGTGTTTCTGGGAGACTGCCCCTCATCAGTGCAGTGTGTGGGAATTTTGATATGGCTGTATGAGAGGCTAAGACGAGATCTGGGGGACTAGCTATTCCCCTCATGGAGAGGAATCTGCCTGTCGGCATAAGGAGACAGATATGCTGATAAGGAGACTTATAGCCGCAATGTTCCTCTGGAAAATATGCTAATTGTTACTTCAGTGAGGAAGTGAAAAACTCTAATGACACTCAATAAGGGTAGCCATCCTTAATGTGATAATCGACTCTTTAACAAGCCTTTTAATATGACTTAGGATTTGTGCCAGATTAGAACCGCAAACTGCAGGAGCTGCGTTTCGGGGTGACTGCCCTATATATATATATATATATATATATACATATACAAACAAGGAGCAGCGAGTGGTGCTGGCTTTCCCGGGTGCAAAGCGACCTCCACCGTCCACAGTGTTTCTCAATATACATACATACAAATGTCGCAGCACTCCCTTGGTGGTGTATAGCAGTTGTTTATTCCAGCTTGGGTAGGTACAAAATGGCAACGTTTCAGGCCCCCCACGCCCTTATTCCGGTAGGAATAAGGGCGTGGGGGGCCTGAAACGTTGCCATTTTGTACCTACCCAAGCTGGAATAAACAACTGCTATACACCACCAAGGGAGTGCTGCGACATTTGTATGTATGTATATATATATATATATATATATATATCTATTATATAATCACGAATGCTGCGAGTGCCCCTTTTGAGACTGCGAGTCAATGTCGTCATGTGGATACGAAAAATGCATTGGCCGCGCAGCGGCCAATGCGAGCAGTTGTAAGGCGACTCGCTATGCCCGCGTAGCGGGCATGGCGAGTCGCCTTAGCACCGCGAAGCATTGGCCGCGAAGCGGCCATTGCGAGCAGTTCTAAGGCGACTCGCTATGCCCGCGCAGCGGGCATGGCGAGTCGCCTTAGCACCGCGAAGCATTGGCCGCGAAGCGGCCATTGCGAGTCGCAGACTCGCTCTACTAGAATCCCGATGCATTGTGCATCGGGCACCCATCTAGTATATATATAAAGGACTTCCCTAGGGAAGAAAGAACTGTCGTATGGTCATAAAATTTATAATTTTCATCCTCCCAGATCCAGAACCACCAGAAGACAAAGGAGAGGGGGCCGGAAGTGGCACAGGTGGCAGAAAAGGCAAGAAAGGAAAGAACCCGACACGTCCAGGAGCACCCAAGAAATGAAAGGAGTGGACAATGTTATCAACATTTCTAGTAAGGAACTCACAGTTGCCCAGAATATGGTATTGAATAAAGGTCTATCATTTGTTTTTTCCAAACATGTTAACTGGTTTAAGCTACAAACAGATTTGTTCAGGTTTTTTAGGGCAATAAAAAGGAAGTATTGGTTTAGTAATAAGGAGAAAACACTGCCTGTGAGAGAGGGTGAGATCTCCCTAGCTGATCTTGGGCTGAGCAGAGGCAGTGATTTCTTGCCACCTGACAATATACAAAGTATTGAGATATTTATATCTGCTGTGAAAAACGATATAGAAGGGTTAAAAGATAAGACTGGTATATCGTTTAATAGACCAAATGTGACCAGAGAAGAGATACAGGCGGCTGATAGTCTTGCCCGGGACGACAGCCTAATTGTAAAAATGCTGTAATAGGACCAAATGCCGGAATGCCCGCGCTGCCACCAAAAATCACCAGGAAACGAAGAGTTAACCGGGCAGATTTTTCTTTATTTCATCCTATGCGTTTCGGAGCCTCTATCCGAGCTCCTTCCTCAGGGAACAACCGTTGTTCCCTGAGGAAGGAGCTCGGATAGAGGCTCCGAAACGCGTAGGATGAAATAAAGAAAAATCTGCCCGGTCAACTCTTCGTTTCCTGGTGATTCTTGGTGGCAGCGCGGGCATTCCGGCATTTGGTCCTATTACAGCATTCCTGTTTCCACGTTTATCGTGAAGGTGCGGCCCTGCAGCAGCCATCTTATAAGCTATCTTACAGGCGATTATACTGGTTGTGGGTGGCACAACTGAATCAGGTGAGCAGTTCTTAATTTACACCGATATAACTTTTAAAAAAAGGATAAGACCCTATGCGCATTTATCTCACGTTTGCAGGTTAATTGTAAAAATGGCAGACAAAGGTGGGGCGGTAGTCGTGCTGGACAAGACAAAATACATTGAGGAGATTAGGCGCCAGCTTAATGACACTGATGTATACAGTAAAATAGAATGTGATCAAAAATTCAGAATTCAAAAAAAGATCAATAGTATATTAGAGGTGGCAAAAACTGAAGGTATTATTGATCAAAAAACGGTAGATTATTTGACGGTACAGCATCCTAGGACCCCGGTTTTGTATGTGCTCCCGAAGGTGCACAAGTCCCTCACTGACCCCCCAGGAAGACCAATAGTGTCTGGGGTGGGGTCAGTGACGAGTAAAATAGGGACTTATCTGGATAAAGTGCTAAATCCGATAGCAAAAGAATCCGGATCATATATAAAAGATACAGGGCACTTTCTGGCACTATTGAGAGGGGTGGAGTTAAAGGATGAAGTCATAATGGCGTCATTCGACGTCGTCTCTCTATATACATCGATTGGTCACTCTTTTGGTTTATATGCACTAAAAAAGAAACTTGAAAGGACAACATACAGCAATGGTTTTAAACAGTTGATAGTGGACTTATTAGAGTTGGTCCTAAAGGAAAACTATTTCATGTTTGGTAAGGAATATTTTATTCAAAAGCGGGGGGCCGCTATGGGCGCCAATATGGCGCCCACTTATGCAAATATCGTTATGGCAATTTTGGAGGAGGACGTCGTCTCTGTATCCCACCACTTTCAGAAGGTCCTGAGGTGGTAGAGATACATTGACGACGTCTTCCTCCTCTGGAAAGGTACAGAGGAAGAACTGATTTGTTTTCGAAATTTCCTTAATGAGGTTAATGAGACGATCAAATTTACACTTGTCCATTCAAAAGAAAAACTCCAATTTTTGGATGTCTTGGTGAAAATGGATCAGGGTAAAATTGTGACTACACTCTATACTAAGCCAACAGATAGGAATAAACTGTTAAGATTCCAGAGCCAACATCCGGGGGGTATAAAGAAATCTATACCCTATAGTCAGATGAAGAGAGTCAGCCGAATAGTGAGTGAAAAAACGGAACTCGGTGGACTATTGGATGACCAAGTCTCGAGATTTTAAGAGCGAGGCTATCCAATTGGCTTATTGAGAACCCATAAAGAAAGAGTCTTGGGTGAAAGGGAGAAAGAAGTCCCATTAGAAAGAGAAAAGGTAACAAAGAAAAAATTGAAAGAGAGAATACCTTTGATAACTTCGAATGGAGAGGAAAGTGGGCAAGTTGCGACCATTATCAAAAAACATTGGTCAATACTATCAAGTTGCTTATCAAAAGTGGAGGAATTCAATAACCCACCATTAATAACTTGTAGGAGAGGTAGGAGCCTTAAGGATATGATAGTCCACTCAGATATAGGACCACTGACTAAGTTAAAACAAAATACCATCACAGGCAAAGCCAGGAGGGGGTGTTACCCCTGTCTTGGCTGCGTAAATTGTAGTTATATGAACAAGGGAAATAGATTTCAAAACCGTAATGGAGGAAAGACCTTTGAGATTAGACATCTGCTAACTTGTACATCAGAATTTGTAGTGTACCTATTGGAATGCCCATGTGGGCTTTGGTATGTAGGCGAGACTACATTAGAGTTTAAGACTCGCCTGGGCCAACACAGGTACACCATAAGAGAAAAAGTAAAAAATCTACCAGTTTCTAAACATTTTTTAGATCTGGGGCATCAAGAGAAAGACCTGAAATGTCGAATAATTGATACAGTGCCCCCCCTCAGGAGAGGAGGAGACAGGGAAAAATTGCTTAAAACGAAGGAGTTAGAGTGGATCTATCGGCTGAACACACTGAAGCCACACGGTTTACATGTGGATTACAAGCTTAATGCGAAATTATAAAGAATTATTCTATACTTATTATAATATATAATAGATAGGGTGACTTCATTTGTTTTTAATATGAATGTAGTCTTGTAAGTATATGTATTAATGTTATGTATTTTTTTTCTCTCTATTGCAGAAATGTTGGAAGAGAGAAATTTTAATGCACGTAAAAAAAAAAAAAAAAATTTGTGATGGCTCACACAGATATGCAGTATGGATATTTAGACTCAATCAGATAATGAACATTTATAGCAATAGAATTAGGAAAAAGTTAATCTATTGCTTTATAGTTATGTCGGGGTCGTTGCGACAATACACTCCTTCACCAGTCACTCCAAATTAAACTAAGAGCATGGGGTACCCAAGTAAGAATGAGTCAGACAAGGTATTCTGGTTCAATCTCATTGCATGCTCAGCCCCGGTCACAGCAACTCACTTTTATTTCCGGTTACACAGCATTTTATACTCTAGGGAATAGGCGTGAATTGGCCAGGACAAGGTGGGATTAGATGGGGGTTAGGTGGGGTTAGGCTAATATATCTAAATCTAGTGTTAGTGATTAGATCTTCGTTCTTCTGTTAAATTCATCCTTCCTCCTGCTTAGTCCATCCTTCTTCTTGACACGGTGCCATCTCTGGGCTCCTGGTATGTGGGACATCTCAGGTTTCTCCTGGTACTCCTTGACGCAGACATCCAAAGAATATATCTTATCTTCTCAGTTCTCATCCATCTCAACACAACAGTATCTTCTTTTCAGCAGGCAGATATATCTATTGGATACTAGGTTAAAGGAAAAACTTATTGTTTCTCACCTAGAGCATTATAATAAAAATATACAATATAAAAGTATATAAAGAAAATATAAATCAGTGGAAAAGCGTATTTTCTACCTTGACAAATCCTCCCTAAACAAAAAGTTTTTCCCTAAAGGTCCTTCGAGACTGTCCATGTGATGGGGAAGGGGAAATGGATTTCTTCATCCAGACACCTTAGAGACTCCTTCCCTGTAAAGGGCCCCCAGGCACCTGAACCCTACACTAGCCTCACATGGAGTTCTCCCATTGTCCCTAAATCGGCTCTCTTAATCTCATTGACTTCATCTGAAAATAAGAGGGGGAATTGTAGAACAGTCAACATAACATATTCAGACATTGCTACAAGGAAAAAGGTTGTGTCATATAATTCTACAGTTAGTATAGAAGAAATTAATTTCGCTATTCATTGGCTGTTTTCAGAGTCCAATCCGTTGAAGGGGAAAGAAACCTCACACATATTAGAAACGGCCTGGGGAATTATGTATCAGTTTTACACTATTAAAGGTACAAGACTCATCCTCCCTTGAACATTTTATACCACTTTCATTATGGAGAGTATACAAAAGGATATGAACTTCTTAAATATCTGCAAATAAGCACAGTTATCCACCTGTACTTACTTATTCTAAAAACATTTTAACCAGGGTATGTTTGACATTCTATAATACCTTGGATAGGAAAAAGAGATTTACACATATTGGGACAATTTTATACAGTTTTCTTGGTTTCTTTGTCCGCTCACTACTTGCAATTTCCAAAACCCATGGAGCGATCGCCGCTCGAAGCCCGTACCTTTCTGAGTTATATTGTGCACAAGAATAATGCAGGATAGTATACACAGCTTACCTGTACCAGGAGCGAACTAGGAGGTACTCACCTGATCTCACCCGTGATCTATTTTGAGGCGTAAAGTGAGGCCAAGCAGAGACCAGTCTAACCTTTGCTGATAAAAGACATCATGGCCTGCCCTGTCCCCTCTCGCGACTCCTAGTTTAACACTGTTAGTGGTTCGGTCAGTCCCTATAAGGCAGTCGACTATAGAGAGAGCTCAGGCCGCCAGACGCAACCTGGCTGGCATGGGGAAACCACCCGCCACTACCTTTCCTACCTTTTGTTGTAGCTTGCCTTCTACCTCCGAGAGGACAGGACACCTGTGGTGATTGTCAGTATGATTATACCATCCTAGACAGATAACATGGTGTTTACCTTCTAATTACCTCATATGAGGATCCTACTTGCGTCCAATGTAAGAAATCATATCTCCTATACCTGAAAAACAACTAAAAAATCTATTAATGTCAAAGATCAGAAAATCCTTATTCAACATTATAATTGTAATTTTCTGCTAGTTATTTTGAATATATTTCTATTACTGGACAATAAATGGTAAAACACTACAGAATATATGGGCGCTGTACATCAGAGCAGACATATGTAACATCACCTTTAATTCAAAATTCCTGCTACCAGCATTCTCTCCAGAAAGCCTCCTCACCCCTCCCATATGGGGAAAGATAACGGACTACAAAAAATATTCTCACACAGTAAGGAACAAAGACTGCTCTGATAGAAAGAATTTAAGGAGGTGGGGGGGATAGTCTACTCCCTTCCACATTTTCAAACTCTTTGGCCTTGATATGCCTACAAGATGTCCACAATCCTGATAAAGGACCTAACTAGGTACTTTCTTCTTTCTTGTCTTTCCACCCTTTTTTTTTTTTTTTCTCGACTTTGTGTTACTTTCTAAACTATACTTTCTGTTGCTTTTTTCATCAAACTTGCTAATTTCCATCTCTAACATCTCACATTGACTCAATTGAGTGTCCCCTTGAAATACAATCTATATTCCTGCTTATTGACATACCTTATACATTCTGGATCCATTAACTTAACAATACCTTCATCACATTGTAGTTAGATTTTCCTGTCTAGTACCACCTCCCCACAGCGTCAATATATATATTATTTCCCCTTGGGCGCTCAGTATAATAATCTTCCCTCTAGATAGCTTAATTTTTAAAACACACAACAACCATAAATAAGGGAAAGTTCCCCCTGCCATAACTACATCTCTAGCTAAATTATCCCTGTGCTGCAGGTGGCTATTGACAACATTCACTCATATAAATCAATAAAAATCTGATTACTATTATTGTATTCAATATTAGGCATTATTATTAGTACCCAACTACCATAAATATGAAAAATCCGTCTTTGCCATTCAGAATCCCTGGAAAGACGGGTAAGACTCCAGTGTGCATGTCAGGAACCTGCAAATTCCCCCCTTCACTCCCCCTTTCTTTCGCTCTCTTCCTCCCCTCCTTCCAACACAGGCAGCTTCTACAAGGTTACGCGCACAGCTGTTTAGATAAGGAATTCTGAAACTCACACAATAGAAAAAAGAAATCTTTCTCTCCCAAACAGAGCTCACAAATTTGATTAACTGTTTCACACTTGTAGTTATATACAACTAACAATTCTAGCCATTATCTGAGATCCCGTGGCTTAATATCTAACTCTTCATTCACTTTTTATAACTTCAAGAACTTTCCATGACAGGAAGAATAGTAAAATATATTGATAAACAGACCGTGAACAGAGTGTAGTGACAGTCGGTGTGACTTCAATAAAACAGAATTATCTCCATAAGATTATATACACCTTACCCTGACTATCCCAAGTCAGTAACCTTGTCCCTGACTTCTTTACTGCTGCCTTTTTTTTTTCTGAATAAAATCATGTCACACGGATGGCTGTAATCTCCCTGACAAAGGCAATCCTACATACTTGTACAACCTATTCACATTCTTAACTGCCTCTTACCCTACCGTGACCCTACCAATGTCTTAATTTCCACAATATTCTCGTCTAACCTGTGGGGTACGGACGTCTTCTGCTTTAAGAGACGCAACATGACTCACAGAATACTACGTGCCTACTGCAGTTAGGACGCTGGTAACAGCGATCAACACCAGATCCCTTACAATCCACCTAACCACGCTCTCAGCACTTAAGTACAACTAATAAACACGGAACCAGGTACACAACGTGCCTCTAGCAATTCCAGTACCTAAGCACGACACCACAGGACACTATTACAGTCGTCCTAACTCCTTGGTGCTTACAGATCGCCTTGCCACGGTATTCTGAGGGTTTCAGAACTGCTTCAAACGACAGTTCTGAAAGAGACCCTTCTCTTTATCTCTAACTCATAAGCCACGGAGCTAATACACTACGTGCTCATAATCCTTCACAGGCACGGAACAAACTACACCACGTGCCCCCCCTCAGTCTTCTCGTGAGTGCGGAACTACATACACAACGCACTCGGACTTTCGAGTCACCATCTCATAAGCACAGAACCTAGTACACCATGTGCTTATCCCTGAATTTTATATAACATCATGTGTGCGTCTCCTTTCACTTTCACTCTCTCTCTGCTCCGTCCCCACGGCTTTGATCTACTTTACAACCTTCTCAGATTATACTTCACTTCCACATTTTAGCAACAGACACGGGCAGGGTCAATGAGTGAGGAATAAGATTGCACTTCATTTCACAAGTTAACAGCAGGCACAGATAGGGTTAATTTGCAAGTGAGGAATAATGACCGGTGGAGGAGGCATGGTGTTCACACGAGGACGCGCAGGAGGCGACGTCTCGTTGTTGCTGGTTCGGAGCATGGCGCGGGATCGCGCTAGGTCTCACCACTCGACCGGTCACCCCCCCCCGGACCCAAAAGACACCTTCAGATTAACCAATAACGGCTGAGACACAGTAAGGGCGACACACATAAAATGTGATCTCCACTTACCGTGTTTGAAGGGTGATCAGTCCTTGAGGCCAGCCGATACGGGTATCATCCAGGGGCATCCGGGCACGGGTCCGTGGGGGTCTCGGATCGCTGGCCACGCCCCACGTTGTTGCGCCAAATTGTCGGGGTCGTTGCGACAATACACTCCTTCACCAGTCACTCCAAATTAAACTAAGAGCATGGGGTACCCAAGTAAGAATGAGTCAGACAAGGTATTCTGGTTCAATCTCATTGCATGCTCAGCCACGGTCACAGCAACTCACTTTTATTTCCGGTTATACAGCATTTTATACTCTAGGGAATAGGCGTGAATTGGCCAGGACAAGATGAGATTAGATGGGGGTTAGGTGGGGTTAGGCTAATATATCTAAATCTAGTGTTAGGGATTAGATCTTCGTTCTTCTGTTAAATTCATCCTTCCTCCTGCTTAGTCCATCCTTCTTCTTGACACGGTGCCATCTCTGGGCTCCTGGTATGTGGGACATCTCAGGTTTCTCCTGGTACTCCTTGACACAGACATCCAAAGAATATATCTTATCTTCTCAGTTCTCATCCATCTCAACACAACAGTATCTTCTTTTCAGCAGGCAGATATATCTATTGGATACTAGGTTAAAGGAAAAACTTATTGTTTCTCACCTAGAGCATTAATAAAAATATATAATATAAAAGTATATAAAGAAAATATAAATCAGTGGAAAAGCGTATTTTCTACCTTGACAGTTACTCCCTCTAAGTTTGAAATAATATTGAGCCCTGGTGATGACTCACCCGGATAAGCAGTATGGTCATTTTGACTCAGTTTAATGATGAATATTTATAGCAATAGAATAAGGAAAAAGTGAATCTATTGCTTTGTAGTTACTCCCTCTAAGTTTGAAATAATATTGAGCCCTGGTGATGACTCACCCGGATAAGCAGTATGGTCATTTTGACTCAATTTAATGATGAATATTTATGGCAATTTATAATAATAAAAAATTACATCTATTGCATTGTATTTGCTTTTTTTAAGGTTTAAATAATATTTGGTCCTGTATGCACGTTGAAGGAGGGTGACACTGTTCTGAGGTATAGCACTGCCAAGATGCCGTTGCCCTTAATAGGGCTAGACATTTTTGAGTCAGTATATACGCGACCCTAGTTGTTGTTTGCGGTGAGTGGATGACACCTGGGGGAGGATCGAGGTGTCACTACAATTCCGGAGTGTTTCATGGACTATCGGTGTAAAAAAACAGGAGAGAGAAAAAAAAAAACAAAAAACTATTGATCTGTTGATTGTACTAAGAAAACTAAGAGAGCTATAAACGTTTATAACCGCAAGAAAGAACCGAATATGGAGCATATTTAATACCGCTGCTTTGATCTAGGTGGCTTAGATGAAGTGAGCACACTCAGTGGGTGTAGTTAACCATGGGCACTACTGAGCATGAGCAATGGGTGTAAGATGAAACATCGTGAGATTTGCTTTTTTCCCGGGCATGCTCAGTAGCACCTCCTGGGTAATGCACATGGAGGAAGGGTAATGGTGATGCACTGCATAGAGGGGTGAGTCAATGATTAATCATACAAACACCTGTATAAGATATTAATTGGTAATAGAGAGATAATGTATAACTTTATGTAGAGTCACTAATGAAGATTAAATGTGAAGAAATAGCGTTTATATCAATATATGGAAGACACTGAAGACACTTTAAAGAGTTATGCACTTTTATAAATGCACTATTTATTGCACTTTTGTATAATTGATACTTTATGGCATATGGTAATGAACTGCTATAAAAGTGTCTCTGAAACACCCTGTATCTAGCTTGAGAAAGAACCACAGACGGTTTGAAACGTTGCTCACTTTGTTTTTTGCACTATATGGCCAATAAAGGTCTTTGAAGCATTGAAATCTGGAGTGCTGCCTGCTATTTTTGTGGTGATATTTGTGGTAGGTGGGAAAGCTGCCAAGGTAGGCTTGCACTAAATGTGCTTTTTTTGTGCTGCTCCTTTTTTCTGGTTTTATATACCGTATTTTTCCTTTTATAAGACGCACTTTTTTTCCTCCAAGTTTTGGAGGAAAGTGGGGGGGCGTCTTATAAAAGGAATATAACATTCTATCATCCTCAGTTGCTTGGGAGGGGGAGACAGCAGTGAAGTGGGGTCAGAAGTGGCAGGGAATGGTCCCTGCTGAAGAATCCAGGCGGCAGGAGCACCACGTGTCCCCGGCTCATTAACTACTTAGATATTCACTTCACTGCTCCCAGTCCCCACCCACCTCTCTGCACTGAAGACAGCGCGGAGAGGTGAGAGCACGGGGAGCAGGAGAAGCTGCTTAGCCAGCACACATGGTCGCTCCTGCAGCTGCTGGGGACATTGTGTGCTGCAGATAGTGAGAACGAGGAGCTGGGTGCAGCTGTGGCAAGTGAATCAGCACTGAGCTTTGTGCTGATTCACTGCCATGAAGACAATGGCAGAGCAGGACAGATCGTCACTTTATCACAGCAGGTACCCTGTTTGTCAGTGTCCTGCCTCACTCCCTCTGCTCAGTGTAATGTGTCCTGCTGAGCCCTGACACCAAGCAGAAATGCAGGAAGCTCGGTCTGCATTTCAGGAGCTTCAGTGTATGGAGAGCAGGGCTGGAGCCTGCATATAACGGCAGTGTACAGCTCCCCTGGCCCTGCATACAGGTCAAGCTCTGTGGTGACTTGTAATTAGGAGACAGGGCTGGAGCATTATATTTCAGCACAGTGTACAGCCCCCTCCCTGGCCCTCCCTCATACAGGACATCACATCAGATCTTTATATACAGACTGGCCACTTCCTTCATTTCAGCAGGGTGATGGCAAAGCAGGACACATTAAAGTGAGTGCACATGTATATGTAACATAACCACTAATAAAGTAAAGTTAACACTACCAATACTGTGCTTAACTAGAACTCCAAGCATGCTATAGGATCTACAGTACATGCTGGGAGTGATAGTTCTTAAAGGGATTGTTACTACATGAACAAGTCCCATCTCATTCATCTTGTTGGCCCTTGTAAAAGTAATAAAGACCATACTAAGGGTGTGCGCTCACAGTCGGGAGTAGCTGTGTGTTGGACGCGGCTCCTCCGGACATAAGTGAAGCCACATGTGGAGGCAGGGAGACCCCAGCTGCCCTGTACTCACCATGTGTGGCGGGTGCAGGGCGGCTTCTCCCTGCAGTCCCCCGATGGGAGCCGCTTCCAACTCCACAGCATGAAATGAACATGCTGAGAAGGAGCGGAATGGTGGCAACCCGCACTGCAGCTGTCAGAATGCTGCGGTCGGATGAAGCATAGTGAGTATGGGATTTCTACAAATCCCATCCACTATGCTTGTACTGTACTACGCAGCATTTTGGACACAGCAGCAAGATGCTGCGTCCAAAAGGCTGCGTATACTCATAGTCTGCACGCACCCATACCCCTGATTCTGCAGCAGTTCCAACGTTATCAGAAGTTGCATAGTCATGTCCCATGTGATATTGATATGAGACTCAGCCCTCTGACCAGTCAGTGCTGGCGTCTGTCTCCCCGCCAACAGACACTGGAGCAGAAGTCATTGGTGTTGCTCACATGCTGCACCTGCATCCGAAGGAAACAGACGCCAACACTGACTGGTCGCAGGGCCTGAGTGTCATATCAAAGTCATTTTTTGCTACAAATATTTTTTTCCCTATTTTCCACCTGTAAAATCTGGGTGCGTCTTATAATCCGGTGCGTCTTATAAAGCGAAAAATACGGGTATACAGTGCCTACAAGTAGTATTCAACCCCCTGCAGATTTAAGTGGTTTGATAAGATGCAAATAAGTTAGAGCCTTCAAACTGCAAACGAGAGTAAGATTTATTAACAGAAGCATAAATCTTACAAACCAAAAAGTTATGTTGCTTAGTTGAATTTTAATAAATTTTAAACATAAAAGTGTGGGTCAATTATTATTCAACCCCTAGGTTTAATATTTTGTGGAATAACCCTTGTTTGCAATTACAGCTAATAATCGTCTTTTATAAGACCTGATCAGGCCGGCACAGGTCTCTGGAGTTATCTTGGCCCACTCCTCCATGCAGATCTTCTCCAAGTTATCTAGGTTCTTTGGGTGTCTCATGTGGACTTTAATCTTGAGCTCCTTCCACAAGTTTTCAATTGGGTTAAGGTCAGGAGACTGACTAGGCCACTCCATCACCTTGATTTTTTCCCTCTTGAACCAGGCCTTGTTTTTTTGGGCTGTGTGCTTTGGGTCGTTGTCTTGTTGGAAGATGAAATTACGACCCATCTTAAGATCCTTGATGGAGGAGAGGAGGTTCTTGGCCAAAATCTCCAGGTAGGCCGTGCTATCCATCTTCCCATGGATGCGGACCAGATGGCCAGGCCCCTTGGCTGAGAAGCAGCCCCACAGCATGATGCTGCCACTACCATGCTTGACTGTAGGGATGGTATTCTTGGGGTCGTATGCAGTGCCATCCAGTCTCCAAATGTCACGTGTGTGGTTGACACCAAAGATCTCGATCTTGGTCTCATCAGACCATAGAACCTTGAACCAGTCTGTCTCAGAGTCCTCCAAGTGATCATGAGCAAACTGTAGACGAGCCTTGACATGACACTTTGAAAGTAAAGGTACCTTACGGGCTCGTCTGGAACGGAGACCATTGCGGTGGAGTACGTTACTTATGGTATTGACTGAAACCAATGTCCCCACTGCCATGAGATCTTTCCGGAGCTCCTTCCTTGTTGTCCTTGGGTTAGCCTTGACTCTTCGGACAAGCCTGGCCTCGGCACGGGAGGAAACCTTCAAAGGCTGTCCAGGCCGTGGAAGGCTAACAGTTGTTCCATAAGCCTTCCACTTCTGAATGATGCTCCCAACAGTGGAGACAGGTAGGCCCAACTCCTTGGAAAGGGTTTTGTACCCCTTGCCAGCCTTGTGACCCTCCACGATCTTATCTCTGATGGCCTTGGAATGCTCCTTTGTCTTTCCCATGTTGACCATGTATGAGTGCTGTTCACAAGTTTGGGGAGGGTCTTAAATAGTCAGAAAAGGCTGGAAAAAGAGATAATTAATCCACACATGTGAAGCTCATTGTTCTTTGTGCCTGAACTACTTCTTAATACTTTAGGGGGACCAAACAGAATGCTGGTGGTTTGAGGGGTTGAATAATAATTGACCCACACTTTTATGTTTAAAATTTATTAAAATTCAACTGAGCAACATAACTTTTTGGTTTGTAAGATTTATGCTTCTGTTAATAAATCCTACTCTCGTTTGCAGTTTGAAGGCCCTAACGTATTTGCATCTTATCAAACCACCTAAATCTGCAGGGGGTTGAATACTACTTGTAGGCACTGTATATACCGTGTTTCCCCGAAACTAAGACCCCCCCGAAAGTAAGGCAGGGTAGGGGGAACGGTGGGGTCTCTTAATATAAGGCCCCCCCGAAAGTAAGGCCGTCGGGGGGGGGGGGTGCTGGGGAATATAAGGCCAGTACCTGTCCCCCTGTGTGTCCAGGCTCCTCCAGTGTCCTTGCAGCTGCAGCCGCGCTGGTGCAGATAGGGTTAATCACAGCCGAACATGCTGTGTGCCCAGCCTTAAGTCACAGCAGCCCGGCTCCAGCTCTGATTGGCTCATAGGAAGCAGTGGGCGTGGCCATATGACGTCGTGGGCTCGTCATCTAGCCGCGCCCACTGGTTCCTGGGAGCCAATCAGAGCTCGAGCCGGGCTGTTGTGATGTCAGGCTGGGCAGAATTCAGCAAGGGCACACAGCATGTTAGGCTGTGATTAACCCTATCTGCACCAGCGCGGCTGCAGCTGCAAGGACACTGGAGGAGCCTGGACACTCTGGGGGACAGCAAGGAGCCACACTGAAGGCCAGGGGAGCTGGTAAGAAGCAGTGTGTATGTGTATGTGTGTGTTTGTAAGTGTATGTTTGTGTGTAAGTGTATGTGTATGTGTGTGTTTGTAAGTGTATGTTTGTGTGTAAGTGTATGTGTATGTGTGTGTTTGTAAGTGTATGTTTGTGTGTAAGTGTATGTGTATGTGTGTGTTTGTAAGTGTATGTTTGTGTGTTTGTAAGTGTATGTTTGTGTGTAAGTGTATGTGTGTTTGTAAGTGTATGTTGTGTGTGTGTGTATATTTGTAAGTGTGTGTGTATGTGTGTGTGTTTGTCAGTGTGTGCGTGTGTGTGTGCGTAGTGTGTATGTTTGTAGTGTGTGTTGTGTTGTGTATGTGTATGTGTTTGTAAGTGTATGGGTGGGTGGTGTGTGTGGATGGGAGGCTGGAGTGGCTGGGGCTGCCAATATAAGACCCCCCCCGAAAATAAGACAGGGGGCCACTTTTGGCCCCCCAAAAAATATAAGACAGGGTCTTACTTTCGGGGAAACACGGTATAATATATATATAATATATATATACATACATATACATTTGTAGTGACCTGATTCGAACTACACCTGCTTACCTTATATGTCACATTTTAGCTAGAGGAATATTAAAGAATACCTATCTTAGATACCCAGAAAATCAGTCCAAATAGAATTGATGTATTTCAGAGTTACACTTTGTATTCTCCACAGTGACAGTGTGACTGATACCTCAGAGAGATGGCTCAGCTGTCACTCAGTGACCCATTAATGCAACATTTCTATCGGCCTGAGTCATAGTCTTGTTTTTCACATAGCAAGATAAAGCTCCCGTGAGATTCCGAATTCTAACAGCAATGGGAAGACAACAACAGTGACAGTATATCTATCACACTGAAGGAGCTCACAGTGCAGCAGTTTTTGAAAACAGTCAAAATACAAAATGTCTCTCTCTGTCTCTCCCCCCCTCATATATGTATATAAATATATATATTTATATGTATATATACATTACCGTTGAAAAGTTTGTGGTCATTTAGAAATTCCCTTATTTTTGAAAGCACTTTTTTTTTCAATGAAGCTAACATTAAATGAATCAGAAATACACTCTATACATTGTTAATGTGGTAAATGACTATTCTAGCTGCAAACGTCTGGTTTTTAATGCAATATCTACATAGGTGTATAGAGGCCCATTTCCAACAATCACCACTTCAGAGTTTTAATGGTACATTGTGTTTACTAACTGTATAAGAAATAGAAAAAATTTCCCAAAGGGAAAAAAAACGATCATATAGTCATTTCTATGAAAGTATAAATTTTATTATTAATTAAGGGATGTGCGGTATAGGGGGTGGGGACAAGGTAGAAAACCAGCATGATACAATATTATTTTTTCATTATTCAACTACTTCATACATGTATACACCCAATATTCAATTTCAATTTTATTTTATTACATATCACATGATGGTATACATATATTGAATTTAAGGTAAGGAAAAGCATTAAACAACAATTCTATTCCGTGTATTATTCAACCTTATATATTGCCTATAGACAACAAGGGAGTACCTGGGGATGTATCTACAGCAATGATCTGCAATTAATCAATTGGTTTTAAGTATGCAAAAAGTTTGTCATTATATGACCAGCATATCATCTCCTCCTATCTATATGTTTACATAGCACTTGCATGTTGGTCAGATCATCTCCCACATAGGGGATTCAATTCATAGAATAGAGGTCACCTGTATGTGCAAGCCAAATTATAAACAGCACCTCAATGATATAAATAGAGGAAATCTACTGATGCCTATTCCCAGCAAAAAAATTGCCAGGAGATGTATATACAGCGATAATAGCAGTTAATCAATTAGTTTAAATATGCAAAATTATGTCATTATATGACCACCATATCATCTCCTCCTAAATATATGCTTGCACATAGCAATTGCATGTTGGTCAAATCATCTCCCACCTGGGGAATCCAATTTACCAATTGAGAATCACCTATACATGCAAAAAACAGCACCTCAATGGTATAAATAGAGGATATTTGCTGGTGCAGCCTAAAAACCTCTAATACATCCTAGAATAGGGTAATTTCCCCTCAGGCACACACTCGGGGATCTATTACACCATCCAATTATAACCACAGAGTTGTCACAATGCTGTTCCATACCTAATTATCTCAGCCGTCATATCATGCGTGCGCCCTGATGCGCATTTCGGAATTTCTCCTTCTTCTGAGGGCTTAGTGAGTGAGGGGGAAGGGGCAGGATAAAATAGCAACGATAGCCAATCAGCGCGCCGCTCCTGTTGCTATGGCGGCGGACGCTTACAGCCCAACGTCATGTCCGACCACGCACCATCGGCGGCGTCATGGAGAGGTGTGCCAGTGGGTCAGCTGACCCACAGCACACTCCCCATAGAAACGCCAAGCCGATGAGCGAGACGGCGCCACTGGGGAAGCGCCCGCACAGCAGCAGGAGCTAAACAGATAGAATGTAGTTCACAATGATTCAAAGAGTCAGGTATATTAACTCAATACACATGAAAACACAGCATCCAATGATACACAACCGAACATTAGATCGAACGGGGATGATATCCACTTCATCATAGGGCACACACATGAGTCCATTAGTACTTTACATGACTTGAATGCTGAATGCAATACAAATATCAGTATATGGAAAACCGATCTCAACTACTTATCCCCAGAAATATATACACATATTGCATACAGCATAACCTAAGCACCACATATAGGCAATCATATATGCTGATTACATATATGTACATATAAATGGATACACCACATACAGCTAATTACAATGCATGTCTAACAAGAGAGTACATAGTCGTGACAGTGGTGCACATATTTATATTGACTCTTGTACATTGAGAATGCCTGAGTCAATATCCATGTCTTGGAGGAGGGGAGGAAAAGATTGGATGGGGGAAGGGAAGGGGGAAAAAAAGTTTTTGTGGTAGGGATAGGTTGGAAGGCAATCAATAAGGACAGTCAATAGAAGACTATATATTCTGATTACATATATATACACACATATAGATGAATACCCCACATACAATTAATTACAATGCATAAATATCAAGAGAGTACATAATCGTGATAGTGGTGCACATATTTACATTGACTATTGTACATCCAGAATGCCTAAGTCAATATCCATGTCTTCAAGGAAGGGAAGGGGGATGGATGGATGGATGAGGGAAGGGAAAGAGGGGGAGGATTGTGGTGAGGATGGGTTGAGGGAAAGGGAAGGGAGGGTAGGGTGGGGAGGGGGGAGGGAAGGGTTGGGGAAGGGGGGGGGAAAGGAGGGGGAAAGGGAAAGATTGGAAGGAGAAGGAAAAGGAATCCGTCTCTTAATGTCTTAATATCATCATACACCAGATGTCATTAAGGTGAACCCCCTCTTATAGCACCACATATATTACAAGAGTGATTACACCTGCTAATAGTCAATTGCACCCATATGTACACCCTAAAGTTGGATCCAGTAGAATCAACAAACGAGTTACTACGCTCTATGTTGGGACAAGCCACACACTTGCCACAGGGGAAGCAGCCAATTGAGGGTGGGAATTTGTCCAAGAATGTTCCTTTACCATAGCCATCATAGTGGCTTCTAATGAGATGGTCTTTCAAGTTTTTACCACGTCTGATAGCCATCCGTGGTTGAGCTGGTAGAATTTTAGCCAGGGTCGGATCCGCCTGTAGAAAATGCCAAGATCTTTCTAGGGCTTTTCGTACCTTTGCATATCCACTATTGTAACCAGTGATAAATCTAACTGGATTGATAGATTCATGACTCATACGTGAGTACAGCAACTGGTTGCGTGATGAATGCTTTGCCCTATTGTATGCCTTCTTTATCATCCTTTTGCTGTATCCACGCTCCATGAATCTACCTTTAAGATCCGTGGCCTGTCTCTCAAAATCTTCCATCCGGGAACACATCCTTCTCAACCGGAGAAACTGACCCGTAGGTACAGATTCTATCATGTACTTGGGGTGCGCTGATGTAGCGTGGAATACACTGTTGGTGGAGGTAGGTTTACGGAATAATGAGGTCTGTAATATGCCACTACCATCACACTCAATAGATACATCTAGAAAGTCTAACCTTGTACTTGAGTAGGAATAAGTCAAATGTATATTATTATCATTGGAGTTCAATCCCCTCATAAATGGTGCGAGTTCACTTACTTCGTCCTGCCATATAAAGAAAACATCATCTATATATCGCGTCCAAAAAGGGACGCGATCGGCAGGGATGCCACCATCAGTCAAAAAGAGGTCCCTCTCCCACAGCCCCAGGAACAAATTTGCATAAGCTGGTGCAAATGATGCACCCATAGCCGTTCCCTGGAGCTGCAGGTAGAAGGACCCCTTAAAAGTAAAAAAATTATGGGTTAAAGAGAACTCCAATAAACATAAGACAAATTCCACCAAGTCCAATGGTAGATGTGATCTACAAAGAAAAAACCTAGCCGCTCGCAATCCATCAGCGTGTTTAATATTGGTGTATAGGGATTCTACATCCCCACACACCATAACTGCACCCCCACTTAGAGAAACTCCATCAACCTTCTTTAGAAAGTCCATGGTATCCCTCGTATATGATGGCAGTGATTCAACAAGGGGCTGGAGCATCAAATCCACCCATCTATTTATATTCTCCAGAAAGTTGTTATTTCCAGATATGATCGGTCTCCCGGGTGGAACCGTCTGGCACTTGTGAATCTTTGGTAGCAAATACAATGTAGATACCGACGGTTCCACAATACGTAGCGCTGAAGCCAGCTGACTGGTGACAACACCCTCCTCTACTGCCAAATCCAATATCTTATCCAGTTCATCAATGTATTTGGAAAGAGGGTTGAAGGTCAATTTCTTATAGCAGATTTTATTGCACAATTGTCTAAAAGCCTCTTCCTCATACATGGATCTCGGCCATATGACTATGTTGCCACCTTTGTCAGCCGGCTTCAGCACCACGTCCGGGAGACTTTTCAACTCTTTTAGGCGTTTTCTCTCACCACCCGTTAAATTGTCCATGCCACCATATCGAGGGATTTCCTCAAGGTCCCTCGATACTACCTGTACAAATAGATCAATATTGGCACATAAAGAGAGAGGAGGGAATTTTTTAGAGTGTGGTTTAATATTAGAAGGTATCTTACCTCTCTCCGACACTTTGTGCTCCAGAGAGAGATCATCCAATGAGGCTAATACCGCTTGTTCTTCCTCTGTAGGGAAGACAGAATGTACACTTGGGTTAAAGAAGTGCCTTTTAAAATATAACGACCTAGCAAATAGCTGCAGGTCCTTAATAGCCCCGAATGTATCAAAGCCAGCCACTGGTGAGAAGGTATCTGTAACTGTATAAGAAGGCTAATGGATATTTAGAAAACCCTAGAAAACCCTTGTACAAGTATATTAGTGGCTCGCCCCCAGGGCCATGTTCTACTCGAAAGGGGGCTATTCGGTCTCAGGATCACGGGGGCTGAGACCCGGCTCCGTGGCCCTGCGGAGTCACTTAAAAATGCGGGGAAATTGTTTAGGGATTGATGTTAGGGATGCCAACCATGGTATGCAGCTATGAGTGGCCGCGCGCTGCCTCTAGGGACGATGGACGGACAGATGGGATGGAGTGGCTCCCCATGGGTGGAGCGGGTCCCCAGGGTAGTAAGGGTAATTGGTAGTCTCTGGCAGGCAGGGGTTAACTTTAGGCCTCGTTACCTTGCTCAGTGGCCTTCACAGTCAGTTGCCACAGGAATAACATAGTCTCACACAGTTCTGGAATTCTGTACCTTGTTTACTCAAAGAAAGTGTCAGCAGCTCTTACAAGGTTTCACTCTCAGTGGAAATTCAGCCTGGATAGTCTTTAAGTAACCAGGACAATAAGTACTAGACCCTCGGTGGTATGCCTTTCTTTTCCATTTCTTGGTCCTTTCCTCAGCACTGCCTAATCGCCTCTCCTGCCAGCACCTCCACACAAAGAGCCCGGGTACCGACAACCACAGGCATTTACTGGCACCGCTTAACAGTGCCGCGCCTTAGTACGGCTGCTTTCTCCGAGATGTGCCAGGAAGTGGGCCACAGCTCCTAGAGATCTCGTGGCCCCCAGTTCAGCTGTTCGGGTGCTGGACTCCCGCATCGTGTTCAGGGCTGGTCGCTGCTTCTCTTGACCAACCCCTCCATCTGGTATCATCAGTCCTGGATTCGGGCACATGAGACGCTTCAGCTCCATCGGTGCCCCTAGAGTTCCTTCCGCACTGTTCCCGGGATGAACTCTCCTTCTGTTCTGCTCAAGTGCCCTGCTTCTCAGCTCCCACCTATTGCTTCCATCCTACTGCGGAACCACACTGCTCTACACTCTCCTCCATTGTTATCTACTCCTCTACTCAGTCTCTCTCCTCTACTCCCAGGATGAACTCCACTGTTGCTCCAGTCCCGCAGTTCTTGCTGCTACATCGTGCTGCTATTCTCCTCCTCCTCCGCTCACAACAACAACCACGAGTGCTGACACTTGCTTCCTTTTCACTCTCTGCCCTGACTTAGACTGACTAACTTCCTTTTTCTACCACCCCAACTTCCATCCCCTTACTGCCTTGGCACTAGGCCCTCTCTCCTGCGGGTCCGCCCATGGTACTCTCTTGTCTCTATGGGTGTTGGGTGTGTGTGGTGAGGGTCTTGCATTGCCACCCCAAATTCCGGACAACAGGGACACTACACCCGTGGAATGTGTGCAGTACCACTCGTGGCGACCAGACCAGTGGATCGCCACATTAGCACAACTGAAAATGGTTTGGTTGATTAGAGAAGCTATAAAAATTGATCTTCCTTTGAGCTGGTTGAGAATCTGGAGCATTACATTTGTTTGTTCTTTGAAACTCTCAAAATGGCCAGAAAAATAGATCTTTTATGTGAAACTTAACAGTATATTCTTTTTCTTAGAAATTAAGGTTATTCCATGTGGGAAATTGCCAAGGGACTGAAGATTTCCTACAACGGTGTGTACTACTCCCCTCAGAGGAGAACACAAACAGGCTCTAACCAGAGTAGAAAGAGAAGGGGGAGGTCGCACTGCACAACTAAGCAACAAGACAAGTACATTAGAGTCTCTAGATTGAGAAATCGACGCCTCACAGCTCCTCTACTTGCAGCTTCATTAAATAGTACCCCAAAATGCCAGTGTCAACATCCATATTGAAGAGGCGACTCAGGGATGCTGGCCTTCAGGGCAGGGCAGCAAAGAAAAAGCCATATCTGAGACTGGCTAATAAAAGGAAAAGATTAATATGGGCAAAAGAACACAGGCATTGGACAGAGGAAGATTGAAAAAAGTTTTATGGACAGACAAATCAAAGTTTGAGGTATTTGGATCATACAGAAGAACTTTTGTGAGACACAGACAAACTGAAAAGATGCTGGAAGAGTGCCTAATGCCTGGTAGAGGTAAGCATGGTGGAGGTAATGTGATGGTCTGGGATTGCTTTGGTGCTGGTAAAGTGCGAGATTTGTACAAGGTAACAGGAATTTTGAATAAGGAAGGCTATCACTCCATTTTGCAACGCCATGCCATACCATGTGGACAGTGCTTGATTGAAGCCAATTTCATCTTTAACAAGACAATGATCCAAAGCACACCTCCAAATTATGCATGAAGTATTTAGGGAAGAAGCAGGCAGCTGGTATTCTATTTGTAAAGGAGTGGCCACAAAATTGTCTGGGTGACCCCAAATTTTTGAACAGTAGTGTGTGTGTGTGTGTGTGTATGTATATATATATATATATATATATGTATATATATATACTCTTATCAAAGAAAGCAGCACGGCTTAATTTCGGGTGCAATTCAGTCACAGTTCCTCTCTCATCCACTGTATTCAATATCAAGTACAAATTGACTGCAGCACTCCATTTTCTTCTTCAATATGCCTTTATTGGGCCATCAGGTGCTTAGCAATGTTTCGGGATCACTATCCCTTCCTCTAGCCTCTAGCTAGAGGAAGGGAGAGTGATCCTGAAACGTTGCTAAGCACCTGATGGCCCAATAAAGGCATATTGAAGAAGAAGAAGAAGGAGTGCTGCAGTCAATTTGTACTTGATATATATATATATATATATATATGTATATATATATATATATATATATATATATATATATATATATATATATCTATATATGGCATATATGGAAAAAAGGAGTAGGCAGTAGTTTGGAGTGCTGTCTACTTCTTCATTCGGGATGTACCCAGCAAGTGGAAAGTTGCTAAGGTAGGAGGCATAGCACCCAGGACTAAATTTGCTTGTTACTCTAACTTTTTTGATACACAGTATATATAATATATATATATCTACTATATAATCGTCTAATTCTGTCTGTCTGTAACGGAAATCCCCGGCTGGCCACGGCCAATCAGCGACAGGCGCAGTCCGGCCGCAAATTGGCACGGATTTGAACCACGCACTCCATCACTACCATTGGGAGATCAGCGGTGCTAGCCGCTGATATCCCGATGGTAGCCGCGGGTCATCTCCTGCCGCACGGAGGTCAGTGGCGATGGAGCAGGGAGACGACCGACGCTAGCCAGTCATCTCCCAGCTGTTTGCAGCGGAAGTACCCTGACTGGCACCAGCAATCTCGCTCAGTGTGACATGCAGCAGCGACCAGGTCCCCACTATGAGATCGCTGATTGTGTCAGAATGGGGGTGCCATCACACATGGTGACACTCCAGCGATCCCTACAACAATACGACCTGGTAGGGATCGCTGGAGTGTCGCCAAGTGTGACGATACCTTACTGATCGCTGGTGAGGTGTCACACATGCAGATATATTGAACAAAGCGCATCGCTAATTGGTTATGCCCGGCCGGCCCGCGACCAACCAGCTACAGGCGCAGTCCGGACGCGAATTGCCATGGGATTTGAACCACACTCTTAAATCTTCATGGATAAACTACATACATACTTTAGAATACCCGACGCATTAGAATCGGGCCACTATCTAATATATATATATATATATATATATGTATATATATATATATATGTATATATGTACACCTACATATCTCTCTATATTAGTGCAGAGGTGTGAAGTTAGTTATGTTATGCTGAGGGTGTACATAAAGACTAGAGCTACTGTACATTATACCACCCCACACCATATTGTCAAGAGAAACATGGGTGTGATGTTCCCCCATGATGACCTGGAGATCTATCGTCTCCAGTGGTGAGTTCTGCTCTTGTCTCTGAAACATTGATAACCAGAGATCAGTCTGGGCAGCCTAGGGGGCAATATGTTTAAGAAACCTATATGAGGGAATATTAGGCTGCTTTCACACTGCATGATTTGTGATCCATGTCTATCCGTTTTAAAACTGATAGCCACGGATCAGTTTTGGCCTCTCATATTGGCTTTGTCACTGATCCGTTTGTGCCAGTTTTTTTCATGCACCCAGAATCGGAGACTGTTGCGATTTTGGGCTGCCTTGAAAATCAATGACACCAATGGACAGAAACGAATCCGTAGCTGTCAGTGTCAAATAACATGGATGTCTATGGAACACGGATCCATACAGATCCATGAAAAAAGGATCCATTTTGGTGTACTGAGCAGCTCATAAGCAAGGTACAGCTCCTCCCACCCTTATTTCTGCTAACTGATGACGGATCCATTAAAAAAAGTTCTGTGGACATCAGTTGCCATCCGTTTGAACAGATCAGTGCCTGCCTATATGGTCCTTAAAATTCAAGGATCCACACGGATGTGAAAATTATGCAGTGAGAAGGCAGCCTAACATGGTCCCAACTCTTGAGATTATAGTAACTAAAAAGTAAGCAAAAAAAGACATGTACAGCTGCTGCACAGACCACGTGCCAAAAGGTTGAAGAACAATAACTAGGAAACTGGAACAGAGAATGTGGGTAATCCTGTGCTGCTGACATTGAAAGAATCCAAAAAAAGGAAAAATATTGTAGTAACAGATGGTTTATTTGATGCATTTCAAAGTAGACTTAATTTCTTAATCAGGATAGGGCTATCCTATCAATGAAGTGAGTTCTGCTTCGAAACGCGTCAAATAAACCATCTGTTACTACAATATTTTTCCTTTCTTTGAATTCTTTTATCGTCATCAGTGCAGCATTTACCACGTTTTCTATTCCTGTTTCTTGGTTATAAACATTTTTAATTAGCATTTTTCCAGCCTTCTTTAGGTGTTTTGAACCTGTCATTGTCTTGAAGATTACACTATATATTGCAATACTAACTAGTGCATTACGGAAAAAATAATTATCCCTTATGTAGCCTATCACCTTCAGTGTACTAAACTGGAAGCAATCGGGTCCTTTGCATAGTGCGGGGGGGGGGGGGGGGAGTAATGGTCACTGGAATGCTTGCTATACCTGGGATATTGGCTCTTAAATTCTTATGTCAGACAATGACAATAGCAGTGAAAAAGTGGTTAAGAAACAGACACCAGCATTCTCTCATTGCTGCTGATAGTGGAAGGTACTGGCAGTATAATATAGTTAGCTCCTGCCTGTCATGCAGTGGGCTGAGCTCCTGAGCCCGCACAATATATCCGTGTTCAACAAATTATGTTCATGTATGTCACATCTAGTGAATGCATTAAGCTTATTTTCTAGTGATTTTTTTTTAGCTAGAGAACCATTTTTATCCTAACAATTTTGGAAACTGGAATACATTGGATCAGTGTAAAGGCTCAGTTACATGGTATGAGATCGTGAACGATATCGCTCAAACGTCACGGGTTTGGAGTCATTCAAATAACATTGTTAGGACACCATTGCGTGTAACACCGAGATACGACTACGATAAATCGTTGGATCGTTGATCGCAGATTTGAGAACATGTTTTCAAATCAAATGATCTTCGATCAGCCAACCTGCTACATCGTTGTGTGTGACACTGTGATAATGATGTCGTTAACGACTTCGTCCATTCACATCAGTGAACAAGTATCGTTCGCTGGGTTGTGCGAACGATAGCTGCTCGCTGCATCATTGGTGCGTCATCCATGATATATGTACGTGTGACATCTCACCAACGATGTCAAAAAGATGTCCTAACGACCGTGCACCCATGAGATCGCTGGCGATATTGTTACAATATTGCAGCATGCAACAGTGCCTTAAGACTAATACAGCCCAGCTATGTTGTATTACTCTAGCACAGGGGTGAGGAACTCCAGGTCTCAAGGGCTGCCAACGGGTCATGTTTTCAAGATTTCCTTAGTATTGCACAAGGGTTGGAATTATCACCAGTGCTAGTGA
The DNA here is from genome assembly GCA_033576535.1 of Allobates femoralis. Lineage (NCBI taxonomy): Eukaryota > Metazoa > Chordata > Amphibia > Anura > Aromobatidae > Allobates > Allobates femoralis. The sequence goes on from JARQOC010000003.1 coordinate 265,464,679, forward strand.
TTATATTATCACCTGTGCAATACTCAGGAAATCCTGAAAACATGACCTGTTGGCATGTTGTTCCCCACCCATGATCTAGTTAAAGTTTTTCATTAGAAAAATGTCCGGCGTTTTACTTTAAACTCCTTAAAATGTTGAAAATATAAAAAGCAGCAGCACAAACGACTCTACTTCATCACTGTACATTATATGATCTAATGGTGTAGGATCATGCTCTATAGAAATTACATACTAGTGCATCTCAATAAATTAGAATATCATCAAAAATCAATGTAATATTGCCATGTTTCAGAGCTCTCTGTCCCCTTCCTCAGGATAAATCAATATAATATTGCCATGTTTAAAGGCGTTTCTGGGAGCCCTTAAGCACATTGATTAATAAATCAATATTATAGACACCTTTTGATGCCTCGTGGAATATGGCAGCGCGGTTTTTAACCCTTCATCCTCCCTACTTTAATTTTCTGAAATAATAACCTTTGGGTTTTTATTGGCTGCAAGCAATAATCATCCACATTAACAGAAATAAACACTTGAAATAGATCACTCTGTTTGTAATGACTGTATATAATATATGCATTTCACTTCTTTTATTGAATTACTGAAATAAATTAACTCTTTGATGATATTCTAATTCATTGAGATGCACTAGTAGGTATGCCACATGTAGCAAAACAATGCTACTTGAATGTTGAAACTTCTAAACAATTTATTAAAAAAATATTAATTTACAAAGTTCAATACTAAGTTTTTTTCATAAAATTCAACTTCACTTTTATTTCATTTTCATAAATCAATAGTAGAAATATTTTTTAGCGTCCCTTGCAACATTCCTCCTAACCCTTATATTGCCTCTGTCACAGTAGTTTTGATACGTCTCCTACCATCCACTGATACATCTTTTCTATTTTTCCTATCTTTGTGAAAGAATGCCTCAGCCGATTCATTTGCTGTCTCGCCATATGACATACAGTCCATTCATAAGAAGATGCCAACAATGTCTCAACTAGAGTTGAGCTGTTTTGGGCGGTGTTCGAGTCATTCGAAGAATGCAAACAATTATCTTCAAATTCGGCAGTTCGAGGTTATGTTCGATAACGCTTCAATCACCAAAAGGACCCTATAAAGTGGTCTGGGGGCAGAGGAAAAGGCTGAAATGGAAGCATGATTGTTTAAAAGCTGGCGGTAAAAAGCCCCTGGCTTTTAAACAATAATTCAGCCTGATCCTCTGCCCCCCAAAGCCTCCCATTCCCATCCTCCCCTCCTCCCGCTGCCTCCCATCTCGATCCTGAGTCAGGAGCGGGCAGGAGCGCAGCACCAGGGAGCGGTTAGCGAAGGAGCAGGGCGGGGAAGCTGGCGGCGGTAAGGAGACTGCGCCGCCAGCTTTCCTGCTGTGTTCTGCGCTACCTGCTCCCTGATGCCTCCTGATCCCCCCCACCCACCGCCTCCCTACCTGATCCTAAGTTAGGATCAGGCGGGGGGAGCAGCTCCAGGGAGCGGGGAGGGGCCATAATGGAGCTGGAGCGCAGAACACAGCAGGAAAGCTGGCGGTGTGTTCACTACTGGCTTTCCCGCCTGTTATTTCAAATGATCATCTGATGCAGATCAGCTGTTCATTTGAAAAATCCGCGATGCTGTCTAGGAAAGTTCATGTGAGTTCATGCAGCATGAAATCACATGAACTTTCCCAGGGCTGCACAGCTCAGCTACATCTCTAGTAGAGGTTCTCTACCAGAGATGTAGCTGAGCTAAAGAAGAAAACCTGATTGGACTACGTCGGATGGAGGAGGAATTTTTAATAAAGATGGAGTCTAAGTGTATTTTTTATTTTATTTCTAATAAAATATTTTTTTTGTGTGTTGTGTTTTTTTTTACAAAATTCACTAGAAATTCATGGCGGTCATGTCTAATATTGGCGTGACCACATGAATTTCAGGCTTAGGGCCAGTTGATAACACAAAGCTGGCCCTAACCCCTGTATTACCCAGTGAGCCACCGCATCAGGGCCCTGGATGAGTTGGATATGTAGAGCCCACTCGGGACGGGGCACTCGGTGCCGGACCGGGGTGCTGCTGGGGGATGTCACGGCGGTCCTGGTCCGGACCGTGTCCCGGGCCCGCACAATAAAATGGGGAGTTATTTACAGGGGATTTGTCACTCGTGACGCCACCCACTATATGCGGCCAGTAATGGGGCCGCCACTGCTGCAGAACCTCCGGGGATGATGGGTTAGCAGATGGGATGGAATAGTTCCTGTGGGCAGAACTGGGTTCCCCGGGGCAGTGGTAGAGGTAGTTAAAGTCTGTGAGGATATTATTGATGCTGCAGGAGAGTAGGGGTAGCAATAGTGATGATAAGAGTAGAGGCAATAGCAGTCTATGAGGGCAAGTGGGGCTTCAGCATAAGGATGACACACACACTCACGGTTTCTGTTGTTCTTCAAGTCTTTACTGGCAGATGGTATTACACAGTATTGTCCACGGAGTCTGTACCAGGTTGCTCTCACCCTGACCGGGTCCTTGGCTTCCTACTTAAACGCTGTGTGTGGCCCTGCTGCTGCTTGTAGCTATACTGCTGGCCCTGTCTCTGCTCACGGGTACCAATATGCTGAGCAACTTGAGTCCTCTGTGTCATTGACTCCTTCGTGTTGCTTTTCTATGGTGTTGTGAAGATGGTGGACCTTCACTATGCCGGTGTTTACTGTCCTGTCTATCTCAGGCACAGCCTCGGATCTGGTATCCGTCTTAAGCGTCCCCCCGGGATCAAGCTTTTGGGGTAACTCTTTATCCTGGGTATGTTTCTCTGTTAATCTGTCTCCTTTCCTCAGACCTCTCAGGACCTCCACTGACACTTGGCACTGCTCCTGCTCCAGACTAGACTAAACTGCAGACTGACTAACTGTCACTCTTGTTTTGTGGTAAACAACTTTAGCTCCTCCTACTAGTGCAGGTGCCAGCTAAGCTCCTCCCACTTTCTAGTGTAGTGTTGTGTGGGGATTGAACCTGTGTTGTTTCTGTGGCATATTAACCCTTGGGGTGCCACATTCCCCCTTAGTTAAAGACAGTACTCCGGGACTGTGGAACAATAAAGAATAAACAATGAATGCAATTAATATTTACAAAGACTTAAAAGTAAAATCACAAAAATCACTAAAGTTTAAAAACAGTCCAAAAATTCAAAAAGCAGTCCTTCCGGGGGTTTAGTCTTTTGCCTCCGGGCTGATGAATATATACAAGAATGTTTATACCACAACCAGTCCGTGGTAGTATGGTCCATAAAAATAAAACAAAAGGGAAAAGTTTGAAGAATATGCAAGAAGTTCATACAGGATAGTCTCTGTAGGTACTGGCCTTTTTTAACGTTGCATTAACTATGTACATTTGTTTACCGGATTCATTTTATATTTACTCAAAAATATTTATATTTTACAGTTAATTTGACCTTTTTATCCCTGTACCTAGCTGGTAACTGCCCTCTGGTACTACGCTCGGATCTGCGTAAAGCGGGTGTACTACTTGCATGTAGCCTATTGGTGCTGGTAGGCATGTACCTATTTGTAGTGTTTGGTACTATGTTAGATGAAGATCTGACTGTAGGACTGGCAAGCTCACTGGGACAAGGAATTTGTTCTTCCTCTAATGGTTCTACTTCCAGTTCTTCAGGTCTTGGGACTTCTTCAGGTAACACGGGTTCTGGTAACACAGGTTCTGGTGTTGGTTCCACCATTGAAGGGAATGCAATCATTGGTACGACAACTGCTCCATGGTAATTTGGCCATGTTTTAGGGAAATCTCCTAGTACCGTGTGGAATACTTCTTCTTTTTCTTTAATAGGTTGGACCTGTACGGGTTCTGTTACTTCAGGTGTCTTCAGTGTTTCAGGACACAATTTTAGCTGATCACGAGATACGACTTGTGACGTTTTTCCTTCATCTTTACTTATCAAACAGGTTTTAACATTGTTTAGGTTAGATGGTAAGACTGTGTATGGGACGGTTTCCCACTGATTATCCAGTTTGTCAGTGCGTCTCTTTCTCTTGAGAACTTGATCACCTTCTTGTAATGGCATTGCTTGAGCATGTTTGTTAAAAGTTTTCTCTTGTCTTGCTCTTGCTTGTTGTAGGTTTCTCTCTACACATTCTTGCACTTGTTGATACTGTTTCTGACGTTTAGTATCCCAATCTGTTTCTTCTTCTATCTCTGTATCTGGTTTTTCAATTCCCATTTCTAGATCAATTGGTAGCTTACCGGGTCTGGCACGCATAAGGTATGCTGGAGTGCAGTTTGTAGAATTCACGGGGACATGGTTGTATAAGTCTACCAAATCAGGTAATTTATCTGGCCACTGGTTTCTTTCTGACTATGGTAAGGTCTTTAACAGTTCGATTACGATATGATTCATCTTCTCGCATAGACCATTTGTTTGGGGATGATACGTTGTTGTGCGAATCTTCTTACAACCGTACATATTGCAGAATTCCTTGAATAGTTCTGATTAAAAAGCTGGACCTTGGTCTGCAAGGACTTGTTCAGGGTAACCATGTGGTCTATAGAAATGCGTCTGGAATGCTTTTGCTGCCGTCTTCGCTGTCAGATCTTTAACTGGTACCACCACTAAGAAGCGTGAGTAATGGTCCACGATGGTTAAGGCATAGACATAGCCTGACCGGCTTGGTGACAACTTGACGTGATCTAATGCGACTAGCTCGAGTGGTTGCTTGGTTACTATTGGTTGAAGCGGAGCTTTCTGTAGATCTTTCCTTCTGAGGTTGCATGCGGCACATCTTCTACACCATATTTCAATGGATTTTCTCATGCCAACCCAATAGAATCTGTCTCTTAGGATTGCTTCTAACTTCTTCCATCCGAAATGACCTGCACTGTCATGGTACGCTCTTAAGACCATTTGGATGTCTTGCTTGGGCACGATTATCTGCCAGACCAGTTCATGCGTCTTGGGATTGGTAAATCGTCTACAAAGCTTCCCTTGGTTCAGAAACAACTTGCCTCTCTCTTTCCAGAGCTGTATAGTCTCAGCTGGGGCATTCTGATCCGGGTATGCACCTTGTCTCGTAAGCAGTTCTTTCACTAGCTTCACAGCTGGATCAGTATCTTGGGTTTCGGCCCATTCATAGTGTCTTAACGGGTTAAGATTTACTTCCTGTTCTCTTTGGTAGATGCCGGGTTGGTAATCTTCTACCTTTGAACGATGAAAGGCCGGTAGTTCAATCTCTTCCAACTCTTTCGGTTCCTCTTCCACGTCTTTCAGGTGTGGCATCCGGGATAAGGCATCTGCGTTCCCGTTCTTGCGGCCTGCTCTGTATTTGATGACAAAGATATAATTAGATAGCCGGTCTATCCATCGCTGCTCCAGAGCTCCTAATTTTACTGTGTCCAGGTGAGTCAACGGGTTGTTATCCGTGTAGATGGTGTAATACTATTGTATAGGGTTTGAGGAGTCTGATCGCTTAAGGGCAATGAAGAGCAGAGACGGGTTCTTAGGTGCAAGGTATTTATATATACACAGCAAAACAATGTGAATGCAGTACACAGCCAAAGCACACAACATAACACGACCCCAATATATATATATGTATCGTAGTGCACAGTCCTTTAAGGAAACAGTCCGAAAAACCAATAGTCCGAAGCAAGCAAATCCGGATGCATATAGTCTGTAGCACGGGTCCTGGTACTGGAACAGCCGGAAGAGATAGTCCGTGGTAAAAGGTCCCCACACCCCGATGACCGGGTAACAAGTTCAAACAAAGTTCCAAAGAGATAAAGAAACACAAGTTCCAAAAGCACACAGTACATAGGGTAATGACCGGGTAGTTGCTTACACACTTGAACGTCTGAGCCCGAAGGTAGAAGCAGCGGCACCAGAAGCACGATGCAGGAAGCTGTAAGGTGAACCGAGATCACACAGAGCTCCAGAGAAGTGAGTGAATCCAGGAGAACAGCTGAGCAAGAGCAAACCAGGAACCAGTATACTCAAGCAATGAATGCTCAGCTGAGCCAGGTCTTTATGTAAACGAGACAGGAAGAAGGGCAAAACAAAACAATGATCTCCATGCTGACTGAGGGCAAAATGGTCACACGGCAAGCCGGAAAACCTGGAATACTGACATTACTCCCCCCTGCAAACGGCCTCAGGACGAACCCGGACCAGGCTTGTCCGATACCTCCGATGGAACTGCGCAACTTTCTGGGGAGCGGAGATGTTACCTACCGGTTCCCAAGAATCGTCCTCGGGAGAGTACCCCTGCCAACGAACAAGATACTGAAGCCGATGCCTATGGAGCCGAGAGTCGATGATGTCCTGAACCACAAACTGTTCATGCCCATCAACCACCACCGGTGGGGGGGGAGGCACAACGCGTCCCTGAAATGTATTATGGAAAACCAGTTTCAATAAAGATACATGAAAAACAGGATGTACCTTCAGAGTCCGTGGTAACTTCAGCCGACAGGCCACAGAGCTCACAATTCCGGTAATCTTGAACAAGCCAATGAATTTCTGTCCTAGTTTTCGTGAAGGAACACCCAACTTCAGATTCTTCGTGGATAACCACACCGAATCCCCTACCTTATACACGGGTGCGGGTCTTCGGTGGACGTCCGCTGACTTCTTGTAACGCTCCTGAGCCGCGGCCAGTGACTCTTTTAGCACTTCTAGATTCTGCTGTAGAATCATCACTCTGTCCCCAACCGCTGGGACCGACGTGGCAACTGGCGACCTAGGTAAAATAGTTGGATGATAACCCAGGTTGGCGAAAAAAGGTGTTACCTTAGTGGAACTGCTCTGCGTATTGTTGTATGAGAACTCAGCCAGAAGAAGCAGCTTGTACCAATCATCTTGGAGATGGCTGACATAACATCGCAGGTACTGCTCTAGGGTTTGATTAGTCCGTTCCGTCTGTCCATTTGTCTGAGGATGGTAGGCAGAAGATAAACGTATGTCAATATGCAATGCAGAACAAAACCCCTTCCAGAACTTGGCGGTGAATTGCACCCCCCGGTCAGAGATGATCTCATCTGGTACCCCATGTAACCGAAACACGTTCTGGACTACTAGATCTACTGTCTCTGCGGCGGAGGGGAGGCCGGTACATGGTATGAAATGAGCCGCTTTAGTCAATCGGTCTACTACCACCAAAATAGTATTGTGGCCCCCTGAGTCAGGCAACTCCACAATGAAGTCCATCGAGATAGACCCCCAAGGGCGAGATGGTACAGGTAGCGGTTGAAGAAGTCCTGTAGGAGCAACACGAGGCACTTTGCACCGGGCACAAACCACACATGAGTGTACGTAGTCTTTCACATCCTTTAAGCAGGTGGGCCACCAGAAAAAACGGCTTAAGAACTCCTGCGTCTTCTGTACCGCCCTATGACCTGGCAACACTGAATCATGGACCAATTTGAGGACCCGAAATCTTACAGCCTCCGGGACATGGATACGCCGTTCCCTCAGCCACAAACCATTCTTAAGGACTAGATTTACGTCAGTGGGTGGAGCAGCAAGGAATACGTCACCGTCATAGGCCAGCTGGAGGTCCTTCCACAGGTCCCGGTCCTGGAGTACTCCAACGAAATTGGCATCCGATAAGACGGTCTTGGATGGGGTTCCTGGCACGGAGTCCACAGCGTGGATTCGGGACAAGGCATCAGCTTTCCCATTGCGGGACCCTGGACGGTACGAGACAATGAAATTAAACTGGTTAAGGAACAGGCTCCACCAGGCTTGCCGTGGAGACAGGCACCTAGCAGATTTAAGGAATTCCAGGTTGCGATGGTCTGTGAGCACTACCACTTGTTGTGATGCTCCCTGCAAATGATGTCTCCATTCCTTAAACGCGGAAATAATGGCTAACAGTTCCTTATCTGCAACATCATAGTTCCTTTCTGCAGGGGACAACGAACGAGAAAAGAAAGCACACGGGTGTAGGAGTTCCTTGTCCCCAGTCCTTTGTGAAAGGATAGCCCCTAGTGCGTTATCGGAAGCATCGACTTCCACAATGAAAGGGAGTGCGGGATTCGGGTGTGTCAGTATGGGCGCCGAGGTAAAACAAACCTTGAGACGATCAAAAGCCCCCTGGGCCTGCGTGGACCATACGAACCTCTGCCCCTTCTTGGTGAGCAAGGTGATAGGACGCACAATCTCCGAGAAGTTGCGAATGAAGCATCTGTAAAAATTTGCGAAACCGACAAAGCGTTGTACCTCCTTGATGTTTCCTGGTACCGGCCAGTCTAGAATTGCCTGGATCTTGCTGGACTCCATGTTTAATCCCTGAGGAGAGATAACATACCCTAAGAAGTGGATCTGCGAGCGATGGAATTCACATTTCTCCAGCTTGATGTATAGGTGGTTATCTCTCAGACGGGTAAGTACGGCCTTTACGTGCTCCTGGTGTTCCTGTAGAGAATCAGAGAAAATTAAGATATCATCCAGGTATATCACCATAAACTGATCCAATAGATCCCTGAATATATCATTGACCAGGTGTTGAAAAGCAGCGGGAGCGTTACAGAGCCCGAAAGGCATTACAAGGTATTCAAAATGGCCATAGCGACATCTGAATGCCGTTTTCTACTCGTCTCCGGGACGTATACGGAGCAGGTTGTATGCCCCCCAGAGATCTAATTTGGTGAAGATCTTGGCCTGCCGTACTCTCTCCAACAGTTCGGGAATCAATGGTAGCGGATACCGGTTCCGGACGGTTATTTTGTTAAGCTCCCGGTAATCGATACACGGTCTTAGAGTCCCATCTTTCTTTTCACAAAGAAGATGAGAGCCCCTGCGGGTGAGGATGACGGCTGAATAAACCCTTGGCTAAGCTTTCGTCGATATAGTCTTTCAATGATTGTAACTCCGGAGCCGTTAACGTGTAGACAGGACCAAACGGGATCTCGGCCCCTGGAAGCAAGTCTATGAGACAATCGTATGGTCTATGCGGGGGAAGCTGGTCTGCTTTTTTCTTGTCGCATATATCTGTAAACTCCTTATAGACTGGGGGGAGAACAGGTACCTGTATAGTGTCTTCCTCATTGTACGTTACCGGTACTGCTGGACTGATGGTCGGGCCGGCCTGGGGATGGAAAGATACTTTCTTTGTCTCCCAATTGATGATTGGATTTTCAGACCGCAGCCAAGGGAGTCCTAAAATGACTGGAAAGTGAGGAGAAGAAATCAACATAAAAGTCAGTGTCGCCTGATGTCCCGGTTTCATTACACAGTTAAGAGGTACCGTCTCCTGATCTACAGGTCCCGAAACTAATGGAGAACCGTCCACAGTTTCCATGATTATCGGTGACACTCGTTGTTGTGACTTGATACCGTGTCTCCTGGCAAAAGAAGAGTCCATGAAGTTGCCTCCCGCCCCGGAGTCTATCATGGCCGATGTCGGAATTGACTGTCCCTCCCACTGGATCTGAATTGGAAGAGAGCAATGGGTAGAATTGTCCTTAGGTACAGCTGACATTAGTACAGAAGGAAAAACCGCATCCAGGTGTATACTTGAGTCAGAGATCTTGGATTCGGTGTCCGTGTTATCACCCTTGGTTACGGCTGCCAGAACCTTATTTGGACGTTTAGGGCATTTTTGGCAGTTAATCAAAAAATGATCAGATTGACCGCAATAAAAGCATAAACGCTCACGGAGCCGGTAGTCGCGACGTTCGTTGCTTTCCCGTCGTTGTACTGAGTCCACTTACATGGGAATGTCCTCGGCCTCCCGTGGACTCCTGGTAGCGGGCTCTCTAGGAGGGAAAGCAGAATTAGTTATCCGGTTTGCAGCTGCCCATTTTTCCTGTCTACGTTCAGTCAACCGGGTATCAATGCGTACGCAGTGTTGAAGAAACAGTTCAAAGTCCTGGGGAGACTCGGCCCGAGCCAACTCGTCCTTAATGGCACCGGACAGTCCCTTTCTGAACACCGATAACAGCGCATTATTTCCCCAATCGACATCCACCACTAACCTTTTAAATTCAGTACCATATTCAATGACAGACCGCTTTCCTTGACGTAGGGAAAGCAGAGCCGTTTCTGCGGTAGTACGGCGATTTGGGTCATCAAACATTTGCGCCATTGCTGTTACGAAATTGTCCAGGTTGTTCAAACGGATGTCATGACTTTCAATCATGGGATTGACCCAAGCCAGTGCTCGTGATGTTAACAACATGACTATACATAATACCTTCGACCGATCAGACCGGTAATAGTTAGCATGCACATCAAAAAACAGCATACATTGATTAATAAACCCACGGAACTGAGTACGGTCGCCACTGAACTGAAATGGGGGTAATTTAGGCATACTGGTGGCTTGAGTATAATGTAATACTATTGTATAGGGTTTGAGGAGTCTGATCGCTTAAGGGCAATGAAGAGCAGAGACGGGTTCTTAGGTGCAAGGTATTTATATATACACAGCAAAACAATGTGAATGCAGTACACAGCCAAAGCACACAACATAACACGACCCCAATATATATATATGTATCGTAGTGCACAGTCCTTTAAGGAAACAGTCCGAAAAACCAATAGTCCGAAGCAAGCAAATCCGGATGCATATAGTCTGTAGCACGGGTCCTGGTACTGGAACAACCGGAAGAGATAGTCCGTGGTAAAAGGTCCCCACACCCGGATGACCGGGTAACAAGTTCAAACAAAGTTCCAAAGAGATAAAGAAACACAAGTTCCAAAAGCACACAGTACATAGGGTAATGACCGGGTAGTTGCTTACACACTTGAACGTCTGAGCCCGAAGGTAGAAGCAGCGGCACCAGAAGCACGATGCAGGAAGCTGTAAGGTGAACCGAGATCACACAGAGCTCCAGAGAAGTGAGTGAATCCAGGAGAACAGCTGAGCAAGAGCAAACCAGGAACCAGTATACTCAAGCAATGAATGCTCAGCTGAGCCAGGTCTTTATGTAAACGAGACAGGAAGAAGGGCAAAACAAAACAATGATCTCCATGCTGACTGAGGGCAAAATGGTCACACGGCAAGCCGGAAAACCTGGAATACTGACAGATGGTGAATTCTGCACCTGCCAAGTAATGTTTAAAGCGTTCTGTTACAGCCCAAACTACTGCCAGTAGTTCTAACTTGAAGGAGCTGTAGTTCTCGGGATTTCGTTCTGTAGGCCGGAGCTTCCTGCTTGCAAAGGCGATAACTCTCCTATGCCTCCTTGCTTCTGCGACAATACTGCTCCCAGTCCCACGTTGCTGGCATCTGTATGAAGAATGAATGGTTGATGGTAATCAGGGTATGCCAGGATCTCTTCTCCCGTCAGTGCACTTTTTAGCTTATTGAAAGAATCTTCTCTCTCCTCATCCCACCGTGTCAAGACATTACAGTTTGAAGTCTTCTTTGATCGTCCTACCAGAATGTCTTGCAGAGGAGCTGCTAGCTTTGTGAATCCTCGGATGAATCTTCTGTAATAGCCTACCAGGCCCAGGAATTGCCTCACTTCTTTCACGTTTGTAGGTCTTGGCCAATCCCTTATCACTATGACTTTATCAGGATCCGGTGCTACTCCCTCTGAACTCACGACATGTCCCAGGTACTGTACCTTTGGTTTGACACTACCTGAGGAAGACTGCCTTGAGCAGTTGAAACATGTTGTGGAGCTGTGAGGGGAAAATAAAGATTGCTGTTCATAAACCCTATCATCCTGGTGCCTGAGCTTTAGTAGCGCTTCTACAAGACCGCTAAATCATATTCTTACAAGCTTCTATTCCCCCTGAGGGATCAGCGGCTGGAGCAGCACAGCGAGGGCACAGAGGTGAAGGATCTGGCGTTCCCTAGGTAAAAAGCAGTGACGCACATCCGGGACCGGCGCCACGTGACCGGAAAGGTCCTGTACGGACAGCTGGGGACCAGCGAGGTCGAAGGAGCGGAGCGTGCATATTGCCGGGGGTCCCCCATATATCAGAGGCTATTACACCGGGTTGTGCAGGTCGTGCACAACCTAAACAGGTGAGTGGCCACCTGTAATAACGCCATATTAACTGAGCTATAGTGATCCTACACATGCGCCCCTTCTCTCCCTTTTTTTCTTGCTTGTTTGGTTTGAGAAGGTGACACTTGGATGGCTTGATCTTCATGCCATACTTGGACAAAGCTTCGAACACTTCCGCTAGGTCTTGTAGATGTTGCTCATACGTCTTCGAGTAGACTATGACGTCATCTAGGTACAGGAGGACAGTTTCAAAGTTCTTGTGCCCGAGGCAGCTCTCCATCAGACGTTGGAAGGTCCCGGGTGCGTTGCAGAGTCCGAACGGCTTACAATTAAAATCACAGAGGACCATCGGCGTAGTAAACGCTGTCTTCTCCTTGTCGGCCTCGGCCACAGGAACCTGCCAGTACCCACTAGTCAGATCAAGGGTGGAAAAGTAGTTAGCAGATTTTAGTGCAGCTAATGACTCCTCAATCCTAGGTAATGGGTATGCGTCCTTATGTGTGATGCGATTAATCTGCCGATAATCTACGCACATTCTCATGGTCCCGTCCTTCTTTTTAACTAACACTAGAGGTGCTGCCCAGGGGCTACAACTGTCTCTTATTACCCCTGCAGATTTCATCTCTCTGAGCATGTCTTTGGTGGTTTGGTAGTGAGCTGGTGGTAAGGGTCTACACCTCTCTTTTATAGGTTGATGGTCACCTGTGGGTATAGTGTGCTCTACCCCTTTGATCTGCCCAAAGTCTAACGGGTGTTTACTGAATATCTGTTCGTATTCTTTCACTACCGGTATACTCCATGCTTGTGACGGGGAGGTGTAGAACTGGTACCTACATGCAACTTTTGGCACCAATCCTCCACCTTCTCCTCTGAGCCATTGTCATCCGCCTGACATGACGGGTTCAAGGGCTCGGCGGCTGTGATGTTATTGTTATCAACCGTGTACAACTTAGCCATGGTAGCATACTTAGGTAATGTGACCTCATCTTCTCCGCAGTTCAACAGGCGTAATGGCACTCTTCCCCTGTGTACGTCAACTACTCCTCTAGCAGTGAGTATGGTGGGTCTACTGTCTGAGTACACGGGTTCTACCAGGGCCTGATAGTCTTGTCCTTTAATGCCTATTGCGGCTCTACACCAGACCAACATTTCAGTTTTGGGAGGAATTACAATGGGTATTGGATCACTTACTCATACACTGCCGATCTCACCTCCGGAGATTTCTACCTGTTGCTTCAACATCAGGGCTTTGATCTCTTTGTGCAAAAGCCTCTGTTGTCCTGTTCCGGCAGTCTCGGCGATTTGCTGCAAAACACTTAACACTTCGGAAAAACATTTCTCAATGACATTCATTCCTATCAGCATCACGGGTTCACGGTCTCGCCGGTTAACATCTACGATTATAATACCCTGGTTCTGCAATTCTACCTTCCCAACCTGAATATTCATCTCTCTAAATCCAACCTTTGGTATTACCAGTCCATTACCAGCCCATACCTCAAAGTTAAAGTCATCTGGCGCATTAGTAATGTCTGAATCAGCCCAGTACCTTTTATATAGAACATGCGGGATAGATGTTATTTGGGACCCGGTATCCAGCAAGGCACTAAAGGGAATGCCATCCAACACAATAGGGATCACCGGTTTTCCCCCCACGAATCTGTCATACCAGGCTGAGGGGCCTCGAGTGTTCATTCCTGGGGAGCGGCCCGCCTGCCCAGGGAATTGTCGTTTAAAGGACACTCACGAGCAAGATGGCCTGGTTCCTGGCAACGACGGCAAATGGGCTGTCCATCTAGTTGATAGCGATCGCTGGGTCGTCCTCTTGCTGCTGGGTATCTTCTGGGCCTCATCCACGGAACATCCTCTTTGCTGGTCGCCAACTCAATCTTGGGTGCAGGTCTTGACTCTCGCAGTTCCTTGATGACCTTGGCCATGGAGATCACGGTGTCTGTCAGGGCATCTAGCTTTTGATTGATTGCGGCATTAGAAATTAGTTCTCCAGTCTCAGCAGCAGTTGCTGACATGGCAGATGTCGCTGGCACTGCCGGCTGCTGAGGTGCTGCTGCAATGTCCAGGACAGTGGGTAGCTCCCGTGGCTCTTCCAGCTGCTGCAAACGGATAGCTCTATCTTTCAGCTCAGTAAATGTCATGTCAGGGTTCTGCAGCTGTATCATGCTTAACTGTCCTTGATGGGAAGGGGAATGGAGGCCCTCTATGAATTGCACTCACGGCAACAAATGTTGTATTACTATAGACCGGCCGGTCTGCGTATGCGCAAGCGTCACCTAGCGACACTACACATAGCGAGCACGGACGGCTCCGATTTTTTTCGGGGCTTGGTCCGGGCATGCGCATTTGTGAGTTCTAATATCCAGTGCACACAGGAAACTTCAGAGGTAAACAAAACCCGGAAGTCACTCCGTACATGTGCACTGGATCAAGCATGATGTACTAGCCACCGCCCAGCACCCCTCCTCCTTGTTGCTCATAAAATCTCCAGATGTTATTCATTGTATATGAAGCCTCCTCTGCAGGTGCTGTTTATTAACATGTGGATATAAGGTAACTGGGCACACCCCCTAGTGGTGCTCTACCCAGATGAAGCTGTCAATTGGACAGCGACACGCGTAGGTCCAGAGCCACGCTTCCTATGCCTCCTTGCCTGCAGGTCTAAAGTGACTGGTGACTAATCTGCACAAATTTGTCTTTATTCACAGGTATGCGGTTCACCCAGAGTATTGTCTCTCTTTGCTTTGTGGTCTGTTCAGGTCCTATCATTAACTAGGCAGCCTTTGACTCACTTTATAGAGTATCAGACATTTAATCAAGGCCTTTTTTTTTTTTTTTTTTCCCCTCTCTGCCTTATTGAGCTGAGCTCAGGTTGCAATAGATTTCTACAGTTCCAATACTCTGGGGTCTTTTTTCCGCTCCTGTTTTTTGTTGGTCTTCTTATCATGGGAACTAGTGCAAATATTTATTCACTGTTGTGTTTTGTCACCAGGTCAGCTTTGCAGGACTATTATTATTGTTAAAACTATAGGAGGCATGTATATCTGATGCTATCTGTGCGGTGTTGCACATATTTTAAATGGTTTTAAATGTTTTGTGCTTTTGTTTTACCTTGTACACACGAGTTTATTGTAATAAAAACTATTTTTCACTTTATCAAGTGTTGAATATATTTCTTCCCTGATCCCGGTCATATATACACGTTTCTTTCTTCTGTGTTGTATTGATTATGGTCAAACGTGTGACTGGTGGATCCTGTGTTAGTGCCACTCTACCTTTTTCTTTTGTATGAATTGGTCAAATAGCATTTTATCAGCTCCCAGGGCTAAAGCAGGTTCTGCCAGCTTAAGGGCTCTGAGTGCTTCCTGCAGGTTCAAGGCAAAGTCTCTAGCACTCTGTTTAGGTTTCTGGTGGCATGCAAAGAACCTCATCTTAGCCCGGGTATCAACAGCAGATTCAAACGTTGCTTTTAATCTAGCTGCTAGATGCTCTACAGTGTCCTTATCTGTGTCCAGCCAGGACGCACCCTCACGCCGTGCATTACCTGTTAACTGTCCTATTATCATTCCTACACGCTGGGCTTCAGTGAGGGGGTACATCACATAATATTCCTTTATCTTTAGCATAAAGTCAGTTAGTGTATTAGGCTCACCGGAGTATTGGGGCAGCCACATTGCCCCTGGAGTATACGGCATCAGGAATGGCATTATTGGTGCTGTTCCTTGCGCCGCTGCACCGCCGGGTACTATCGCTGGGTCCGGCGCTGCAGCTCCACCGGCTGTTCCGTCGCTGCCTTGTGCATTGGGCTGCGACATCTTGGGCCCCCTTAGTTAATATCCGCCCTCCGTCTTCCGCT
The DNA here is from genome assembly GCA_033576535.1 of Allobates femoralis. Classification (NCBI taxonomy): domain Eukaryota; kingdom Metazoa; phylum Chordata; class Amphibia; order Anura; family Aromobatidae; genus Allobates; species Allobates femoralis. Next base: position 265,480,507 of record JARQOC010000003.1, read on the forward strand.
TCCGTCCGGATGTCTAACAAAGGTTCCGCTGCGCACCAGGGATTCTCTTCCCTTCCGGATGACGTCAGAGCGGTGAGCGGTTTTTCTTCCCGCGCGTCACGCGCTCTGCAATGGCGGATTTTGAAATTTTCAATCTCTGTGGCGCAGTTACAATTCAGCTTGCGCGCGCCCAGCAATGGCGGCAGATCCAAAACAGTCACTAATCACGGCACACAATGCCCGGTACCGGGCACGGTAGATCCTGTTCGTGACGCCAGGTTGTGGAGCCCACTCGGGACGGGGCGCTCGGTGCCGGACCGGGGTGCTGCTGGGGGATGTCACGGCGGTCCTGGTCCGGACCGTGTCCCGGGCCCGCACAATAAAATGGGGGGTTATTTACAGGGGATTTGTCACTCGTGACACGACCCACTATATGCGGCCAGTAATGGGGCCGCCGCTGCTGCAGAACCTCCGGGGATGATGGGTTAGCAGCTGGGATGGAATAGTTCCTGTGGGCAGAACTGGGTTCCCCGGGGCAGTGATAGAGGTAGTTAAAGTCTGTGAGGATGTTATTGATGCTGCAGGAGAGTAGGGGTAGCAATAGTGATGATAAGAGTAGAGGCAATAGCAGTCTATGAGGGCAAGTGGGGCTTCAGCATAAGGATGACACACACACTCACGGTTTCTGTTGTTCTTCAAGTCTTTACTGGCAGATGGTATTACACAGTATTGTCCACGGAGTCTGTACCAGGTTGCTCTCACCCTGACCGGGTCCTTGGCTTCCTACTTAAACGCTGTGTGTGGCCCTGCTGCTGCTTGTAGCTATACTGCTGGCCCTGTCTCTGCTCACGGTTACCAATATGCTGAGCAACTTCAGTCCTCTGTGTCACTGACTCCTTCGTGTTGCTTTGCTATGGTGTTGTGAAGATGGTGGACCTTCACTATGCCGGTGTTTACTGTCCTGTCTGTCTCAGGCACAGCCTCGGATCTGGTATCCTTCTTAAGCGTCCCCCCGGGATCAAGATTTTGGGGTAACTCTTTATCCCAGGTATGTTTTTCTGTTAATCTGTCTCCTTTCCTCAGACCTCTCAGGACCTCCACTGACACTTGGCTCTGCTCCTGCTCCAGACTAGACTAAACTGCAGACTGACTAACTGTCACTCTTGTTTTGTGGTAAACAACTTTAGCTCCTCCTACTAGTGCAGGTGCCAGCTAAGCTCCTCCCACTTTCTAGTGTAGTGTTGTGTGGGGATTGAACCTGTGTTGTTTCTGTGGCATATTAACCCTTGGGGTGCCACAGATACAGCGCCAAAAGATGTTCCTTCAATGAATGCGCCATCTTCTGGAGTGGCTGCAGGCTGCAATTCGCAGCATGGGGAGCCAGAAAGCTTGGACCTCCCTGCGCTGCAGATTCCAGCCCCCAGCTGCCTAGTTGTACCTGGCTGGACATAGAAATAGCGCAAAGCCCCACACATTTTTTTTTTATTATTTCATGAAATTCATGAAAGAATGAAAAAAAAAGGGCCTCCTTCTATTTCTATTTCCAGGCAGGTACAAATAGGCACCTGGGGGTTGGAGGCAGCCCGTTCCTGCCTGCTGTACCAGGCGGGGGGAGCAGCTCCAGGAGCAGGGAGGGGGCATCAGGGAGCGGGGTGTGCGGCACAGACCAGGAAAGCAGGCAGTGACCCCGCCCGTATTTTTCGCTCTCCACTGCCGGTGCTGCGCTCCCCCCTCCTTGTAGGTGCCCAGTACTAATGTTAACCCATTACTTGCCAAATTAGCAATTTTCAGCCTCGAAAATATGTGTTTTGAAAGCTCTCTGGGTGGAAGAATATTCAATTAAAAATGACAATGACATGATTTCCTGTTTTGAAAACATTCATTTTACAAACACAACACAAAATATTGGACCTAATTATTAAATCTTAGTTGCTAGAAGCAAAAGATTAAGCGTCCCAAAAAAAGGACATTGGTAGATAAAGGGTTAAAACACTTATTACATTAATTTTCAATGGTGTTCGATGTGTTCGACGGTGTTCGATAAACATTCGACGAACATTCAAATTTGATGAATCGAATTCGAACACTGGGGTGGTGGCTCATCTTTAGTCTCAACATCAAACTAAAGCAATGCATTCCTCAATTACCAAGGCCTCAAATCTCACATTTTGCATGCTAGACTATTTGTGAATATATACTTTAGCTCTCAATTTATTTCCCATTTAGTTTTAGAAATGCTGATTTTTTTGTAGGCACATTTATTTTAACTATATGTAATAGTGTTCTCCAACTTCATTCCTCAAGAGCCACCAACAGTGCATGTTTTAAGGATTTCATTAGCATTTCACAGATGATAATTTAATTACCTACACAGGTGATAATTTCAACACCCATGCGATACTAAAGAAATCCTGAAAACATGATCCATTGGTGGCTCTTGAGGACTGGAGTTATGGAACAGTGATGTAATACATGGACTCCTTATCCACTGACTTATTCCTACCTATTTAACCACTCTCCAATATTGTTTGGCCCCTCTGTAACCTACATACCACTTTACTTTCTGCCATGTCTTCTCTCCTCATCCCTAGTTTAAATTCTGTGCTACTCCTTCTAGAATTCGTCCCCTTAGCACAGCTATTTATCAATAGAATTGTACCCAAATGAAAAATTAGCCCACTGTTCTTAAAATAAATATCCTTCTGCTGTGCACTAAGATTTAAGCCATGCATTTAACGCCCTAAAGGTACCGTCACATGGGGCGACAGTTGCGGCGATGCTGCCAGCGATGCGCGGAAGCGCGCATCCCTGGCAACATCATCGGGGAGATGTCACATGGAACAACTTGCCGGCGATTTCCCCGGCTAGTTGCTGCGGCTATCACTGAGCAACCCAGTGAGCGGTAACCCGCAATATTGGAGTTAGATGGCGTCGCCCGCAACATTGCTAGTTGCCGCGTTACACAGAGCGATGTTGGGAAACCTGGCGATGTTGCTAAGGTGATTTTTCGCCTGATTATCACCCTGTCACATGCGGCAACATTCCGGTGATGTCGCCGCAACTTGGCCCTCAAGTTGCCGGCAACATCGCCGGGGAGATCGCCCCGTGTAACAGTACCTTAAGTCGCCAATGTATCTCCTTTTGAAGTGCATGATATCAGGTAAAATGGTATCAAATATGTGCTGCTGCCAAACAATCGAATTTAAAGCAATCATTGAACTGGTGTATATTTCCTGATGAAGAAGCGGGGTTGTGTTTCAAAACCCATAGAATAAACCACTATATGTTACAAAAATCACTTTGGATTGGATTATTTAGCAGCAGTGCAGATTTGATACCATTTTTCCTGATAGGCTGAAGGCACACAGGCTTGAGACTCGCGCGAGTGCAATGTGTGAAAAAATCGCATTGCACTCGGACCAATGTTAAGCAATGCAATGCTGCAGGGCATATTGGTGCGTTTTTATCGCGTCGAACACGCATTGCGAGGGCAATGCGAGTACAATCGCAGCATGCTGAGATTGCATGCGTTTCTCACGCGCAAGAGCCCAATGTAAGTCAATGGATGCGTGAAAAAAATGCACCATTGTAATACACAAGGCGAGTGTCATGCGTCAAAAAGGCACAAAAACAGTTTGGAGCAGTAAGTTGACTCATCAGTTTATCAGGAAGCACAGCTGCAATTAGGGTCCCATTACAAGCACAAGCTGTGTTTCCTCCTCCACAAAGCCTGATCCTGCATCATGTCCCGGTATATTAATGTTGAGGTGTTAATTGTGCTTGTTCAGGACCTAGCTTAGGCTAGGGTCACACTTGCACGATTCTATTGTCCCCTGCGTTGTTTGCAGAAAACTTAGAATTTTTAGATTCTAAGTTTTCTGCAAACAACGCAGGGGACTTAGAATCGTGCAAGTGTGACCCTAGCCTTATTAAGGAGCTAATTGATCGTCATTAATTGTTTGCAAAACCTGAAAATCCAGTGAGAGAAAAACACATTGCTGTCAGATTCAAGATGTGGCCAAAAAACGCACTCGCATTGCACTCGCACCACACTCGCACTGCACTCGCACCACACTCGCACCACACTTGCACTTCAGCCATATCCTGAGTAATCAAGTTGCCGTGATGCATGTGGTTTCTGCGGCGTGTTGGACGCAGCTCCTCCGGACCTGAGTGAAGCCGCGGGTGGCCCCAGGGAGACATCTGCCCTGTACTCACCATGTGCGGCGGGTGCAGGGCAGCTTCTCCCTGCAGTCACCCGATGGCAGCCGCTTTCGATACCCCAGCATGAAATGAACATACTGCGGAGGAATGGAATGCCGGCATCCCACACTGCAGCTCCAAACACGCTGTGGGCGGGTTAAGCATAGTGGTGATAGGATTTCTTGAAATCCCATCCACTATGCTTATAATGTACTACGCAGCGTTTTGCACACAGCGGCAAGACACTGCAACCAAAACGCTGTGTACAATGATCGTGTGCATGCACCCTAATGCTTTCATTTGGTTGTGGGTCACAACCATACAAGATGAGCACTATATCGCTTCCCTGCCAATCCTTCATCTCCATGGGTAAGACATTATTGGGCTTTTCTTTTCCACAGTTTATTGCTGCTGTGAAGTGCATGGCACAGGCAGCATTTCTGAGAATACTACCTTCGAAATGCATTTTAAAAAGCACTTTTGATTCTTATATGTTTTCATTCAGTTCCTGCAGAATCATTCATCGGGGTGAATACTTCAGCTGGTAACAGTCATATCAATCCACATTCGGTCATGCAGTTTTTTAAATGTAGTCACACCCCCTGAATTGTATTATAATAACATCAGATAAGTACCTGCAGAAATTCAGTAGTGCTGTAAAAGGACCTGTGGTGATATCACGACCATGTGATCATAATGTGCTGAGTTAAGCAGACCTGAAATTAAAGCTCATTTGAGCTTATCTCCACCCATTACAGTCACATAGTCATGACATCACCACAGGTCCTGCAGGGATGTCAATCAATTGCATGAATGAACTTGAGTGACAGTAAGCAAAATCACCTCCCCTATGATTGAAGTCAAGGTATGTGTGCAGTCACCTCAGCATATAAAGTCTTTTTTTAAGATAAATATGTGGAATTTTATTTTTAGAAAACAGTTTTAGTGACGCAGTGTGCATCATTTAAAACACATCGGGGGCAGTTTAATATCTCATAACACAACATGACAGCTGGATTATCACTAGCCCCCAGCAATTATCAACTGGTTTCACACACAATCAGCACTGGCAGCAGATAGAGACTGACAACTATTTGGTAAATTAATCTTGGTAATAATTTAACCTCTTCATGTCCTTGACTGTATCTATACATCCTACATTGGAAGTACTTACCTGTCTAGGATGCATAGATATGCTGAGCACCAGCTCTCACAGCTACAGTGCTGTGCAAATTAATTTGGACAAAGCATTTTTTAAGTAAAATCGTAAGTTGGGGTTACCAGTCAGTGATTCAAACCAGTTTTAATTGCTTTGAACAGGTGTGAGTGTACAACCTTGAGTAACAAAATGAGGTTTCACTGGTTTTAGTCAGAAAATCACAGCTAGCTGCCCCCTCAGCTTCAGTTGAGAGCTTGTTTCTGTGAGGAGTGGTTTAGTGTACTTTTTCTCTCAGTGTGATTCGTGCCTGTAAAAATGGATGTTACTCCACGGAAGAGGTCTAGAATTATTCCTCTTAATGAACATACAAGTCTGACTGTAAGAGAAATTGCTTCCACCAATGGTATTGGAAAATCTACCGTTTCAAGAATAATTTGCACACACAATGAAACTGGATAATTTTCTCCAAAACAAAAAGGGAAATGTGGAAGAAAAAGGAAAACGACACCAAGAACTGATGAAACACTTATCAGAAATAGTAAAATTAATGCAAGAAAAACAATTAAAGACTTGCTTTGTCCCAATTAATTTGCACAGCACTGTAGGCTTGGTCCCTGCATCGTGCCTGGCTGTTTAACCCCTAAATGCAGTAATCGATATCACTCGCGCCACTTCATGGATTGAAAGAGGGATTGTAATTCCCTCTCCCCTCCAATTCCGATCCTTACGCTCACGATGATTTCCAAGTCACCAGACTACAGGAAGATTCAGAGATCATTCCTATAACATGATCCTTGAAATGTCTGACAGCACTAACAGCTGCAGTGTATTTAAATGATCGAGCAATGCAATACAGAGAAGTTGCGATTAGAAGAGTAAAAACAGATATCCCACAAAAAGACAAAGTAAAAAAGTTTAAAAACAGTAAAAAAGTAAAAACATTTAAAAAAGCAGAAAATAAATAGCAAAAATATTTTAACAAACAGTTATATTTATGTAAAAAAAAACAAAAAAAAAAATACACATATTTGGTATCGCTGCATCCGAAACAACCCGCTCTATAACAATGCCACATTAATTAACCCCTTCAGTGATCCTTGTAAAAAAAAACTAGCAAAAATTGTTTTTTATAACACAGCTGACAAAAAAGTGGAATAAAACTTGATCAAAAGACATTTATAAATAAACTGGTACCACTGAAAATGTCATCTTTTCCCGCAAAATAAAAAAAATCGGCAAAAAAATAAAAACAAGCTAGAGCTCTCAGTATATAGCAATGCAAAAGCTATTTTTTTCTATACAATAGTTTTTATGATGTAAGAGCACCAAAAAATTGTTTAAAAAAATGTATAAATGAGGTATCACTGTATTCGTACTACCCAGAAGTAACATGGTGTACAGCATAAAAAAAATTTGAATTGCTGGTTTTTCTTGATTTTGCCTCACAAAAAGTGGAATAATAAGCAATCGAAAAATATTATGTGGTCCAAAATGGTACCAATAAAAACTCCAACTTATCCCGCAAAAAGAAGCCCTCAAATGACCCTGTTGCCAAGAAAAAACTATAGCCTTCAAAATTTAGTGATGCAAAAAACTTTATTTTGTAAAAAAGCATTTTTAGTCTGATAGTATCCAAACCTTAATTAAAACGATAGAAACCTGGTATCACTGTAATTGTACTTACCTGAGGAATAAAGTCGCCCAATCACTTATATCCCAAGGTGAATGGCAAAAAAAAATAATAATAAAGCAAATTCTTTAACTTATTCTACCTTACAAAGATGGCAGTACGCCGCAGCTCATATTTATCCTGCCCTCTATACTGATTACGTGTAAATCTCAGACAAAATTACCAACAGAAACTGCACTGTAATGAGGCAGAGGGAGTCATTTTGAAATCCTGTCTGGCCGGTGTCATATTTTTACACATCTTATTAGTTGTGCAAAATAGTGCGATCATCAACAGTTGTATTTTCCTTTGAAAAGATAGATACCGCTAAACAGAGGCCAAACTGATTCTGGAGTAACTCATCTGCCTCATTATAGCGAATGATCAGTCAGGGGTTTTTATCGCAGTTGTTGCTTTTATTAAGTTTAAAATATCCAGTGTGGATTAGTGTTTAAAGTGACAGTGAACTTTTACACAATAACAAATACCCTCCCCCCAGAAAGATAGTAGAGATAAAGACAAATTGCCATTTATTAGGTTGGTAGAAGGGGGTGCTATTGGCAGTACCTATCGCTGAGTGGTACTTGTGTGGTTGAGGTGACCGTCTTTGGGAGCCCCTGGATACAATTTTTTTCCAGAGTACTGCCCGTGGCAATCTCCCTCAATGTCAGTAAACTTGTTCCACTAGAGTTCAGCGTTTATCTCCTACCGTAGTCAGGTGGTCTTCTCCCACCCCCCCGTTTCGCAAGTCCTAAAAATGGTCTATGATATTTGCAAGGTTAGATCCATCAATGTGGTTTAATCCCGCCCTACGCGTTTCGCCTCTATTATTTCATAGAAGGCTCATCAGGGGCACTTGTGTTCGGATCTGTTTCTAATATCACGTATGATATATTAAGTCTTTATGTGATAAACCCAGTTAGTGGTGCTGGGTGGACTGCTTCTCAGTGGTGGTCCTTTGGAGCATAGGCTTCTCAGTACATTCTCCTTGTCTGTGGGATCCTGCTTTATCCGTAGCTGTATTTTGTGCTTATTGTAGGTCCCTGTCCTTCTGTTACAATTTCTTTCATTCAAGTCATAGATAGTGTTGAAACAGATAAAACCTTTTTAAGCTCCTTTTTGGTCCTCGTCGCCTTGCTCATAGGTACCTTCTGAGTGGTTCTGATGGGTTGGGATGTAGGTCCCTCAATCCTGTTTGGATCCAAGATACCTAATGTCTGGTCTGACTTGAAAGTGTCTCCATAGTTGCCTTGTTTAGTTAGTTTCTAAGCATACCATGTTCCATTCAGTATTAGGGTTCTCCCTTCCCCTCTCCAAGGATACCTTAAGACTGAGAGGTGTCCAGTCTGTAAGTAGTAAAGATTCCAACCAGGAGTTTCCCTAGTTGTGGAAACCTCCCACTCCACAGTACTACTACTACTGTGGAGTGGGAGGTTTCCACAACTACAATTATTAACCATAACCAAAAAGACTACATCCTCCAAAGTGTAGTCTGACTGTCTCATTTATATAAGAAAATGTAAGTGTATAAATGCTTTTTTTTCACCTTTAACATTACACTATGAGCTTAGACAGGTATGATTAGAATAGTACTACGACGCTGCAGGTGCAAACAGTGATAGCTGGAGGGCATAATCTAGCTGACAGGTTCCCTTTAAAATAAAATTTTGCGGTAAAAATGTAATTATTTTTTGTTCACCACCCAATAGTATAAAATTGTGTGATTTACCTGTAAGTGTCAATATGCTCATTGCACCCATGGATGAATACTTTGAGGGGTGCAGTTTGTAATATGGGGTCACTTTTTGGTAGTTTCTACTGGTATGGAACCTCAGGGGCTCTGCCAATGTGACATGGCACCCGGAAACTATTCCAAGTAAATCTGAAATCCAATATGGTTCTTCTTCCCTTCTTCCGTTTGCACTCAGCGTAATGTATGTTTGACATACTCAGAAGAAATTGAACAACTAATGTATGATCCATTATCTCCTGTTGCCCTAGTGAATTTGAAAAATTAGAGGTTAATGCAACATTTATGAGGTTATAAAAATGTATTTTTTCATTTTTACGGCTCAATGTTGTAAAATTCTGTGAAGCATTGGGGCTTAGAGGTGCTCAACAATAATCTAGGGAAATTCTTTGAGGGGTCCAGTTTTCAAAATGGAATAATTGGTGGTGGAGCTCCACTGTTTAGGCACATCAGGTGCTTTGCCACAATGAAATGGTACACTCAAACCATTCCAACTAAATCTTAACTAATATGTGGCACTCCTCCCTTTTTCACTTTGCACTGTGCCTCAAAAGTAGTTTTAGACCACATATGGGGTATTGACAAACTCAGGAGTATTTGCACAACACATTTTATAGTGATTAACTTTCCCACCAGATTAGCACTACAATACTTACAAGTTGCCACACCTAGCCCTTATTGCTAATTTCCTCATAAATTGTTGAACCCCCAATATAGGCCTGAAAGTGATCAAATTTAGTTTGATTACCTTATCCCTCATGAAAAAGCAACAATAAAAAGCCTGCAGGAAAATAATGATATTATTGTACAACCAGCGGACAAGGGGGGGGGAGTGAATAACCATTTTAAATCATGACGATTATGATCGGGAGACAAATCGTTTATTAAGTGAATCAAACACATATCAAGTAATGGAGAAAGATCCCACACATCAGTATAAAAAGGAATTAATTGAATTGGTTGGTAAAGGTAAATAAAGAGGAGTCATAGACAAAAATACAGCTAAATTTGTAAATATTGAATACCACAGACTGGCACTTTTTTATCACATTCCAAAGCTGCATAAATCACTCACAAATCCACCAGGACGTCCCATAGTTTCGGGAGTAGGGTGCCTAACCTCAAACCTATCCTGTTATGTGGACATACAGTTAAAGAATTGTGTGCAAAATCTCCCATCATACATAAGGGATAGTAAACATGTGCTTCAAATCCTTAAGGATTTTGAATGGAAGAGCCATTACATTATGCGTACCATTGATGTCACTTCATTATACACCTGCATAGAACATGGAAAAAGGTGTGAGGCAACAGAATATTTTTTGAATAAGGAAGTCTAAATTGGGAATGATAAAATAAGTTTTTTTGTGGAATGTATGAAATTTATTCTTAACCATATTTTTTTCAAAAATGGGATGAAGTACTACACCCAGAAGTGCTGTGCAGGCCAGGTTTGCACCAAATTAAGCAAATTTGTATATGAGAAGGTGGGAGGAGCAATACATCTATCCTCAAAGAGGACTTGGTGTGAACTTGGCCCTGTGGCGGCGTTTCATTGATGATGTATTGTTTGTATGGATGGGCGACAAGGAAACACTCGACCAGTTCCTGAGTGCATTGAATAATAATGAATGATTGTCTACACTTTACTTATTCATATAGTCAAAAACAAATACATTTTTTTGACCTTTTGATATATGTGGAGGGTGAGGCATTATATACCAAAATCTACCACAGACCAACACATAGTAATAGCTACATCTCTTTAGAACGCTGCCATTTACGTAGCTGGCCTTTAAATATACCGAAGAGTCAATTCTTGAGGGTATATAGAAATTGTACCAAAAGAGAGGATTTTGAAAAAGAGGCTGAAATACTGACCAAAAAATTTAAAGAAAAGGGATACAATAAGAAACATCTATTGAGCACATATGAATCTGTCATAAATATACCTGGAGAACTACTTTTAGACAATAAAAATAAAACAGAACCGGATAATATGGTCCAAAAAATTGGAGTGGAGAATGGGGCACCTATAAAAATTCCTATAATAGTATAGTACAATTCCCAAATAAAAATTTTGAGATCAATTAATAGTAGATACTGGAAACTATTGAAGGAGAACAAGATATTGGGGGAAAGATTGGTTAATAACCCAAGTTTTGTCTTTCAGAAAGCTAGGAATATAGGGAATATGGTAGCCCCCGACAGTACAGTGTGGAAAAATAAATATATATCAAAAGAGTAGAAGAATGTCTGCATACCTAAAAATAAAAGGTTTTTTTCCATGTAAAAAATGTAGAATATATAAGCAAAAGAACAACAGAGTTTCTGAATAAATAAATTAATGCATCACCTGTAATACTAAAGAGGTGATTTATTGTATTACATGTCCCTGCCACAAAAAATACGTTGGCTGAACAATATGATGTATATGAGAATTGCCGAACACTTTAGAAATATAAGAAAGGTGGACATGAAACATTCTCTATCCAAGCACTATAGATTGAAGCATGGTGGTATGGTTGTAGATTCCCAAGTTTGAGGATTACAGGTGGTGCAAAAAGATAAAAGAGGTGGGGGTTTTATACACAAGTTGTTCCGCTGTGAAAGTAAATGGATTTTTTACCTAAATATACTGAAACCAAATGGACTAAATACAGGAGTGTAACTTTTTGCATTCATATGATAGGCTATAAAAGCACTCAGGAATAGGCTGATTTTACATCCCTTGACAAAGGATACCGAGTTCTCCGAAACGGTGTTGGGTATATGCTTAATCAGCCAGAGGAAGTGCTGACTGACAGGCAGCTGCAGAGGCACCTCACATTACTAACCAGAAGGAGACCAGAGTGCACTGGTCTTGAGGATAGACGTGTCTCCCGTTGGTATCCTGAAGCCGAATCTATCAGTGAGGAGCCCAGTGACCGGAGCCAGGGGCCGGAGTGAACACCGAGCCCACGGATCTCTGGCGGGCATACTCGTGGGAACAGGTGAACTAACAGAATGATCTGACACCGGAAAGTTAGACACGGAGGAAGGATCTGACGGCAATTTGAAAAATTGCAGGTACCTGCCGTCTTCTCTGAGTACAGCACTGTGCAAAGCCATTTTTTTTCTGCTAACTTTGTTAGCATATATGGTATTAATTTATATATTTGGACAATAGTGTGGTGAAATCTACAACTGCATGCATAAAAGGATGCACTATATTTATCTTCAGTAACATGAACCATTCAGCAAATATAACTGGCAGGAATTTATTTGGAGTAAAAAAAGTCACAGTATTTATAACAAGCCACAGTTAATGGACTGAATGAGTCATTTGTGCAATTTGGATGTTGACTAAAGGAGGACAGTGATCACTTAAAAATCAAGGTTTTCAGATTAAACTCCTTTTTTGGGACAATCTTCTAAATATTTCCCTAATAGTAAGGAAAAATATTTTTTAGTAATTTTTACATGTTTTTTTATATATGTGTTATATGTGGACTGTAAATTTGTTGACAATCTCGTAGTTCTTCGCCTGGGATCTGCGTTGTTGGACACACTAAATATAGCTCATTGGTTTAAGAACAAACTGTAATTTGTAAAATGTTTTTTCAAGTGATGGAGTACCGTATTTTCCGCACTATAAGGCGCACCTAAAAGACTAAGATTTTCCCAGAAATCATAGGTGCGCCTTATAGTGCAGTGCGCCTTATATACGGATTTTTCCCAGAGTGCTAAGGGGGTGCCATTTGCCTGCAAATATTTGGCACCCCCCAGAAAATAAGACATACCTTTGTGCCGCCATCCCCCTTTGTACGGTGCCTGCCTGGCATCGCTGTTCAGGGGCGCGATCACCAGCCGCTGTCCCCGCCATCCATGCTGGTGCCGGTGCCTGCCTCGCATCACGTGCGGGGACGCGATCACCAGCCGCCGTCCCCGCTGTCCGGTGTCCGGTGCCGCCGCTGTTATGCGCGCGCTCACAGCCCAGGAGCCCATCAGCCAATCACAGCTCCGCCCAGGAGCCTTGAGCCAATCCGAGGCCAGCTGACGTCAGCCCATAGCCTCTGATTGGCTGAGGGCTCCAGCGCTGTGATTGGCTGTGGGCTCCAGCGCTGTGATTGGCTGTGGGCTCCAGCGCTGTGATTGGCTGTGGGCTCCAGCGCTGTGATTGGCTGTGGGCTCCAGCGCTGTGATTTGCTGAGGGCTCCAGCGCTGAGAGTGCCTTGCCACACAGTACAGTAAGCAAAAGTACCAGTATAAAAAGTAAAAATCAGTTTGTGTGTGTGTGTGTCTGAGTGTGTATGTGTGTGTGTGTGTGTCTGAGTGTGTATGTGTGTGTATGTGTGTGTGTCTGAGTGTGTGTGTGTGTGTGTGTGTCTGACTGTGTGGGGTGCTGGAGGGTAATGGGAGGCTACACAGGGATACTGGAGGGTGGTGGGGAGCTACAGAGGGATGCTGGAGGGTGATGGGAGGCTGAGCTTTTTTTTTTTTATGGTAATATGGTGCGCCTTATAATCCGGTGCGCCTTATATATGGACCAAGACGGCTTAATAGTCATTTTTTGAGGGTGCGCCTTATAATCCGGTGCGCCTTATAGTGCGAAAAATACGGTATATTGAAATTTACATAATAGTACAAGATGGTTGAAGGTAGTGCACCTTAATGAACTCATTTTATTAGTGGAACAGTAAATTTTATAGAGAATTTACTCCTGTTGTCCTTGTGAAAATGAACAAACTGGGGTTAAAGCAACATTATTTGTGGCAAAAAAAAAAATTATTTTCACAGCTCAACATTATAAAATTCTGTAAAGCACCCAAAGGTTCAAGGTGCTCACCAAACATCTAGGCAAATTCCTTGGGGGGGCCTAATTTCCAAAATGGGGTCACTTTTATACACATCAAGGGCTCTATTAACACGATATGGAGTCTGCTAACGATTCCAAACAATTTCCGTTCAAAAAGTTAAATGAGGCTCCTTCTCTTTTGAGCCCTGTCATGTGCCAAAACAGTGTTTTTCCACCACATATGCAATATCATTTTACTCAGGACTAATTGCACAACTTTTGGGTGACATTTTCTCATATATCCTTTTTGAAAATGAAAAACTGGGGCTAAAATATCATTTTTGTTTAAAAAAGGTACTGTACATTTTAATTTCCACGGCTCATTATAAAATTCTGTGAAGCATCTGGGGTCAAAGTGCTTACCACACATCTAGATAAATTCCTTGGGGATTTAAATATGGGGTTACTTTTTGGGGGTTTCCACTGTTTAGGAACATCAGGGGCTTGCCAAATGTGACATGGAGTCCACTAACAATTCCAGGCAACTTTGCAATTTAAAAGTCAAATGACCCTCCTTCCCTTTTAAGCCCTGCCATGTGTCCAAACAGTGGTTTTACACAACGTAGAATGGTAAAGTTGGAAGGGACCTCCTGGGTCATATGGTCCAGTCCCCTGCTCAAAACAGAATTCACTAAATCATCCAAGACAGATGTCTGTCCAGCTCTGTTTGCAGACTTTGTTATCGAAAGGAAATTACATGCCCCCCTGGGCCGTGGGATACCCAAAATCGGGCTGCAGTACTGCTGTGGAGTCATGGGGGTCGAGACCCGGCTCTGTGACCCTGGCAGTGTCAATATAAAGTTTAGGGATTAAGATTTTGGGGATAAATGTTGTGACGCCACCTACGATGCTTGGTCAGGGATGGTCAACGCTGCAGTTCAGACCTCCGGGCAGATGACGATGCAGCCAGATGTTGTCACTCCCCGTAGGTAGAGTGGTACCCCAGGGCAGGTGTATGAGTCAATGTATAGATGGTGGTAAAGTTGCAGTGCAGGGCAGGGAACGCCGGAATAATTTGAGGACACAGCTGATGCAGTTCCACACTTTTATTCACCTGTTTCAGGTGGTAAATTCCATCTGGGTGCTGTGTCCTATGAGCCAAGGGTCCAGCCACTCTCAGGTAGATTGGAAACCACTTACCAGCACCCCGTTCTGTGTACCTTTTACTGGTCGTCTCTTGTGCTGGCTCTCTCCCACCTGCCATACACCTCACGCTCAGTCTCCTGTACTGTGGCCTCTGACCCTATCGGGCAATGTTCACTCTGTCCCCTTTGGCCTTATCCGGCTATCTTTGCAGTGAGTGACATGGATTTGGCTGCTGCTCCTGGAGATGTAGCAGCCTCCGGTTAGCTAGATGAGACATCAAGACCCCTCTACTATTCTGGGCCTGTTGACCCTCTGCGGCCCCTTGTCCCTCCACTTGCCTGGGACAAACAATGGATGCAAGCCTCAAGGGTGGATTTCTCACTTCTCATGCCTCTGGGACCCCTTCCTTCTCTGGAGCACCTGCCTGGCTTCCTCCATCTCTATCTCTCAGGGACAAGCTCCTCCGGCTCCAGTCCCCTGGCCTCAGTAATTCTCAGCTCCCTCACTGGAGCTCAACTCTCCTGCTCCTTTCTCCTTTCTTCTTCTCCACACTCCTTCTCTCTAGCTGAACTAAACTCCCACTTCCTGGTGTTCCCCTCTAAACTGTCCTTCTCTTCCTTTCACTTCCTCTAAGTGGCTCCACTTCCTACAGTTCCACCCACCACCCAGTCTTAGCATCATCTCCAGCCAGGGATGGGGGTTTGATCAATTCCTACATCTTTCTGGCCTGGAGTGACTAGTGGTACATGCAGTGTCAGTGGGTACCAGGTAGTGTCCCCTCCTTACCTGGGGTTGGGGGTACCACACCTCTGGCTAAGGTGTAGTACCTCTGTTGCGACTGGATCCTCAGGGGCGCCACAGTAATTCAACACATTTTGTGTCAGCCTGCTTTACTTATTGATAACCCTCACTGTCAAAAAGTTTTTTCTAATATCCAATCTGTGTCTCCTCCCATTCAGTTTCATCCCTCGGCTTCTAGTCTTTCCTTGTGCAAATGAGAATTAAGCTGATGCTGCTAAAGTGTGACAACGCTTGAGATTTTTGTAGACAGCTATTTAGTCTACTCTGTTTTTTTTTCAAAATTCATTTCAAAATCCTGTAACCATTCCTCAAAGGACATTGTTTGCAGACTGGTCACCATTCTGATTGCTCTTCTCTGAACTTGCTCCAGTTTGTTAATATCTTTATATAAATGTGGTGCCCAGAACTAGACACAGTATTCCAGATGAGATCTGACCAAAGAAGACTAGAGTGTGATAATGACGTCACGTAATCTAGACTGTATGCTATTGTTAATATATCCCAAAATTGTTTCCCTGTTTTGCTGCTGCAGCACATTGTTAACTCATGTTCAGTCTGTGATCTATTAGTACACCCAAGTCTTTGTCACACTTGCTGTTGCTTAGCCATATTTCTCTCATTTTGTATATGATATTTTCATTTATTTGTCTAAATGTTTGACTTTGCATTTTATTTCTTTTAAAAACCATTCTATTAGTTGCTGCCTACTGTTCCAGTTTGTTTAGACCTTTTTGAATCCTATCTCTCTCTTCTCTGGTATTAGCTATCCCTGCCAGCTTTGTGTCATGAGTAAACTTAATCAGTTTACCTTCAATTCCTTCATCCAAATCATTGCCAAAGATGTTTAATTGTACAGGACCCAGAAGAGAGCCCTGTGGTACCCCAATTGAGACATTCTTCCAACTGTATAGGGCAACCATTTATGACCACTCTTTGATCTGATCACTAAGCCAGTTATGAAACTACATAACATATGCTTTGTCCATTCCATACTTGGTAATTTTTTTCAATAAGGATGGTATGAGATACTTTGTCAAATGTTTCTCTGAAGATATAATATATCTTTTGCTTTTCCCTGACCCTCCCAGTCATTGATTCTGTCATAGAAGGAAATTAAGTTAGTCTAACATGACTTATTAGATACACATACATGTTGGCTCTTGTATACACTTCATTCTCATCCAGGTACTTGTATACATGTTGTTTAGTAATTTATTAAAAAACCTTTTCTGGTATAGAAGTCAGGCTCACAGGCCTATATTTCCCTAGGTCCACCTCCTTCCTTTTTGTAAAGATAGGGATAACATTTGCTCTTCTCCAGTCATCTGGAACTTCTCTGATTCTCCAAACATTTGCAAAGGTTATGGAGAGTGATTCAAAAATTTCTTCAGTACCCTGGTGTGTAATTCATTTGGACCTGGACACTTGAATTCATTTATCTTAGCTAAGTATTTCCTCACTATCTCTTTATATACAGACTGAATTCATCTATTAAGGTACATTTAAACGCCGCCACTATCCCTGGCAACCGGTATCAACCGTACGTGCTCACGCACGTTTTTAATGGTTGCTAACGATCGCCGATACCGCATGTACACGCCGCCATTGCGTTGTCAACTCAAGGTATCGTGGTTCCCCGGAAGTTCCCACAGATCCTGCGGATAACTTGCTGTTGAATACCATCGCCGCTTCACACGCCGCTATCCACAAAGGAATATGGGCGTACATCTTTCGCGCTGCAAGTACATAGGCGTGACAGAGTTATGTATTCCGTGACGCTAACATGCTGATTGGACAACGCAATAGCGTCATGATTGGCCAGCCTGCGCATGACCCCATTGCAATTGTGTAGTGTGAATGGACAGCTCTTTAAATATGGCGCCCTGGGAAGGGAAAGCCAATGGTAACACAGTAGCCCCCACCAATCATCGCTGATGGGGCGCGGTATCCAGCACACTGTGGCACACCCCGGGGAAATCACTAGGCAACGCAGATTCCATCCCTGTCCCCCGTTTACACGCCACTACCATAGCAATTGTCCCTTTGTGTTGCCTTGGATTTTTGAACACGGCTTGGAAACAGCTACCCGAAGCAACTGCGAGAAACGCGATCACAATCCCAAATTACACGCCGCCACTTCGTAGCAATTTCAAGTCAACAGGCACAAAAATCCCGATTGCCAGGCAGTTGCTTCCACGCAGTGGCGGCGTGTAAAGGTACCCTTACTTTAATAGTACAGTGAAGATGATTTGATATTGCATTTACTTTGAGAACCAACAGATGCAAATATAGGAATTTAAAAGTTCAGCCTTCTCAACATCAATTTTTACCACTTTACCATTTTCGTTCTGTAAAGATCCTATAGCTACTTTGACTTTCCTTTTACTTTTGACAAACTTCCAAAATCCTTTTTGATTACTTTTGACATCTCTTTCTAGCCTTAATTCATTATCAGCTTCAGCTAATCTGATCTGAGCCCTACAGGTTCTGTAGACTGTATTGTAGTCTTCTTTAGGGTACTGTTACACGGCCCAACATCGTGCACGACATCGCTCAAAAGTGACGTGTTCAACGATGTTGAAACGACATCGTTAGTGCGTCGTTGCGTGTATCCGAACGATGCAACTACGATAATTAGTCAAGTTGGAGTTGACAGGTTTATGAACATTTTCAAAAACCTGACGATGTCGTTCAAGCAATCTGCTAGCATCGTTCTGTGTGACACCACGATAACGATGTCACGGATGACTTCGCCCTTTCACAGCTATAAGCAGGGATCGTTCACGGGATTTGTGAAGATACCTGCTCACAACATCGTTGGTGAGTTGTCCACGATATCTAGATGTGTGACACCTCACCAGCAATGTTGAAATGATGTAAAAAAAGATTGCGCGCCCACGAGATCTTAGCAGACATCATTTCGATGTCGTGCCGTGTATCGGTACCCTCAGGTATGCCTCCCTCTTTCCATTTGATAAACATTTCTTTCTTTTTCTCTTTGTTTCTTTCTTTCTTTCTTTCTTTCTTTCTTTCTTTCTTTCTTTCTCCGTCTTTCAGTTCTGTTTTCATCCATTCTGGTTTTCCTATTATTCCCTTTTTTAGGGATTGTTAATAATTATGCTGTGCCAATCTAATTTTTCAAAATTTCCCATCCTTTCTGGACATTTTTGTCATTAAGGACATCCAGCCGTTGGATCCCTCCTATCCTCTTTCTGAATCCCTTAATATCTTTCTTTCTGAAATCTAATCTTGAAGTCTGAGTCTTCACAGATCCTCCTCCTCTAGTTATCCAAAATTCTATAATAGCGTGAGGGCTGCCTCCTAGGGTCCAAGCCACCCTTATCTCCTTGATTATTTCCTCCCTGTTTATAACAATTAGATCTAAGGTAGCAGATACCCTTATTTTCTCCTCTACTTTTTGGAACATATAGTTTTCAGTAAGAGAGGATAAAAATTTGCTGGACCTGCTAGTGTTGTCTGATGGATATTCCCAACAAATGTCTGGATACTTGAAATCTCCCATGACCACTATTTGTTTTGGAGAACCTGGACATCTGATTCATAAAGAAATCATCCATATCTTCAGTTTGCCAGGCAGCCTGTAATAAATGCCTACAATAGTGTCTTTCCCATTGTCCTCTCCATGTATTCTTACCTCAACGTTTTCCACAGAATTCTCAGTCTCTAAAACTTTAATCTCTGTGGAGGTATATACTTTTCTAACTGGCAATGCAACACCTCTTTCCCTGTTAGTTGTCTGTTTCTTACAAATAAGTTGTATCCTTCTACTCTTGTGTTCCAGTCATGTGTATCGCCCCACCAAGTTTCAGTGTTTCTGATGCCATCATATTTCTTTTCCTACGATGGTAGATTAAATTCTCCTTGTTTGTTGCAAATGCTTTGAGCATTTCTGTAGAAGCATTTTAGTTTGTGATTGGTTTCTCTTTCTCCAATATTTTTATTATTCAGATATTTGTATTGTTGTTCTTCCTATTCACTTCTAATAGCTTCTCAATAGTGTTTGTCAGCAGTATGGCTTTCTTTAGCCTTTTGCTTCCCTTTCCACATTGTTCTAGTTTAAAACTCTTTTGATGAGTGTAGCAAGGTGACTTTCAAATATATGTTATCCAGTCTTAGTAAGGTGCAGCCCATCTCTAGGAAGCAGTCCATGTGGAGCCCACTGGGACGGGGTACTCGGTACCGGACCGGGGTACTGCTGGGGATGTAACGGCAGTCTTGGTCTGTACCGTCTAACGGGTTCTGCAATAAATGGGGGGATATTTACTGGGGAGTTTATTGTGACGCCACCCACGGGTTGTGGTCAATGAGGCGACCACCTCTGCAGTGTACTTCTGTCAGGAGGATGGATAGATTTTGCAGCCAGGTGGATGAGCCCGCCGCGGGTCAGGACAGCTCCTGACAGGGTAAAATGATGAATAGACAGTCCTTTATACCTGGAATCAGACATGGACACTGATGCAGGGTTCACCGGGTTTACTTTCCAACTCTTCCAAGTCACACAGTGCACGGTACAATTCAGTTATTAACAGCTTTACTCAGTTTAGTCCAGTACACTTGAACCCTCTGCAGCCAGGTTGTCACTCTGAGACCCCTCACTTTTTCTATGTCTCTTTTCAGGCTGATTCTCTCTCTTCCTTTTGGGTGGATTGCAGAGCGGCAGCTCGGTCCCCTAATGTAGCTTCCCCCTAAGTGTATGGGCGGTAAGCTGGGTCCTCTTGGTTGCTGCTGTGCCCCCAACCCAATGGTGGGAAAGCAGACCTGGAATCTGTGTTCCCTGTCAGTTTGTCTGGGGATCCGGTGTGAATCTTCAGTCCTCCTCAGAGCTAACACTCTGGTTTTAGCCTAACATTAGGTGTCCCTGTCTTACAAGGGATCACCGGGTTCTTCCTTTCCCATGTAACTTCCCAGATACGGCAGGAGAGGCTGTTCTGTCAGTAATTTGTCAGCGCTACCGTCTTCCCTGGACCTGATGGTACTTGTCCGGTCTTGGCTGCTCAGCACTCACCTACTGGCTAACTACTTCCTGTTTCTCCCTTATATACTGGACTGTTACCATGACTACGCTACATCCACTCATAACTGGCCCACTACCCCTTGCCTGCCTAGAGTCTCAGGCTCCGGGTTGGGTCTATGTCATGTGTTGTAAAGGTGTTTGCTATACAAACTGTCTACCCTCCTGCCTTGCTGCAGTACCTAGCTGTGGCCACCCTGGTTGCAGGGGCGCCACATCCATCATATAGGTAATTCACTCCATGATCTAGAAATCCAAAATCCTTGCAGATGGCACCTTCAATGTAGCCAGATGTTCACCTGTAGAATCTTGTTTCACGTTCTTGTTCCATGGCCATCCACTGGGAGAATGGATAAGAAGACACTTGTGCTCTCAGTTATTTTACTTTCTTGCCTAATTCTTGAAAGTCCCTACAGATGTTTGTCAAGTCATTTCTTGAAGTGTTATTTGTATACACATGTATTAGCAAGAAAGGTAGTCATTAGTAGGTCTGAAGAGTCCTGAGTATGTGCATATGCAGAAGAAAATGCACAATAAACTGAGGGGTGCAGTTTCTACATTTATCCTTGTGAAAATGCAATATTTGGGACTAAAGTAAACTTTTTGTTGGAAAAAGTAACATATTAATGTTTTCTTTCCATATTGCTCTAGTTCCTGTGAAGCATCTGAGAGTCTATCAAAATGAGATATGGTACCTAAAAAAAAACGTTTTTTGTGCATTTTGTTGGAAAAATGAGAAACTGATGAAATACTTTTACCCCTCCTAACTTCCTAACTAAAAATATATTTTTTTAAATTGTGCTGATGTAAAATAAACATGTGGCAAATATTATTTATTAACTATTTTATGTGACATAACTCTTTGATTTAAGTGCAGAAAAATTAAAAGTGTGAAAATTGGAAAATATTAAAAATGTTTGCCAAATGTATGTTTTTTTCACAAATAAACGCCAAAAGTATGGTCCTACATTTACCACTAGAATGAAGTACAATATGTCACAAAAACACAGTTCTGGAATCACTGGGATCCGTTAAAGGATTTAAGAATTATAAGCTAATAAAAGGACACTGGTCAGAATTGATACAATTGGTGGAATCATCAAGATAAAAACAGGCTGGGAGTTAAAGGGGTTAAACCATTAGTCTTTTTATTTATAAAATCCGTTATAACCTACAACTGCCTGAATTTACGGTACTTACAAAACTTAATCCCGTCCCCCTCAGATATGAGGTGTCTTTTTTTCATTTCTGGGAATAACATCCTTGCATTATCACCCAATTTGCCAAACTTACTTCAAAACATGGAAATCCTTGCCATTCTCACTTACTAAATTAACCCAGTTTGCTGCCTTCTCATTCTGACTTGCCTCTCCACACTCAACGTCTTCTCCAATAATTTCTTGCTCAATGAGCAGAATGCGTTTCTCAAGATTGTCAACTGGCCCAGGGTTGCACATTGCTTCTCTCTATTTCCAATTTGCGGGTGCATCTCAATGAATTAGAATATCATCAAAAAGTTTATATTTCAGTAAATCAGTACATAAAGTGAAAATCATATATTGTATAGAGTCATTACAAACAGAGTGATCTATTTCAAGTGTGTTTTTCTGTAAATGTTGATGATTATGGCTTACACCCAATGAAAACCCAAAGGTCATTATCTCAGAAAATAAAATTTGGAATTTTAGACCTATATCACTATTAAAGTGTGATATTAAACTCTATTCTAAAATTTTAGCTCAAAGGGTCAATACGGTCCTTCCCCAGTTGGTTGCACCAGATCAGATGGGCTTTGTGCCGCGGAGACAAGCAGGAGAGATGCAACTCGCCACATTCTGAATGTGATTTACAGGCATCTGGACTCCCCAGTGTGCTCGTCTCGTTAGACGCAGAGAAAGCGTTTGATCGCGTGCACTGGGCGTACCTGGAAGCGGTGCCGGCCAAATTTGGGCTCACTGGATATTTTCAGAGGGCCATTATGGCACTGTACACCTCCCTGAGTGCAAAAGTATTTGCAGCAGGTTTTAGCTGTTGCTGCCTCAACATTACTACTGGTACCCATCAGGGGTGTCCATTGTCACCTGCAATCTTTGCACTGATAATGGAACCCCTGGTGGAGAAAATACGTACTTGTATTGATATCACAGGAAGAATGATCGGGAATGTGACCCACCCGGTTGGACTGTATGCTGACGATGTAATAGTCTCAGTAACGAACCCGTAAACATCCCTTTGGGGCCTATTGTCCATTCTCTCTGAATTTGCTAAGGAATCATTTTACAATTTGAATTCCTCAAAGTTAATGGTTTTCCCGATTGGCTGTCCAGCTGAGTTGATTACACAGTTAAAACGTTCGTTCTCATTTATCTGGGCCATTAACTCTATCCCCTATCTAGGAATCCAACTAGTATCCCCTTCTAATAACCTAGTATCAAAAAATATCTCAGACTCAATGTATTCTATTAAACCGGAACTAACTAGAATAAGCGCACTAGAAATCTCCTGGATTACTCACATTCAAATGTGCAAGATGATTTTTCTGCCAAAAATCTTATATGTTTTAAGATGTATCCCACTACCCATACCAAAAACCTACAATCAATACTATCAGGGACTTCTCTCAAACCCTTCGAAGACTTGTCAAAATCATACCAACTACCAGGTAACTTTTACTTTTCCTATGTACAACTGAAAAGTCTCCAATCCTCTTGCACTACAATTTTCTCTCAATTACCCCCTTCTTCCATTCAACATTTTATATTGAGGAAAAAAGGTTTTACGAGAGGGATCTCAGTTGCTTATGATTATTTGAGTTTTCCCCTAGATCTAAATAAACTTTTTTATCATTAAATGGGAAAAAGATTTGGGCAAATCCTTTACCCAAGAACAATGGTAGTTAGCTATGTCCTGGGCTCTTAGATGTTCCTCATGCATAAATCACTTAGGGTGCTTTCACATCAGCGTTTTTCGTAATTCGCGGCAGATGCGGTGAAAAAAACGCATCTGCCGCGTTTGCCGCATAACCGTTCCACTTGCGGCGCGGTTGCGGTTTTTTCTATGCAAAGTATAGGCATACTTGCGGCAGGTGCGGCAAGTGCGGTTTTGCACTTGCGGCAGGTGCGGCCGCGAAAAAAACCGCAGTAAGCCGCGGTTTTTTTCGCGGCCGCACCTGCCGCAAGTGCAAAACCGCACTTGCCGCACCTGCCGCAAGTATGCCTATACTTTGCATAGAAAAAAACGCAACCGCGCCGCAATTGAAACGGTTATGCGGCAAACGCGGCAGATGCGGTTTTTTCACCGCATCTGCCGCGAATTACGAAAAACGCTGATGTGAAAGGGCCCTTAGAAACTTTGCAAAAAATTCTACTCTGTTTTTATCTACCCCTTAATTACCTAGCTCACCTGTCTCAGGGAATCTCCCGTCTTTGTTTGAAAAATTGCGGTGGCAGCAGCACACTTTTACATGTGTGGTCTTGTAGCATAGGTAACCGATTTTGGGAAACAATATTTCAAATTCTGTCAGCCTGTGCTAGGATTGAGGTTCCGCCGGACCCGGCTTTAGCTTTATTAAATATAGGAATTACCGACTTCCCTTATGCTAATCGGTGTCTGTGTTCTTTCATTTCTAATAGCTGCGAGACAAGCCATTTGGCTTAGAATGGACTCATTCTTCTCATGTGAACTGACTCTGGCATGGGATGCTACTAAAAAGGACAAAATTCAACAGAGATGGAGGTCATGGCCAGATATCAAACACTTTTATCGTGAGTACTTTGTGACTAATGCATGAAGAAAGCAATTTTATTGTTTTTCTTGCATTATTATAAAACATTGTTCTATATATCATACTGTATGTCCTGATCTAAAAAATCCAGCTTATGTGACATTACATTAGAGAGCCTAAAATTGGAGAGTATACCCTATTTAGTTATTCCCCCCTGTTTTCTAATCCCATTTTCTACCCTGCCCCAAATGAGAGGATTGTTTAACTACCCCCCCCTCTCCTCCCAGTTCTCCTCTTTTTTTCCTTAGGTTCATTTACAAGTTCTCATAAGAACCATTGTCAGACTTGTTTTTTCTGCTGTGTCCTGGAAGTTAATATATCGAACATGTTCATTTATTTTCTTCTATTTCTGTAACTGTTTAAAACTGTAATAAAAATTATTGCTAAAAAAAAAAGGAAATTAAATTTGGGACAATGAAGAGTCTGAGAGATTTAACATTACCTAAATAGGTATCAGAGGTTCACCTTGTGTGGTTGTGAGAATCACAACCACTATAAAAGCATATCGTGGCTGCTGCAGTCCCCAGTGTAGTGCATATAGAGTAGGGACGATGAAGGGTTGAAAACTGAGCTGCTGCATTCCACAGTATATCAAAGGTAGGGATGGGCGAGTTTACTCGCTAGGACTCGTTACTCGGCGAGTAGTAAGGGACTCGCAGGACTCGGTACTCTGCGAGTTTCCCAGCGATTACTCGCACAGCAACGAGTCCAATGCAAATCAATATCAATCCTAGTTTTGTCAGAGACTCTGACAAAACTAGGATTGCCATTGACTTGCATTGGTCTGATTACTGTGCAAGTAATCGCAGAGAAACTCGCAAAGTAACTGCTGTTACTTTGCGAGCCGAGTCCAGCTGTCTGCTCTGTGCAGGCTGCCGCAGCTCCAGGGTCCTAGAGCCCGCCTGCTCACAGAGATGATGTAGCAGAGCTGAGATTGTTCTCAGTCTGCTCATTTCCTGTGCATAGACATCTATATCTATGCACAGGGATGTAGCAGAGAGGACATCGCGTTTTGGACTACGTCGGACGGAAGAGGATTTTTTTAATTAAAGATGGAGTCCCTAATGGCTTTTTTTTTTATTTCTAATAAAAAAGTTTCTCTGTGTTGTGTTTTTTTAACCCTTTATTGGAGATTCTTAGTGGCCGGGTCAAACGTGGCCTGACATTAAGAATCTCTGGCTTAATACCAGCTTGTATAACAAAGCTGGTATTAACCCCTTTATTACCCAGCGTGCCACCGCCACCAGTGCCGCTGGAAGAGCGGGGTTCAGCGCCAGAGGATGGCGCTTCAATGAACGCGCCATCTTCTGGGGCGGCTGCGGGCTGCAATTTGCAGCGGGGGGTGCCCAGAAAGCTTGGGCATCCCTGCGCTGCGGATTCCAGCCCCCAGCTGCTTAGCTGTACCTGGCTAGACATAGAAATTGCTCGGAGCCCCACGCATTTTTTTTTTATTATTTCATGAAATTCATGAAATAATTAAAAAAAGGGCTCCCCTATATTCTTGTGTCCGGCCAGGTACAAATAGGCACCTGGGGGTTGGGGGCAGCCCGTCGCTGCCTGCTGGATCCGGCTGGTTCCAGAAATATTGCGAAGCCCACGTGAAATTTGTTTCTGACAAATCCATAAAACAATGTAAATAAAAGGGACTGCATCTTTATTAACCCCTGGACCATGGGCGAGGGGTTAATAAAGATGCAGTCCCTTTTTTAGGATTGTTTTATTGATTTTTCAGAAAAAAAATTACATGGGCTTCGCCGTATTTCTGGAACCAGCAGGATCCAGTAGGCAGCGACGGGCTGCTCCCAACCCCCAGGTGCCTATTTGTACCTGGCCAGACACAAGAATATAGGGGAGCCTTTTTTTTTATTATTTCATGAATTTCATGAAATAATAAAAAAAAAATGCGTGGGGCTCCGCGCAATTTCTATGTCTAGCCAGGTACAGCTAAGCAGCTGGGGGCTGGAATCCGCAGCGCAGGGATGCCCAAGCTTTCTGGGCACCCCCGCTGCAAATTGCAGCCCGCAGCCGCCCCAGAAGATGGCGCGTTCATTGAAGTGCCATCCTCTGGCGCTGAACCCCGCTCTTCCAGCGGCCCTGGTAGCGGTGGCACGCTGGGTAATAAAGAGGTTAGGGCCAGCTTTGTATTATCAGCTGGCCCTAAGCCCGAAATTTATGGCGGTCACGCCAATATTAGACATGACCGCCATGAATTTCTATTAAATTGTTTTAAAAAAAACACAACACAGAGAAAAATTTTTATTAGAAATAAAAAAAAAGCCATTAGGGATTCCATCTTTAATTAAAAAAATCCTCTTCCGTCCGACGTAGTCCAAAACGCGATGTCCTCTCTGCTACATCCTTGTGCATAGATATAGATGTCTATGCACAGGGATGAGCAGACTGAGAACAATCTCAGCTCTGCTACACACAGGAAGAGCTCTAGGACCCTGGAGCTGCGGCAGCCAGCACAGAGCAGACAGCCTGACTCCTTACTATGCGAGTTTCCCAGCGATTACTTGCACAGTAAACAAGTCCAATGCAAATTCAATGGCAATCCTAGTTTTGTCAGAGTCTCTGACAAAACTAGGATTGCTTCAGGCTGAAGCTTCCGAGACACATCTGTGATTTGTAAATCGCACACTACTCGCTATTACTCGCTTCCCCATTCATTAACATTGGACTCGCTAGACTCGCAACGAGTAGCGAGTCCCGGGCTCGGACTCGCTAGAGTCAAGCGATTCCGAGTAATTTAGGACTCGCCCATCACTAATCAAAGGGTAAATATAATATTGATTTATTAG
Organism: Allobates femoralis; assembly: GCA_033576535.1. NCBI lineage: Eukaryota > Metazoa > Chordata > Amphibia > Anura > Aromobatidae > Allobates > Allobates femoralis. The sequence continues at coordinate 265,507,608 of JARQOC010000003.1, forward strand.
TCAACGCATATCAGGGCTTCCTGGCCCCTTCCTCAGGACAAATCAATATCATATTGCCATATTTCAGGGAGCCCTGAAACGCGTTGACTAATAAATCAATATTATATTCACCCTTTAATGTCTCGTTGAATACTGCAGCGCGACCTTCATCCTCCCTACTTTATTTTCTGAGATAATTATCTTTGGGTTTTGATTCGTTGTGAGCCATAATCTTCAACATTTACAGAAATAAACACTTTTTTTATTATTATTATTATTATTATTATTATTAATTTATATAGCGCCATTATATTCCATGGCGCTTTACATGTTAAAAAGGGCAGACTAGGACAAGTAACATAGTAACAATACAAGTAACAATAAATGTTGACAATTCAGTTGTACAGAAACAAGAGGGGAGAAATCCTGTCCACAAAGGCTCACAGTCTACGAGGGGCGGGTGGGGATACAGCACTTGATATAAGATTTATGAAGGAACAGACGGCACTCACCTGAGTCTTTTGTGTGATTTTTTTTTCCTTATCCGGAGGTTCCATCAGAGAAATTTTGTGTGACTTTTATTCCTTATCACAAGGTTCCATCAGTGCAGGGAGAGGGAGTGGAGATGGCAGACAACGGTTCACTGTTTCACACTGTTACAGCGCTTCCACGGGTCCCATGAAGCAAAGGACCTGTGGAAGCACAGTAATAGCGCAAACCGATGAACCATCATCCATCATCTCCACTCCCCCTCCCTGCACTGATGTAACCTTGTGATAAGGAATAAAAGTCACACAAAAGACTCCAGCGAGTGCAGTCTGTTCCTTCAGAAATCTTGATAATGATGCACTATTTGCTATAGACGAGCAACACTAGTGAGTAACGTCAGTCCCTCCAGGCTTTAACAGCAGGACCTGGCTGGTCTTGAGAGGTGTTAACTAATTGGTGCCCAGCTTTTTTCATTTTTTCATTTCTTATTGGATTGAAACACTTGATATAGATCACTCTGTTTGTAATGACTATATAACATATGCGTTTTACTTTTTGTATTGAATTCCTGAAAAAAATAACTTTTGATGATATTCTAATTCATTGAGATGCACCTATAGGCTTACAGGTGAGCAACATGCTCACATCTGTTAGAGTGGTATTATTCACCCTGCATCTCATCCTAGAGTTGTGCATACATGTGGCAGGTTGTGCACTAACGGAAGTATCCAATTTTGCTGTCCATTATCCAAAGAAACTGTAGAGAACATGAACAAAAATTGGAAAAAAATAAGTACTTACAGGCCTTGAACTTCTTTTTTCAACTACTGTTTTTAACCCTTCCTGTTTTCAATCCACTTAGTGAGCAAGCTCAGACTCAGGTTTTTGTTCTATTGAAGCGCCTTAGAGCACTTTGGTGTAAATAACTCCTAATCATCAGAACTAAGCACACATGGGGAAAAAAAGGGTTTGAAATAGTGTCAATAGTTATAACAATGGTTGTAACACAGCCTGGAAAAAATTGCACAAAACTGGCAAGGTAAGCACTCAACTAGTCCACGGATCCATGCACCTGCAGAAGCAGCAATTCCTGCTTTTAACTCCCACTTGTTTTCAAGCCACTTAACAAGCAAATGCAGACCTCTATTTTAATATATGCACCTGAGAACCCTTGAGAGCAATTAACACTTCCCCATCTTAATTAGGCACAGCATAAACAGATCACAGGAAAAAAGGGTTTTAAATAGTATCATCAGTTATAGTAGTTATGACTGGAGGAAGCTGCATAAAGCAAAACACTGATAAATTAAGCACTCAAGCTATCCACCGATTCACACTCCGCAGCATCAACAATTTCTGGTTTTAACTCCCAATTGACTTGATTTAAGAACAAACAAATAGATACAGCTCTGGAAAAAATTAACAGACCATTGCAAAATTTTCAGTTTCTCTGATTTTTCTTTTTATAGATCTATTTTTGAGTAAAATTACACTGTTCTTGTATTCTATAAACTACTGACAGCATGTCTACGAAATTCAAAGCTAAAAATGTATTTATTTGCAGCAAAATATAATTCATAAACAGAACAGTGCTTTCAGCGTCAAATAATGCAAAGAAAACAAGTTCATATTCATTTAGAAACAACAATACTAATGTTTAACTCAGGAAGAGTTCAGAAATCAATATTTGGTGGAATAACCATGGTCTGGAGATTGGGCTGGCCATGACAGGGTCTTAGGTCAATCAATGTGTGAAAGAAGGAGCACCACATCAAGACCCTGTCATTGCCAGCCCAATCTTCAGACGTAAACCCCATTGAAAATCTCTGGAATGTAATCAAGAGGAAGATGGATAGTCACAAGCCATCAAAGAAGAACTGCTTAAATGTTTGTGCCAGGAGTGGCATAAGATCACCCAAATGCAGTGTGAAAAACTGGTGGAAAGCAGGCAAGACACATGAAATGTAGTCTTTTTGTTGTCATAACCTTCAAAAAACTGCAATTAAAACAAAAAAATCAAAACATGTTATGCACACCAAAATTGTATCAATAAAAATGTCAACTTTCTACACAAACAACAAGCTCTCATAGAGATCTATACAAATTTAACAACAGAAATTATTTTTTATTTATTCAAAATATAATTCTTTTTTATTGGCTAAAATATGTCAACTCTAATTATAACTGAATGTCTACTCCTAGGAAGAGATGCAACTGTACTACAGTTTGTTTTTCCATGAATTCATGCATACTGTGGTCTGCAGGGGTGGACACAGATATTGAACGATCCCTTGTGTATGACTTGTGTCTGGGCCCCCAACCATCAAAATTCAGAGCACCTAAACACATGCACATTTAGATATATATTCACAATATAATAAAATATACACATAACCATTTACATACATATATAATATGTAAATGTTGATGTCTATATTTTCTTATATTGTGAATATATATCTAAATGTGCATGTGTTTGGGTGCTTTGAGTTTTGATGGTTAGGGGCCCAGATAAAAGTCATGCACAAGGGATCCTTAGCAATTTTCGTATGATTACACAATTTTCTTCTGTTTATTCATTCATAGCTGTAACAGCCTTAATTTTTTAACCCTTAGTGACGAAGAAATTTGTCATTTTTCATTTTCGTTTTTTCGCTCCTCGGCTTCCAAGAGCCATAACGTTTTTATTTTTCCGTCAATATAGACATATGATGGCTTGTTTTTTGCGGGACGAGTTGTACTTTCAGATGCAATAATTTATTTTACCATATAGTGTACAGGGAAATTGCAAAAAAATTCCAAGTGCAGTGAAATTGCAAAAAAAGTGCAATTACATGTTTGTTTTTTGGATTTTTTAGTCGCCGTCTTCACTATATGGTAAAACCGACATGACGGTGCGATGCCTCGGGTCAGTACGAGTTTGTAGATACCAAACATGTATACCTTTATTGGTATCTAGGTGGTGGAAAAAAATTCAAAAGCATGAAAAAAATAACATTGCACTTTTTGTGCCATGTTCTGCGACCCGTAGCGTCCTCATTTTTCGTGGTCTGGGGCTGGGTGACAGCTTATTTTTTGTGTCTAGAGCTGATGTTTTTAATGATACCATACTTGGGTGGATGCGCTGTTTTGATCGCCCGTTATTGCATTTTTTAGCATTGTTGCAGCGACCAAAAAAACGTAATTTTGGCGTTTGAACCATTTTTTGCGCTACTCAGTTTATGGCTCTCATTATTTGATCATTTATATTGATAGATCGGGCGATTCTGAATGCGGCGATACCAAATATGTGTATTTTATTTCATTTTTTAATACTTTTATTGTGGATGGGAGAAAAGGGGGGTGATTTGAACTTTTATGTTTTGTTTTTTTTTTCAACTTTGTAAAAACTTTATTTGTTTATTAATTCTTAATTTTACACTGCCCCATAGAGAGGCACCCTGCTGCACAGTCTGATCGCTTCTGACACATACAGAGGAGCTGCAGCTCCTCTGTATGTGTCAGAATCGCGGACCTGTTGTGGTTGGCAGCCTCTGCCAACCACAAGCAGGAAATGCTCCATGACAGGTTCCAGGGTCAAGCCAGGACCCTGGCCTGTCACGTCAGCACGGGAGCTCCCGCGATACTATCGCGAGATCTCCCCTGGAGCCCGGTAAGTGCGCGCTGCACGCTCCGGCTCCCTTAGATCCCGCTCTCAGAGATTGAGGGCGGGATCTAAGGGGTTAAACAGCGCCGATCGGTGGCGGGACTGATTGGTGCTGTTTCTCCCACATCTCAGCTAGTGAGATCAGCTGAGATGTGGGAGGTTTGGAGTGAGCTCCACGCCGGAGCTCACTCCAAACACGGGGATAACGACAGCCGACGTCTAGAGACGTAAGGCTGTCGTCTAGGGGTTAAGTTTATTTTTTAATGTAAGTTTTAATAAGGCAAATAACAGAAGAAAATAAAGTCTAAGCCACATTGTAAAGACATACTGATAGGATGTTTAGATTGTGAGCCTCAATGGGGGCAGCATTACTGATGTATGTTAAGTGCCATGGCATTAATCGCGCTATATAAATGAATAAATATTATATTATTATTATTATTATGACGCCAGCTTACCCTATCGAGAATGTAGTCTGATTCCAGTATGTTATAAAGGAATTACTGCAAGGATAGGGTGGAGGCTCACCCTAGGAATGAAGCCAGGAGAAGCAAGAGGTTAATCCAGCATAGTTTCCACGAAAAAGAGTCCTGTATTGAAAATTTCTAAAAGATTTTAAAGTCACATAAACACGTCCAAAATATTCATAGGAAAAGACGTCAATTCACAGACTATGATTTATCATAGTGTCTACGATTAAGGGCACCGTAGTGCTAGAAATGCGTCAGTCTTACCTGCACAATGTGTCTGTCTTCCATCATTTGATCATGGATTATTAGTAAACAAGCAAGTTCAGAATTTTACATCCACTGGTATGAGGTGCCGTCTTTTCCTATGAATCTTTTGTACAATCTGCCGGCAGACAGTGAAGGACAAGAACCTGCCATGTTATTGGAGCTGATGGAGCTAAATTGGAACCAGCAGTGCGGTGAGCCTTCTTTCTTTGTTTTTAATTGTTATATATAGACAGGTCCAGTAGTCATACAATAGACATAGTGTTAGAGACAGGCAGTGCCACTCAAGACTACATGTTTTATCTGCTAGCCTTGTTCATGGTTCAAGCTCTAATTTTATTAACTGTAATTTTTCCAGACATGCATATAAGTGTTGCATTGGTTTTACCTCCATAATGAGTGCCAATATGCATAAGAACAAGATGCAGTGTCTCCAGATCATCTGCACATACCCTTAGACTTTTGTCACAGTTCATTTACACAACAGAAAACACTATATGTGGAACCCAGGACTTTTACTATTTACATAATTTTACACCTAAGTATGCATAATACACTTTCTAATGAAGTCCATAATGTTCATTGTTTCCTTACTACAAAACAACCAAAAATGTCGCAAAAGTTGTTGGGTGACTACTATTACACCTTGTAGTCATTGTGATCACATTGATAGAAACAGAAAATTAATCCACCAGAAACACTAAATACTGGAAGGAATCATGGTGAGACAACCACCACACTGTTATGAACACATTCTAATAGAAAATCTGCCTTTGGTCCCCAGAGGAAACAATCAAAGTGCAACTTTAATTTTTCATACTGCTTCACTGCTGAGGTAAAATGATAGCTGCGTTCTCGTTGTTTGCTTTAGACACCATCACACTATTATGGACATAATCCCAGTGCTGCTTTTAAAGGGAACCAACCACCCCAACTGACCCCCCGGACTGTTAATATGTGTCCCTACACCCAGCACACACATTTGGGGCAATCGTTTTTGCTAAAAAAACTGTTTAGTAGAAGCTAAGGAAGTCACAGAGCGTGTGCTCGTGACCCTGGCTGTAGCTGATGATGTGTGCACGGCCATGAGACTCCGTGCACCAGCCTGTGACGAGGCAGAAAGGGCAGAGCTTTACTGAATGGAGGGGGGAGAGGAGGCTGATGGGCAGATGCACTCGGCAGCAGTAGAAGCTAGGTAACGCCCAGTCGGCAAGATTTTTTAAACTTTATAAAGCTATATCTTAGCTTCTACTAAACAGTTTTTTTTAGCAAAAACGATTGCCCCAAATGTGTGTGCTGGGTGTAGGGACACATAGTAACAGTCCGGGGGGGGGTCATTTGGGGTGGTTGGTTCCCTTTAATTATTATACTGCTGAAATACTAGTTCAGTGATAGCAATCCTTTCAGAGATCGAGTGCCCAAACTGCAACCCAAAACCTAATTATTTATAGCGAAGTGCCAGCAGGGCAATTTTAACTAAATCACTGCAGTGGCCATCACAAGAGCTACACAGGGTGAGAGCCAGCAGATGCTAACTCTATTCCCTGTACAGTGCTTACAGTCCTGAAATCTGTCAAGCAATTAAACAAGAAAGTAGTGTGTATAGAGGACTGCGATCAGAAACCCAAAAAGAATCACAGAGTGATTATCAAAAAATACTTTTTATTCAACAAGTGTAAACATACAAGTACCATGCAATTTAGACAGAAAAAATATAAAAACAATTAAAATATGTGGTGGGAGGGGGCGTAACCTGGACATGGTGGAGACGAGTCGCACTTGAGGCGAGCTCCCGTGCCTGATCCTTTTACACAGCCTGCATTTGCAATTATAAGCCTGCTCGGTAGACCCTTGTACAGCTACAGTCTCCTGGACCCGGGGTGGACAGCTGCATTTCGTCAGATGCCTGGTAAATGAGACATAGCCCTGTTTTTTATCCCGCCGGGTGACTGCCACCACTCAACCAGCCCCACTGCAATGGCTTCCAGCACTACAGCAGGGGCTAGACGCTCCGGGAATCCGACACCCAGTTCAAAGCAGACATCAACTCCGTCCACCCGGCGGAACACCAGGAGTGTGTCTGGATTCCACACATCAGCACTTAAGATACCAAACGGGGGGGAGGGGGGCGCAGGAAAAGGCGCGAACGCCGCCATTACTGGAGACAGAGGGCAAGATGGACGAGCGTCTCACTCCCCCTCCCTCCTCCCAGAGGGGAGAGACGCTGCTGCAGCTCAAACATTTGACACAGGAACAACATGCCCGGGACAATCTGGTGCCAGTACTCATACATCTAGCCCGGGCTCCAGCCCCTCACATGGACCCTCTGCCCCTGCCTCAGAATATGGTCAAGCCTCTCCTCATAGCCTCTGTGACCCTCGGCCTGTGGACGCTTCCTTCCCTGGCTCCCCTGCAGGGCCTCAGCTCAATGACCCCCCTCCCTCCCAGGCAGATGACCTACATGACATTAGATCTGGGATGCAGTGTCTGCCTACTAAAGATGATATGGAGGTGTACATAAGAAGACTAGAAGCTGTCTGTAGGTCAGAGATCGGGTCACTCAGAGAGGATACTACTAAGCTTCAGAGCTCGGTCCAGACAGTTACCCAGGAAGTTGCTGATCTCTCCTTCTTAGTGAAACAACAACAACAACGCCTTGACCTGCATGAACAAAACTTCCACACGGTGCTGGATATGTTGGAAGATTCCGAAAACCGTAATAGACGGAACAATATATGGCTCCGAGGTATCCCTGAGTCAGTGGCACCCCGTGATATCACTCCAGTTTTGCTACGTGTGTTCAATTCCCTGCTAGACAGATCCCGAGATGACCATATTGAGATGGACAGGGCTCATAGGTCCTTGGGCCCTAAACGAGCTGACTCATCCCGCCCCAGGGACATTATTTGCAGAATACACTTCTATCAACTGAAAGATGATATCATGAGGAGAGCGAGAGAGTCTGAATCCATTGACTTTAATGGTGAATCTATCCAGCTTTTGGCAGATCTCTCACCCATCACGTTGGCCAAATGCAGAGCCCTACGCTCCCTGCTGGACATTCTCCGGGAACAGGCGATTCTTTATTCGTGGGGCTTTCCCTTTCAGCTCCAAGTTTGCAGGGACTCTGGGATGCATGTCCTCAGATCTCCAACTGACGCCCCTGAGTTCTGCTCAGCGCTCGGGTTGCCCCTGGTGCCCATCCTCAATTGGCCTCAACTGTCCACCTTCCTCTGTGGGGGCCCTATACCTGCACTGCGGTTGCCCTCCACTGAGGCCCGGAAGAGGAAGAGAGGCCCTAAACACCAATCGGCGTCTCCTATAGCTACCACTTGAACTTCTGCATTGGGACCTTTCTTGCTCCTTTTTTTTTTTCCTTCCTAGATGGGGTCCTGCCGGGGGCCTCCTGGTGGATCTTGCCTCTTTGCTGAGGTATTTTGTTCTTGAAGACTATTGTCCTCCGGCAGAGGCCTTCCCCTTGGTCGCGGTTGATCCTGGGAGGTGGTCCTTGCTGACCAGACTGTCCCGCTTAGATGACAGTTGATGACGTCCCACCTTATATGTGCCTCCCAAATCTGACCTCCCCTCCCCTCATACCCTCAGTACCTCCCTATCCCCTTTCCCCTCCACCTCCGCCCCTCCCTTCCCCTCCCTCCCTGCCTACCCTTCTACTACTCTCCTCACCTCACCTTCCCCTCCCTTTTCTCTCCTTTTGATCCCCCAACCCTCCCTTCTCCCCTGAGGTTTTATAAGTTACAATTTTGGGATACTTGGCTGCACTAACTCGCCGTCTTGTTTATTACTGTTATTTGCTTTTTGTGTTTTATTATTGTTATGTTTATTTGCTGAGTTCTTATACCCGCCTTTTACCTGTTTAGGGACACCGCATTTAGTAAGGGCTGTGGTTGGGACTCGGGTGCGCAGGATCTTTGCCGCGTTCTGGTTACCCCACATATAGGGAGTGTCTCTGACACACTTTACAGAGATTACTCTGTTTACTTTCTTGGTCTGACGGTCCTTCACTCTCAGACCTCTGGGACCGGAATCAGATTCCTGGTCCGATTCACCTATCTCGTTCTGTTTCTCTTTCTCTTTTCTTTTTCACCTTCTCTTACTCCGTTTCCTTTTCTCCCTTTCTGCTTTGCTGCTAGACAGCTCTCCTCTCTTCTTCCCTTCCCTCTCTTGAACCCACCTCTTCACCCTCCCCAGGCTTCATCATGTCCAGGCTAAACACGTGTTCTTTGAACATTAGGTGCTTTAACGTCCCTGAAAAGCGTTCCCAGGTTCTCGCTCATATGCACAAAAAACATGTACATATTCTCCTTTTACAAGAAATGCATTTCAGAGCAGATAAAATCCCCTTGATAAAACATAAACAGTACAACAGATGGTACCACAGTTCAAACCCGGATGCTAAGTCCAAAGGGGTCAGTGTGGCTCTCCATAGATCCTTACAGGCACGGGTCCTTGACTCCAGAATAGACCCGCAGGGTAGATTCGTCCTCCTGAAGCTGCAGATTGCGAATGACATCCTCACAATCGCCAACCTATACCTTCCAAATCAGGACCCGGCCCGTAGACTTCTGTCTTACCTGCGTACCCTGGCGGACTTCGCAGAGGGTTCGGTGATAATGGGAGGTGACCTTAATTTTGTTTTCGATCGTGACCTGGACTCCTCTACTCGTAGATCCTCTGTGCCTGTTTCTCACCTGGAAACTTTGAAGACTAGGCTCCTTGAGATTAGAATGGTTGATGTCTGGCGGCTTCTGAACCCGAGGGTCAGGGATTATACTTACTACTCTGCTGTGCATGATATGTACAGTCGACTTGATCTTTTTCTGATCAGCCACAAACTTTTACTAGCTGACCCTGTCGTGGACATTGGTTCCATGATCTGGTCGGATCACGCTCCAATTTTTCTATCCCTTGGCCTTTCGGGTTTGGTGCCGACGGAGTGGACTGGTCACTCAATCCCGGGCTACTGAGGCAACCGTCTTGCGTGTTGGCAGTCCGCTCTGCAATCACAAACTTTTTAGCTGATCACGAGGCAGACCCTATAGCCCTCCCCTTGCGGTGGGAAGTTCTAAAGAGTGTCATTCGGGGGATTCTCATTCAGCAGGGGGCTAGATTGAAACGCGAGCGAACGCGTGAGGTCTCAGATCTGATGACGTCTATACACCAGTTGGAGACCAGACATAAACAGTCACAATCTCCACAGCTTCTTGCGGACCTCACTAAGGCTCGATTGGACCTACGTACAATCATGGATACGACGTCTAGTTGCCAACAAGACCGCTTCCGTAAATATTTGTATGAGTTCTCAAACAAGCCGGGGAGAGCGTTGGCTAGATTCTTGCACCCCGACTTCCCTCTACTTTCATTCCTTCTATTAAGTCGAGACTGGGAGGTCTTCTCCACGGGCCACGCAACAAAGTGGAGGCATTTGGGGACTACTATAAATCTTTATACAATCTTAGAGGTCCCTTAGCTGACATGCCCACCGATGACTTCTGACGCCGGGTGTCAGACTATATTGCAGACACGCCGCTGCCACCCATCATTGAGGGAGACTCGGAGACTTTAGAATGACCCTTTATGGACTAGGAGGTGTCTGATACTATCGCTTCACTTCCTAACGGAAAGAGCCCAGGCCCCGACGGCTTCTCAGCAAACTTTTATAAATTATTCGCGCGTGAACTGGCCCCCCAACTAACCTCCCTTTATAATTCTGTTTCTGACTCATGCCCTTTCGCTCCCCAGACACTGGCGGCCATGATAACGGTCATACCAAAGCCAGGGAAGGACCCCCTATCCTGCGCTAGTTATCGCCCTATCTCCCTATTAAATCTTGACGTAAAGATCCTTGCCAAAATTCTTGCCTCCAGACTTGGCCCACTATTGCCGGCTTCTATCCATTATGACCAGACTGGGTTTATCCTACGCCGCGAGGCTAGAGATAATACCATTAAGACGTTACTCATCTCAGACTACGTTCATTACAATAAGATTCCTGCATGCTTCCTCTCGGTTGATGCTGAAAAGGCATTTGACCGCCTGGGCTGGGAGTTTCTTTTTGCTTCTTTGAGGCAATTGGGCTTAGGACCGATTATCATGGGGAAGATACAGGCACTCTATCACGGCCCCACTGCTCGGTTGAGGGTCAATGGGCTCCTTTCCTCGGCCTTTGAGGTCTCTAACGGGACGCGACAGGGGTGCCCTTTGTCACCCCTGTTGTATGCCATCGCGATGGAGCACCTGGCGTGTGCACTAAGGGGATCCGCGGATATTAGAGGCGTCCAGATACACGGGGAACATTTCAAATTGGCCCTCTATGCAGACGACCTTTTGGTCTATATTGCTAATCCCTTGGTCGCATTCCCGGTGCTTATGCGGGAATTTACGAGGTTTGGTGAGGTTTCTAATTTCAAAGTTAATTATTTCAAGACAGAAGTGATGAACCTAACGCTTCCAGGCCCATTAGTCGCCCAGCTTCAGTCCTCCTTTTCTTTCCGATGGGTAGACAGGGGCTTGAAATACTTAGGTATCCCTATTCCTGGAGACCCCAGGGACTTATTTACTCTTAATTATACCCCTCTCTTGCACTCCACACTTCTTGAACTCAAGAGACTTCGCAGTACCCAGTTATCCTGGTTTGGCCGTATTAATGCCATAAAAATGGACATTTTGCCTAAATTCCTCTATTTGTTCCAGACAGTCCCTACGGACGTCCCTCCCTCTTTCTTTCGCTGCCTGCACTCTGCATTACGCAAATTTATATGGAATTCGGCGAGACCCCGGGTTTGCTTCTCGATCCTGACCGATTCGAAGCGGAGGGGTGGGGCGGGCTTACCTAACTTTCAACGCTATTACCATTCCGCTCTCTTATCCCGAATTTTAGACTGGAAGTATAATCAATGTCACAAGCAATGGGTGAGGGTCGAGAACCTCCTTTCGCCCTTTCCGCTACAGTGGCTACCATGGATCCGGAGGAGTTCCCGTCCCCTGGTTTCGTTGTTTCCCCAACTAACACGTGTGGTGCTGGACTATTGGGATTCGTGGCAAGGGGGGGGGACGTGATGGCGATCATCCATCCCTACTTGGGCCCTTGTTTAATAATCCTGACTTTCCCCCGACGTTTGGGAGACAGGTCTTTTTGGCTTGGCGTGTTAGCAACGATCCCTGTCTGGCTCGGGTGGCGGAGCAGCGCAGGGGGGATGCAGGGGGGAGAGGGTCGTTGGGAGGGCAGGGGTCCTGGTTGGAGGTCTCTCAGTTGGACGCGTTTCTCCGATCTTTGCGGGGGAAGTCACTCTCAGGCTTAGAAGCATTGTTTTTCTTAACTGAGCCTCCTGCTCACGTCATCTCACTTTTATATGGCGTGCTCTCAGATGCGGGCCCATCTGCCATCCCCTCTTTTGTAGAAGCCTGGCAATCTGACCTGCGGGTGACGTTCTCTGACTCCGATCGGGCTAAGATTTTTGCACTGACGCATAAGTTGTCGGTGTCCTGCAGCTTTCAGGAGACGAATTATAAAATCTTAACTAGGTGGTATAGGTGCCCAGCGCTCCTTCATAAAATGTTTCCCTCAGTGCCCAACCTGTGCTGGAGGTGTGGCGAAGGGCCGGGTACTATGCTACACATTTGGTGGCAATGTGGCCCCATCCAAGCCTATTGGCTTTCAATATTTTCGATTTATGAGTCTATCTCAGGAATATGTCATCCACCTTCTCCACAGATTGCACTTCTGTCCCTTATCCCCGGTTCACTCACATCGTGCAAACGTAGTCTGTTTCGTTTCTGCCTGATGGCGGCCAGGGTCTTGATTCCGCGACACTGGAAATCAACAGTCGCCCCCTCCATTGGAGAATGGGTGAAGGAAATGGACAGGATATGCCGCATTGAGGGACTTATGGCCCACGACCATGAGACCTGGGAAAAGCACAAGCAGCTTTGGTCTCCTTGGTGGTATTACCGGGATGGCCCTCTACTTGAGTCTTTTCTGCGAAATGCGCAGACATGACCTAGACATTTTGAATGCCGCTCCCCCGCTTATCCCTCCTCCCCCTCCTCCTCCTTTGATCCCCTGCTACTCCCTCTTACCCCTCTTGGTCCTTTCTCTTTTCTACATCTCAATCTAGCATTATTCTGATTATTCTGCCTGCCGAAGTACTGGGAGGCTCACGGGATTACACTACCATTGGCCCCGGCATGCTCTGATGTCTGCCCTTTCCCTAGCCTCAAAGGGGCGGGTCACTCGACATCTCTATTGTGTGCCTTCATGTATTCTGGCTTTACTATTGTAGGATATTCTCATGTATTATTTTTATTTTCTTTTTACTTTATTATGTCTTACCCTTCTTTATTGTTTGATATTTGTTATGCTAAACTTAAATAAACAATATTTTCTGGAAAAAAAAAATATGTGGTGGGAAAGAGAACCATCACACATCGGCTGTGTGCCCAAGAGATATATACAAATAATACACCTGACACTCCAAAATGGAGTGAAAGATCGTCAAAATGATTTGATGCCTGGTGACAGCTTTATATAATCAAGTGAACCCTATTTGGAACAAAGCGCACCAATCAAAGTACACCCTGGAACTTGCTGAATTATAATGCCTAATATAGCATGAAACAGACCATATTAGAATTACCTGATATAAGGGGCCATAACAGGCCATAACAGGGTAACTAAGAGTGTACCAATCCTATAACCCTATGTGTAGAAAGGGCCTAATCAGGATGAATATAGATCAGAGGTTAACAATGCAAAGGCATAGGATCAGCTAGAGGGGAGACACCTGACAATATAGCAAAGATAAACATAAGTTATACAATTAGGTGTAAGGCTGTATCCAACAGCCACCTATGAATGGAAGATAAACAACAAATAGTCACCAGGCAAAAAGCGTAGAATGTCAGGGCACACAGCGGCAGGACCCAACGCGTGTCGCCGCTTAGTACAATGGCTTCATCCTGGGGGAAGCTGTGAGAAACATAAAGAGTCACCCTTATATATCTAAGTGCATGATTACAAAAGATGCACACCTGCTATTGTTAGTGCATGGTCCGTATCCGCCGGACCAGAGGTGCTGTGACGCAGGGAGGAAAAGGTGGGTTATTGCACAAGGTGTCAATCATAGCGTACGGCTGCGCAGTGTGGAGCATTATCTCTCCTTACGTGCCGACGTTGATTACTATGGAGATGTAAGATGCTCGGTCTAAAGGGCCTGTCACACGTGTCAATGTCGTCAGCGATCTGATCGCTGACGACATTGACGGCTGATCGCTGGTGAGCTGTCACACAGACAGACTCACCAGCGATCAATTGACCAGAAACATCGTGGAAACGATTTAAATATCGTTTCCACGATGTCTTGCTCCCGCTGCCAGGCTGCTGGAAGCGGGAGCAGGCTGGTCTCAAAGGTAAACTACGGGTATCTAGGCAGCGCGCGCTGCCTAGATACACGACGTGTACCTTAGTTACCAGCCTCCTCCGCTCACCGGCTGGTATCTAAGGTACACAGCGGGTAACTAGGGACCCTAGTTACCCGCTGTGTACCTTAGATACCAGCTGGTGAGCGGAGGAGGCTGGTAACTAAGGTACACGTCGGGTATCTAGGCAGCGCGCGCTGCCTAGATACCCGCAGTTTACCTTGGATACCAGCTCCCAGCGCTTGTGACAGGCGCTGGGAGCTGGAATATCGCTACTCCCGGTGTCACACGCAGCGATGCTGCGTGTCCACCGGGCGACAATCGCCAGGTTTTAGGACAGATTCTAAAACCTGGCGATGATCAACCAGCGATTTATCGCTGGTTGATTCAGTATGTCACACGCATCAATATCGCTGCAACGTCACGTGCAGCCGATATCGTGCAGGCGATATTGATGCGTGTGACAGGCCCTTTAGACACAACAGCTAGATGAGAGGAGAGACAAAGAAGGTGGCGTTACGGGGCCTCGCAACCTCAATTGATATTACCAGATAGGCGAGACATAGCAATGTATTGCGGAGACAACTCTCAGTGGCCTCGCCGGTTACAAAGTAACCGAGTGAGGAACACTTGTCCGGCCGGTCAGACTCAAGGGGAGAAAATATGAGAACGTAGTTAAAAAAGGAAGGAAAGGAAAATGTCATCGCAGATGAAAGAAGGACACAGTAGTGCGAACCTATACGGAAGCAAACATGCAATACATATATAAATGAGTTCAAAAAGGAAGAACGGTGAATTATACAACTGTATATATATTGAATAAGAACAATCCACAATTGAGAACCTATAAGTGAAAAAAATTTCTTGTGTTAGTAAAGGAAAGAAAAATTTCTTGTTATTACAATTGTATACCGGAGCCTCCAGGTTGAACTGATTAGAACAAGAAATCATGTATACAGACGGACACAAACTGAAAAAAGAGGTCTCGTCCAAAACGGCTACGTCCAATCAAGTATAACAATATTGACAATATGGAATTCAGAGGGGATCCCCAAAGGAATAATCCAATCAAAGAGAGCACGTAGTCCTTATTGGGGAGAGAGGAATCTTCTACATCTTTCAAAGGGATTTTCTTGGTCATAAGTGGCCAAACATCCAAAAAAAAAACGGATCGTATCCAGGCAGTATTTTGAAGCCACAAGAAACAGTCGGGGGTTGATCTGGGATAACAATTCCACGTTGCAGCAAGGATGGAGTACATGAATGCCTTCCAATTCCTATGAAATAGAAGGAAGAGGTGAAAACTCACCAATAACAATTTAGATCATTTCTTATAAAAGCCTGTAAACAACATTTCCTCATTCAATCCTTTAGGGGCCAAATTCTGAAGCGAGTAGATCCACCGTGTCTCTTTTCTGAGCAATTCATCCAAGATTGAGGATTTTCGAATGTTGTAAGGGACTCTGTTGATTACCAGAATGCGAATTCCTCTAGGGGAACAATGGTGATGGGACAAAAAATGTCTAGCAACAGAGCTGACAGACTTATCCTTCTCGAGATGAGCTTCTGCACCTGCGATGTCTGAAATATGATGCTGTATACGTTTTCGGAGATCTTGTGTCGTTTCCCCACATACACTTTTGGACAACTACAAAGTAATAGGTAAACAACATTACGAGTTTTACAGTTGGCATAGTGATTCGTGGTGACCCGTCCAGCTGGAGTATTCGTGTCAAGTTCATGAGAAGAGACAGTGTATTGGCAAATGGAGCAGTCTCCACAAGGATATGTACCTGTTATCCTTGAGCCTCTACCAAGGGGTATTGTTGGTCTTACAAAGTGGCTGGCAGTCAATGAATCCTTCAAATTCCTAGCCCGTCTCGCCACCAATCTGGGCTTTTGTCCTACCAGGGGTTCAAATTTTGGGTCACTGATTAAAATTGACCAGTTACGGTTAAGTATCTTGTAGATGTCGTGCCAGTGATTGTTGAATGTTGTAATTACACTTAACGAATCTAGTGCCAGTTTCCGTTTAGATGTCAATAATGATGTTCTATCTGTTTCAACAGTGAACTTAAAAGCACGAGAAATGACCCTCCTGGGGTAGCCACGTTGGCGAAGACGTAACGACAGCTCTCCTGCCTCCTCCCGAAAAATCTCCTCGTGTGAGCAATTACGTTTCAGACGAAAAAATTGTCCTTTAGGTATAGCGTCACGCAAGTGTCGGGGATGGAAGCTCTGATAGTGCAATAGGTTATTAGTTGCCGTGTCCTTTCTATAGAGTGCTGTTGTAATCCTACCTTCACCTTGTTGGATCTTGAGATCAAGGAAGGTTACTTCTTTTCGGCAGTGGTGGGAGGTAAGAACGATATTCCAGATATTAGTGTTAAGGCGTTCAATAAAACCAAGGCAACTTCCAAAGACCCTGTCCAAAAAAAACAGAATATCGTCTATGTACCTATACCACTTGATGACATAGGTACTATACTCTGGAAGGGTATAGACACAAGTTTCCTCCAACCACCCCAAGAAAAGGTTTGCGTAAGAGGGAGCACATTTAGCCCCCATGGCAGTACCTGAAATCTGCCGGTAGATCTTCCTATCGAAGGTGAAGAAGCTGTTATCAAGGACCATTGATAGAAGGTCTAAGATGAAGGAGTCGTGTAAACGACTACCGGTAGAATCTTTGTCTAGGAAAAAAGACACAGCATGAATACCCAGTTCATGTTTTATGCACGTATATAGACTTTCAACATCCATAGTAACCATCAAAATGTTTGTGTCCAGGGTAACTTGCTTAAGTTCTCGAATTAGATGTGAAGAATCGCGCACATATGACTTTAGTTGAAATACTAATGGTTGTAGATAGAAATCGATATACATACAAGGTCTCTCGAACAATCCTCCTATCCCCGCCACTATGGGTCTACCCGGTGGCTTCGTCAGTGACTTATGTACTTTTGGTAACATGTACAATGTTGGTGTTACTGGGTTCTTATTAGAGAGAAAGTCCTTTTCTCTCTTGTTGAGGATACCAAGGTCCAAACTGTGGGAAATCAGAGTGTCAAGTTTCTTCTTAAACACCGCTGTTGGATCTGACGGAAGCCGCAGATAGCAGGACCTATTGCCGAGCTGTCTGTTGACCTCCTCTAAATAGAGGTCAATTGGCCAAAGAACCACATTCCCCCCTTATCAGCCTCCTTAATCAGAAAATCTTTATTGGTCTTAAGTTTCGTCAAGGCTGTGCGTTCCTCAAGCGACAAATTATTTGTCTGAAAATTATTAGTCTTATAAGGCGTCTAATGTCTTGCATCATGACGTCAAAAAAGAACTGTACTGGTGAAAGGCTGAGAATGGGGGGGGTGGCCTGCGAGGGGGCCCGACCTGTGAACGTTTTTTTCATATTGTTTGACGGCATACCTGAAACATCCTGATCCAACAGTAGGTCCAATAGATCTCTGAATGTGGCTTTATCCAATGGGGGTAGAGAGTCCAATGTAGAGGGTCGTTGGTATAATATTTTAAAAGTGAGTTGTCTACAAAAAAGGTAAACATCTTTTGTCAACTCAAATTTATCTAATGAATGCATCGGAGAAAAGGACAGACCTTTCTGCAGGAGACGTTGTTCCATATCAGAGAGAACATATGTTGATAGATTAATAATTTGTAAGGCAGTACTCACATCATTGCTGCGTGGTTCCAGATCCACCATTTTCTGCCCAATCTTGCACCCAGGGGCAAAATTGGAGACCTCACAGCTTCCCCCAGGATGAAGCCGTTGTACTAAGCGGCGACACGCGTTGGGTCCTGCCGCTGTGTGCCCTGACATTCTACGCTTTTTGCCTGGTGACTATTTGTTGTTTGTCTTCCATTCATAGGTGGCTGTTGGATACAGCCTTACACCTAATTGTATAACTTATGTTTATCTTTGCTATATTCTCAGGTGTCTCCCCTCTGGCTGATCCTATGCCTTTGTATTGTTAACCTCTGATCTATATTCATCCTGATTAGGCCCTTTCTACACATAGGGTTATAGGATTGGTACACTCTTAGTTACCCTGTTATGGCCTGTTATGGCCCCTTATTTCAGGTAATTCTAATATGGTCTGCTTCATGATATATTAGGCATTATAATTCAGCAAGTTCCAGGGTGTACTTTGATTGGTGTGCTTTGTTCCAAATAGGGTTCACTTGATTATATAAAGCTGTCACCAGGCATCAAATCATTTTGACGATCTTTCACTCCATTTTGGAGTGTCAGGTGTATTATTTGTATATATCTCTTGGGCACACAGCCGATGTGTGATGGTTCTCTTTCCCACCACATATTTTAATTGTTTTTATATTTTTTCTGTCTAAATTGCATGGTACTTGTATGTTTACGCTTGTTGAATAAAAAGTATTTTTTGATAATCACTCTGTGATTCTTTTTGGGTTTCTGATCGCAGTCCTCTATACACACTACTTTCTTGTTTAATTGCTTGACAGTTCTCTATAGTGTGTGACTTGCTGATCGCCCACTAGTGCCACTCAAAACCTTTGCTCTTTACAGTCCTGAAATCCTGATCATCCATTCTGACCCTCTCCTAGAAGTTATGTCCCCATCCTGGCCCCCTTCTTGTAGTAATGTCCCCATCCTGACCCCCATTTTGTACTAATGTCCCCATCCTGGTCTCCTTCTTGTAGTAATGTCCACATCCTGGTTCCCATCTTGTGGTATTGTCCCATCATGCTCCCCTTCTTGTAATAATGCACCATCCTGATCCCCATGTTGTAGTAATATCCCCATCCTGGTCCCCATTTTGTAGAAATGTCCCTTATCCTGATCCTCTTCTTGTGGTAATGTCCCTATCCTCATCCACTTATAGCAGTAATGTCCCCATCCTGATCCTCTTGTTGTAGAAAGTCCCCATCCAGATCCTCTACTTGTAGTAATTTCCCCATCCTGATCCTCTTCTTGTAATAATGTCTCCATCCTTATCCTCTTGTAGTAATGTCCTCATCCTGCTTCCCTTCTTGTAGTAATGTCCCTATCTTGCTCCCCTTCTTGTAGTAATGTCCCCATCCTGGCCCCCTTCTTGTAGTAATGCCCCCATCCTGGTCCTCTTCTTGTAGTAATGACCCCATCCTGATCCCCTTCTTGTAATAATGTCCCCATCCTGGCCCCCTTCTTGTAGTAATGTCCCCATCCTTGTCCCCTTGCAGTACTGCCTCATCTATGTTCCTTGTAGTTATGCCCCATCCTGTCCCAATATGGCAGTAATGTGCCCCATATTTGTCCCCATCCTGTAGTTATGCCCTATCCTGCCCCTATCATGTAGTAATGTGCCATCCTGCCCAGGGCTGAGGAGTCAGTAAGCCAAACATCTGACTCTTCAATTTCCCTGAATCTGACTCCACCCAAAATCAACACTGACTCCACAACTTTGATCTGGAATTAATGCCCCATTCTGCCCCCATCTGGTAGTAATGCCCCATCCTGCAGTAATGTGCTATCCCGCCCCTATCATGCAGTAATTCCCCATCCAGTCAGTAAGCCAAACATCCAACTCCTGAAATTCCCTGAATTTGACTCTGACTACTCAGCCCTGATCCTGCTCCCATGATGTAGTAATGCCCCATCCTGCGCACATTCTTTAGTAATGGCCCGTCTTGTCCCATCCTGTTGTGATGCCCCATCCTGTAGTAATTCCTCATCATGCCCCCATCATGAAGTAATACCTCCTCCTTCCCCATCTGGTAGTAATGCCTCATCCTGCAGTAATGTGCCATCCCGCACCCATCATGTTGTAATGTCCCATCCTGCCCGTATATGACAATAATGTCCCCATCTTTGTCCCCATCCTGTAGTAATGCCCCATCCTGCCCCCATCATGTAGTATTGTGCCATCCTGCCCAGGGCTGTAGAGTCAGTAAGCCAAATATCTGACTTCTTAATTTTCCTGAATCTGACTATGACTCCATGACGCCGCAGCCCTGATCCTGCCCCCATGATGTAGTAATACCCCATCCTGCCCACATCCTGTAGTAATGCCCCACCTTTCCCCAACCTGTAGTGATGCCCCAGCCTGTAGTAATGCCCCATCATGCCCCCATCATGAAGTATGCCTCCTCCTGCCCGCGTCTGGTAGTATTGCCCCATGCTGCCCCATCATGTAGTAATGAACCTTCCTACCTCCATCTGGTAGTATTGCCCCATCCTGCCCCCATCATGTAGTAATGCCCCCTTCTGTAACCAGTGCATCTCAATGAATTACAATGTCATCAAAAATAAATGTCATATTGCCATGTTTCAGGGCAATTCTGGGAGCCCTGAAACACGTTGATTATTAAATCAATATTATATTCTCCCCTTGATGTCTCGTGAAATATGGCAGCACGGTTTTAACCCTTCATCCTCCCTACTTTAATTTTCTGAAATAATGACTGTGACGAAATGGACTCTTTCAGTGCCTAGCATGGGTTAAGTTCTTAAAATCTAGCCAGACAGTATTTTGTATTTTGTTTACCCATTGTTCCTACATGTCTTGTAGATGTTGGTGATGTTCACGTATGTAATGCAATTATCTCTCCTCTGTAAGGTCAGCGGAACATAATCCTGTTGGAATGCCATTGTATTACCATGTGGATTGTTGACTCTAGTGATGGGCGAATCCTAAATTACTCGGAATCGCTTGACTCTAGCGAGTCCGAGCCCAGGATTCGCTACTCGTTGCGAGTCTAGCGAGTCCAATGTTAATGAATGGGGAAGCGAGTAATAGCGAGTAGTGTGAGATTTACAAATCGCAGATGTGTCTCGGAAGCTTCAGCCTGAAGCAATCCTAGTTTTGTCATTTATTTGCATTGGACTCGTTTACTTTGTAAGTAATCGCTGGGAAACTCGCACAGATAAGAGAAGAGTCCTGTCTGCTCTGTGCAGCTCCAGGGTCCTAGAGCCCGCCTGCTGCCTGATGTAGCAGTGCTGAGATTGTTCTCAGTCTGCTCATTCCCTGTGTACAGACATGAATGTCTGTGCACAGAGATGATGTAGCAGTGCTGAGATTGTTCTCAGTCTGCTCATTCCCTGTGCATAGACATCTATATCTATACACAGGGGATGTAGCAGAGAGGACATCGCATTTTGGACTGCGTCGGACGGAAGAGGATTTTTTTAATTAAAGATGGAGTCCCTAATGGCTTTTTTTTTTATTTCTAATAAAAAAATTTCTCTGTGTTGTGTTTTTTTTAAAACAATTTAATAGAAATTCATGGCGGTCATGTCTAATATTGGCGTGACCGCCATAAATTTCGGGCTTAGGGCCAGCTGATAATACAAAGCTGGCCCTAACCTCTATTACCCAGCGTGCCACCGCCACCAGGGCCGCTGGAAGAGCGGGGTTCAGTGCCAGAGGATGGCGCTTCAATGAACGCGCCATCTTCTGGGGCGGCTGCGGGCTGCAATTTGCAGCGGGGGGTGCCCAGAAAGCTTGGGCATCCCTGCACTGCGGATTCCAGCCCCCAGCTGCTTAGCTGTACCTGGCTAGACATAGAAATTGCGCGGAGCCCCACGCATTTTTTTGACTCCGACTCCGAGACGACTCCGACTCCCAGACGACTCCGACTCCGACTCTGACTCCGAGACGACTCCGACTCCGAGACGACTCCGACTCCGAGACGACTCCGACTCCGACTCCGAGACGACTCCAACTCCGAGACGACTCCGACTCAGAGACGACTCCGACTCCGAGACGACTCCGACTCCGAGACGACTCCGACACGACTCCGAATCCGAGACGACTCCGAGATGACTTCGACTCCGAGACGACTCCGACTCCGAGACGACTCCGACTCCGAGACGACTCCGACTCCGAGACGACTCCGACTCCGAGACGACTCCGAGACGACTCCGACTCCGAGACGACTCCGACTCCGAGACGACTCCGACTCCGAGACGACTCCGACTCCGAGACGACTCCGAGACGACTCCGACTCCGAGACGACTCCGACTCCGAGACGACTCCGACTCCGACTCGACTCCGAGACGACTCCGACTCCGAGACGACTCCGACTCCGACTCCGAGACGACTCTGACTCCGACTCGACTCCGACTCCGAGACGACTCCGACTCCGAGACGACTCCGACTCCGAGACGACTCCGACTCGACTCCGAGACGACTCCGACTCCGAGACGACTCTGACTCCGAGACGACTCGGACTCCGAGGCGACTCCGACTCTGAGGCGACTCCGACTCTGAGGCTCCGACTCTGAGACTCCGACTCTGAGGAGACTCCGACTCCGAGACTCTGACTCTGAGCCTCTGACTCTGAAATTCATTAAATAATAAAAAAAAAATGCATGGGGCTCCACGCAATTTCTATGTCTAGCCAGGTACAGCTAAGCAGCTGGGGGCTGGAATCCGCAGCGCAGGGATGCCCAAGCTTTCTGGGCACCCCCCGCTGCAAATTGCAGCCCGCAGCCGCCCCAGAAGATGGCGCGTTCATTGAAGCGCCATCCTCTGGCGCTGAACCCCGCTCTTCCAGCGGCCCTGGTGGCGGTGGCACGCTGGGTAATAAAGGGGTTAATACCAGCTTTGTTATACAAGCTGGTATTAAGCCCGAGATTCTTAATGTCAGGCCACGTTTGACCCAGCCACTAAGAATCTCCAATAAAGGGTTAAAAAAACACAACACAGAGAAAATTTTTTATTTGAAATAAATAAAAAAAGCCATTAGGGACTCCATCTTTAATTAAAAAAATCCTCTTCCGTCCGACGCAGTCCAAAACGCGATGTCCTCTCTGCTACATCCCCTGTGCATAAATATAGATGTCTATGCACAGGGAATGAGCAGACTGAGAACAATCTCAGCTCTGCTACATCATGTCTGTGAGCAGGCGGGCTCTAGGACCCTGGAGCTGGCAGCCTGCACAGAGAAGACAGCTGGACTCGGCTCGCAAAAAAACAGCAGTTACTTTGCGAGTTTCCCTGCTATCACTGGCACAGTAGCCAGTGATTACTCACACGAGTCTAATGCAAACAATGGCAATCCTAGTTTTGTCAGCGTTTCTGACAAAACTAGGATTGATATTGATTTGCATTGGACTCGTGCGAGTAATCACTGGGAAACTCGCAGAGTACCGAGTCCTGCGAGTCCCTTACTACTCGCCGAGTAACGAGTCCTAGCGAGTAGATTTGCCCATCCCTAGTTGACTCTATGTAAATGGCCTCAGCCACCATTGTTTAATGTCATGGATTGCAGACTAAATGTATCCTGCTAGGTAAACCATCTGCCTGTGGCTCTCCCTTGACAGAACTTAATCCTATTAACATTCCATTGTATTGCTATGTCAATCAGTGTGTACGTCTCCCTTGCCAGGACTGCAATACTATTAGAGATGTTTTATATGAGGCTTGAGATTGAGCCAATGAGAAGACAGTTTTATTACACCAATCGTGATGTCCCCAATATCCTGCAATGGGTGATCACGGGGATATAAGCAGAGCTGTTCATTAACCAGGGTGATTGAAGATTCTGTCTAGTGACCTCAGTCTAGAGATTTCGGTCCCGACTAGAGGTGCACAGGACTTGTTACATGCAGCTGGATCTATGGACCCAATTTGTACGCCATAACTCCAGGCATAGGCATTTTGGTGCCGACAGAGGGGATCAGAACCTGGATTATAATTCTACAAGGACTTCAGCATCGAATGTTCGGATTCAGCTGGGATAACAAAGACTGCATAAGGAAGCAACCCAGGTTGGGACGATCCAGTCACCTGGCTACAGACTTTGCTGTGCTATATTATAATCCCTGGTGAGCCAGCTGAAGGGTGAGACTCTGTTGCCTGTTACATTGTGTGTTTTGCTTGTTATGTGTTATATGCTCATAACTGTTTGGGGAACCAATAAAGCCTTAATATTGTGGTTCCCTCACCCTGTGTTGTCTGAGTAGTGTTCCGCCCACGGTTAAGGAGCTCGGGCGTTCAGTTTGGGGATGAGTCCTGGTCCAGGCTGTCTTGCTAAAGGTGGCTGGGCCGGCGGACGAGAGCACCCACTGACTTCCGTGTCTCCACAACAACCTTTAGGTTTTCATGGGCTGTAAGCCATAATCATCAACATTAACATAAATAAACACTTGAAATAGATTACCATGCTTGTAATGACTCTATATAATATGTGCATTTCACTTTTTGTATTGAATTACTAAAGTAAATGAACTTTTTGATGATATTCTAATTAATTGAGATTTACTAGTAAAAGGAAAGATTTCCTATGTTCGGATGCTATAGACATCACCACACTCTTTGGAAGCTGTGTTAAGAAAATCTTCTCTGCCCACAGCAGCCAATTGCAGTATAGCGCCTACTACTTTCTAACCAATCTAGTAACACCAAAATTATCCTATGGAGTCAGTGTGCGTGGAAAAAAAACTGTACATGATGGATTTTTTTCACTGAATCCAGCAATCAAAAGTACGGTATATAAAAATCTCATCTCACTTTTCAAACAATTTTACCCTTGCAGCCCTGTGTTATTAATGTGCTTAATTATCTATGTCTTATCTTTTTCATGGGCCCTATGCACCTATAGTCACGTGGATGGTAACTACCTGTCTGTTCAGAAGTGCACTGATCCATCCCGATCTATCCATCTATCCTGGTCTATCCATCTATCAGAACAGTGACTGAGTGCTCTTGCCAGTAATTTTCCTGCTTCCTGTGACATCACATGAATGGAGCATTTAATTCACTTCCACTCTGCTGTGTTAACAGCAGGGTCTGACTGGCACTTCTTACCCTGGGGGGCAGTTCACTCCTTTTCCCAGCCAACATCCAAGTGAGGACTGGGGGGGAGGGTGCTATCACTCCCGAGGCCAAGTGAGGAGCAGGGTGAGGGAGGAAGTGCTGGCGCAGCTTCACACACCTACCAGCTGCTGGCTGTTGCCGCCGCTCCAGTCCCTGTTCACTGTCCGCTGCCACGCTGACGCCCACAGCCCGCCTGCTTCATTCCGGGTCCTGCTGTCATTCAAGTGAGTACGCGGCCACTCTCAATGTGAGGGCGGCCCTAAACCAGGGCTAAACCACCGGCCTGGGGGGCAAGTGCCTCCCTGCCACCTGGGACAGTTCGCCCTGGTTAACAGGATCTCACTGCCGAAGTCGAGTGGTTGGTGACTGGGAGAGATTGATCCATGACCAAAAAGTGCTTAATCCCAAAAAAAGAAAAAAAAAAGCAATGGAAAACTGATTTAATGGGATTTTTTCATATGTGTTTTTTCTTAGGATTTGTCTGTTTAATGGGACCTGGTATATTATGGCACAGAACACAGGTAAGTCTCTGGCTTGGAAATTATTCATTGCATATAAAAACTGCACAAAACAATAGAACACTTAGTTTTCTTCAGTGGTGCGATAGACAATCATTTGAGTGGAGACTGAACATACCTCAATTAAATTGAGGCTATGCACAGTATATTTGAAATGTCTTCTACTTGGGCTTGATGGGACCCCTTCAGCATTTAGTAAGTTATCTCCAATACAAGGGAGAGAAGTTAACTTACTATTTTGAATGAAACCCTTTAAAGGGGTTGTTTGTTCATTTGATAATGATTACCTATCTTTTAGGGAAATGTCTTAATTTCATGTTGGTAAGACAGACACTATTCAGCCCCTCTAATCAGATGTTATATGCTCCGACAGCATCTGGATGTAAACACATGGAACAAAGTTGCATGACACAGCTCCATTTGATGTGTAGTGGTCATTGTTGGGTAATACAGAACAGTTGCAATTCTGTTTGCCAATAGCCCTTGTAAGATTTGTTACGGCCTTTCCACATCAAATGTTTGGTCAGTATGGACGCATTGCATTTTTTCAGGTGTGTTAATGCATAGAAACGTGGTGAAATGCATGTGTTAGCGCACCTATAGACTTCTATGGGAAACGCATGCAAACGCGGTAAAAATGCATTGCAAAATGTGATTGCGTTTGAACGCATGCATTTTGTTTTTGTGAGGTTGTGACACCTTGGATGTTGTTGCTGTGCTCTTGGGGGTAAATGTTGGTCAGCTGGACACTCATGGGAAGGTTCACTACTGTTCCATGTTTTCACCATTTAAGATTAACAGCTCTCACTGTAGTTTTCTTGAGACTTACAGCTATAGAAATGGCTTTATAACATTTTCCAGACAGATCTCAATTAATTTGTTTCTCATCTGTCTCTGAATTCCTTTGGATCACTGCATAATGTCTAACTTTTAAGATATTTTGGCGTACTTTACTTTGTCAGATAGGTCCTATTTAATAGATTTCGTGATGGAGAACAGTAACCAAGCTTGGGTGTGGATAGGGAAATTGAATT
The DNA here is from genome assembly GCA_033576535.1 of Allobates femoralis. Lineage (NCBI taxonomy): Eukaryota > Metazoa > Chordata > Amphibia > Anura > Aromobatidae > Allobates > Allobates femoralis. The sequence continues at coordinate 265,534,227 of JARQOC010000003.1, forward strand.
TGGCTTAAGGATGATGTGATAAGCTACACTTTATTTATATTCTAAGGGGGGGAATCACTTTTTCATACAGGGCCCTGTAGGTTTGGATTTCTTATTAATAGAGTCCTTTTTTTGAAAACTGCATCTTGTGCTTCCTTGTGTTATCTTTCTATTTTACTTAAACTTGTTGGGTTATCTGAAACATTTAAGCATGACAAACATGCAAAAGAATAAGAAATCAGTATGGGGCAAACACTTTTTTTTACACCACTGTACATGGACGTCAAAGGTCATACCCTTGCCTTGTATACAGGTTTCCATACCAAGCCTTCATCTTTCCAGTCTGACTCAAAAGATAATGAGGACTCTTGGCATGGGTCATTTATTTAATGAGGACTCTTGGCAAATAGGTCATTTATTTCAGATATATTTTGCATTTTTTTTGTACATTTTTTCATTTTTATACAGGATGCTGCCAGGTATTTTAGTGTCGGCCAGGTAAATTGGAATATCTGGCATGTGAAGTGCTTTTTTCTATATAGGTGGGCAGGCTGCCTGATCTATTAGTATGGGTGTCGTCAATAGGCAGAAAGCTAGAAAATGTGCACCTACCTTTGTGACTGGCGCCCTATGAAAGCTTCATCTGTGTACATTTATAATGTTAGAGAACCACATTATCTATGAATGGTATATTTGTGAGTTGTTGTCTTACCAGTGTTTTACAGCTTTGATGGCCTCACATTTATCATAAGGGTCTGCTGCATCCTGTAGTGCCTTAGTATTGTTATGTGCTGATGTTAAGACAAGCTGCCCCTTTTCTGTGATGTTTTCAGGTAATAGTGCTTATAAGACTACTATGTCTTTCTTTTCATGTACTATGATTTACTTTAACATAATAAAATAATTTCAGAAACATTTGGAATATTTATTTATAGTATAACCTAATAGAATAATCCTGAATGCTCACTTATATTTCTCTGACTCTAAGGCTGCTTTCACATCAGCGGTTTTTTTAAATCGCGGCAGATGCGGTGAAAAAAACCCATCTGCCGCGATTACCGCATAACCGCTGCACTTGCGGCACAGTTGCGGCAAGCCCCATGCAATGTCTATGGGGCTTGCGGTAAGTGTGCGGCAGGTGCGGCAAGTGCGGTTTCGGCACTTGCGGCAGGTGCGGCCGTGAAAAAAAAACGCGGTCAGCCGTGTTTTTTTTCCGGGCGCACCTGCCGCAAGTGCCGATACCGCACTTGCCGCACCTGCCACAAGCCCGCATGTACATTCTATGGGGCTTGCCGCAACTGTGCCGCAAATGCAGCAGTTATGCTGTAATCGCGGCAGATGCGTTTTTTTTCACCGCATCTGCCGCAATTTAAAAAACGCTGATGTGAAAGTACCCTTACTATCTCTAATTTCACAAGGCAGGTTGAAAATTATCCACTAACTGTTAAAAAATGCTGTAAAATGGCAGTTGACCTGTGGGACATTAATTTTCTTATGTTTATGGCTGAAGAGGGCTAGATTTATGAAACTCTCCAGTTTTAACAGATTTATACTGTTTTCGAGAAACGTTCCTTAGCCTACAAGATATAAACTTTAGAATACATTGTTCTAGTTCAGATAATTCATAAATCTAAAAATAAAAATAATAAAGTTGGAGCTACAGATAAAAACAGTCTTTCTGGGAATATTTGTGTTACGCTGTACTACAGCAAACACTTTGGTACATTTATTTAATTTATGTGACACAGTTATAATGGATGTTTAGTGGATATTCGTAGTATTAAAGTTCAAGAAAAGGGAGTAATTTTAAAAAAATAGACTGTGGTTGAAAGAAGATTTCTTGCTGTTGCTGAAGAAACATTTTTTTTTATAAATGTGTTTCGATGCCTTACCAACATTTTTCTGAAGCTAAAATCCAACAGTTTTAAAGTTAGCACAATACAAATTTTAATCTTTCATATACAATGGCATGCAGTGCATAGTAATAAATGTTATTTAAAGTTAAACTTTCAGCAGTTACTTTTGCTATGTAATCTGAGGACCGCATGGCATAGAGGTTAAATCACATAATTATTTGATGTGTCACTTATAAACCTGTGCGTTGTTTACATTAAATGAAAATCTTATCACAATGACATAATCATTGCTGCACTACAGTTCACGCGACTGCTAGACCGACTCTGCCCCCCTTTTGATAAGTTGATCACTGTCAATAGACAATGCACATAAGCAGCCTCGGTTGGGCGGAGTTTCTGAGTTCTGTTAAATGTTACATCTGTGACACATCGTTGGATTCAGGTTCCTTTCCATGCATTATGCTGTGCTCTCAAATGAGGTAGCGAAAACCTTGCTAAAGATTCCCTTTACAAATTGTTGGACGAATTATAGTGAAGAATAATGTTGAAACACACAGTGAATAAACCTGAAGCATCCCAACTGTTTAAATATTAAATTACACATATAATATTCTGAAATGAATGAGTACTCTTTATTAAAATTTTATAAAGCTGAGTAACCCATTCACAGCCGAGCCTGGTTTTCACCGCCATGACAGGGGCTTTTGTGTGGTTCCCTTTCCCTGTGTTGTCTGAATAGTGTTCCGCCCACAGTTAAGGAGTTCGGGAATTAGGTTGGGATGAGCCCTAATCCATACAAACTTTCTAAAGGTAGCCGGGTCAGCGGATGAAAGCACCCACTGACCCCCTTGTCTCCACACCCCTTCTGCAATATCAGACAACCCCAACCCCCACTTGTTCAGGGATTTTCAATTTTGTCACTTTGTTTGCAAATGCTTCCTGCCCCTAGACTTCTAGTTACTGTTTCCACATGGCAAGCATTCCAGATACCGGAAAAAGATATCACATGTCTTCCACAATGGCATTCCTAGGTCCATATGCTGTGAGGTTAAGGCCAGACAGACATTAAGATCTTCCAATCCAGGGTAAGCATGTCTATGCCTGAGGTCTTCCGTTTGTCCTGGCTACTGGTACTCCGTGGGTGTGTGAAAGGATGTCATTGATCTGTGGATCCCCAAGACTTGGGTGGGACGATTCCAATTTTTATCATATACCCATTTGAATGTATGTGTATATTACTTCCACTCATGGCACTATTGCCCATTTAGAGTAATAAAGTAAATATACCCCTTTTATGTTCAGCTAGCATGTTCTAGTTGATGCATGTGGGATTAATTCCCGCAACATTTGTCTGCTATCTCTGTGGGATTGATTTCCTTTTTGGCTGCTTGAAGTGGATCGTTTGATCTTTTCATCTCTCTTTTGCATGAGATTATAGTATTCTACCTGTACACTCCTTTTTTGTATATTCACCATGTGGTTTTAAATATTTGTTTGGAGGTGTAATCTTCCTTTCTTAAGGCATATTTATTAAAAGTTATTTTTATATGCACTACACAATACGCTCTTTCTATGATATTGCTCCATACCAGCACCTGTGTTTTAACTATAATGAAATTATACACTTTTCTTTTGTCCTACATGTATGCTAAGCTCAAACATGGCGAGGGAGTCGCATATATTGCAGGGCAATAGATTAGCATGAATAAGAATATTATGGCTGCAAACTGCAGCTCTAATATGTCTAGCAATGAAAGCAGCAACCATTTTGGCAATAGTAGTACCAGAATTTGACTTCCTTTGAAGACTCTAAAATGAAGATAAGTGGAGAGGAAGCAGAAGGTGTATTGGAGTGCTGAAGTAATTGTTCTGCTCAGTCAACCTTCTTTGCCAAAATAATAATTAATGTTGTACCAACTCATCACTGACACTTGTTTCTATTCTAACCCACAGTACCACTGGGTTAAGGAGCATACTACATACTACACCAGAGAATCTTATTCCAGCTGATAGTTTTGAACACATGAACAGCAAAACACTGTTCTTGGTAGAAGAACTAGCACGATTGGTTATTTAATTTATGAATATATCCCCAAAACGGGATCCCAGATTAAAGACATTGCATTTATTACAAGCAATTTATGAGGTATTGATTATAGGTATTTAATCTCTCTTTTCATACTTCCTAAAATTATGACTGCTTTTGCAGCACTGACTGATATTGAGTTCTGCTGCTTTGCTAACTTATAGTCAAATAGTCAAAATACCCAAGCCTTTCTCCTTTTATATAAACCCTAGTAAATCCTAATCTAATGTTAATACTATTAATCCGGCCTATGTGCATTACATTACATTAAACTTCATCTGCAATGTGTTCGCCCATTCAGACATATTATCCAGATGGTTTTGTAATGTAAAGGCCCAGTTACACACACAGTTAATTGCGCAGAGATTCTTCACAGATCTCTGGTTACAGTGAAATCATGAACACATTGATCCTTTTTGTGGCCATGTACAAATGTACATGGTTTTACTATTCTACATAGTTTTGTATCATCAGCAAAGACTGACACTTTAGTTTCAGTCTTATCTATGAGGTCATCAATAAAGAAATTAAAAAGAATTGGTCCTAACTAGCGATGAGAGAACTTTGCTTGAACCATGTCTGCCAATTTCAAATTCGCTCAAACGTGACCAATTCAGCTCAGGGATTAGGGAAACTTTTGTTTGGGAAAAAGCTTGAAATTCAAAATGGCCCTAATACTTTACCCCTTTATTTGGGGCCAAAACGCTCGCCCGAAGATCCGCTGGCTGGTTAGAAGAGTCCCCAGCCATCAGAACTACTGGCTTATAGATAGGTGTAGAATTTTTTTTCATCTTTAAATTTAAGTGTCTTTGACACCGGCGGCATCTCAAAAATGGAAACAGCGGTAGATGTAGCAGCAGCTGGGAAGTCCAGGAAGCTTGCAATGTCCTTAGAACATCCATTTAAGGCTAGGGTCACACTTAGCATGAGTTTTTTTGGTGCCTTAAAAAAAAGCATGCGTTTCTGCATGCTTTTTTCATTTCTGCATGCGTTTTTTTAGGTGCCTTAAGCCACCCATGCGTTTTAACATGCATTTTTGAATCGACACCCAAAAAAATTAATTAACTTTTTTAGAAAACGCATGCGTTTTTTTAACATAGGCCCCTATGGAAAATGCATGCGTTTTTGGATGGTACTAAATTGTACTAATGTACCATGCGTTTTTGGTGATCCCTGTGTGACTCTTGTTATATTTATATACTATGCACAGGGGCGTATCTGCCATAAAGCAACATGAGTTGTTGTCTCAGGTGGAATAAACTGCTGCTGAATATAGGGAAGCAAGTGCCCTGCAGATATTGATTGTTAAGGGGCCAACCACACATGATATGTGCACCCCAGCATCACCTTTTGTTTCTCCTGGCCAGTCTGTCTGTCTGTCCGTTGCAGCTCAGCTGGCGGAGAGTGATGACATCATCACTGCGTGGTCCGCTGTGCTGAGCCGTGCAGAGAGCAGACACATGCTGAGCGGATCGAAGCTGCTAAGACCAAAAAGAGAGGTGAGTATCCTTTTTTATTTATAAATCTCTAATGGGAGAAAATGATGTGCATATTATACTATATGGAGGACTTTGAGGTGGAAATATACTACATGGATGACTATGGGGTGTATTATACAATGTGGAGGACTATTGTGGGTGCATTATACAATGTGGAGGAGTATGGAAGGTGCATTATACTATATGGAGGACAATGTTGGTGCATTATAATATATTGAAGGTTTGAGGGGGAAATATACTACATGGAGGGCTATGAAGGTGCATTATACAATGTGGAGGACTATGGGTTGCATTATACTACATGGAGGATTATATAGGGTGCAATATACTATATGGAGGATTATATAGGGTGCAATATACTATATGGAGGACTTTGAGGGTGCAATATACTACATGGAGGACTATGGAGTGTATTATACTATATGGAGAACTTTGAGGGGGAAATATACTACATGGAGGACTATAGTGGGTGCATTATTCAACTTGGAGGACTATTGGGTGCATTAAACTTCATGGAGGACTATAGGGGGTGCAATATACTATATGGAGGAATTTGAGAGTGCAATATGCTACATGGAAGACTATTGAGTGTATTATACTATATGGAGGACTTTGAGGGGGATATATACTACATGGAGGACTATGAGGGAAACATTATATAATGTGGAGGACTATAGGGGATGTATTATACAATTTGGAGGACTATAGGGGTGCATTATACAATGTGGACAAATTTGGGGAGTGCATTATACAATGTGGATGACTATGGGGATGCAATATACAATGTGGAGGACTAGGGGGTGCAATATACAATATGATGCCCTAGAAGTCTCTGTGGAAGTAGCGAGGGGGCATTGTTTGATGCTTGTTTTTTATACAGATTTTGAGAACCTGCATCAAAATCTGTATGTCTATCCTGAGGCCAGCAAAGAGAAGGACAGGTCAGAAGTGTTGTGCCCACGTTGCCCAAATCTGCACCAAATCTGCAAAGGAAAAAACATTTTGGCATAGCAATTATTAACTCTCATAGACTGGCCTCAGGATAGACATGCAGATTTTATGCAAATTCTCAAAATCTCCTTAAGTAGAAGCATCAAACAACAACTGTGGCCACTGCAGGATTTTTAGGCTACCTGTGTGTAACCGGAAACAACTTCAGAGAAGTCATGATGAGGATGTCTCAGGTTTGAGAGCGGGCCGACAAGCATGGTCAGTGTGGAAGATAATGTCTGTGCCAAAAACAGTGGGGATCTACTGTAAAGCAATTTGAGCTGTGTTTGAAATATAGCAAATTGTGGGGTATTGGTTTGTCTTTTGGTCCAAAACACGTAAGCTTGTGAGCCCCTACACGGCTCCCCACAGGACACAAGTCCTATCCACTAAATTCTCATCTAAAGTGAGCAAAGGACACAAATAGAAAATAAATTTCCTTACCATAACAGATTCAGGTCAGACGACCATTACACTCAGTGCTGTGTGCAGCTTTGCCCAGGTTATAATTGAAGGCACTATGAATGCAAGACACCAGCCCCAATCACTAACAACCTCCTTTCTCACAGAGGGAGTGACCACTGGTTGTCCTGGAAACACAATGGGCTTTCAGCACCTGTCATTGTGGTTTTTTCTTGCACTCTTTTTGTTGCTGTGTGTAGCTGGGCCATATGGGTGCGTTTGTTCCGGCGCAGTTAGCGGTGTTGAATGCCGTAACAGCCCGCCTACTGAGATGGGGGCTAATATAAGAGGCTGGGCATACACTGTGCAAACCTGTGTGAACTGCGCCCTATATGGAGCCCATTGTGTTTGCAGGACAACCAGTGGTCACTCCCTCTGTGAGAAAGGAGGTTGTTAGTGATTGGGGCTGGTGTCTTGCATTCACAGTGCCTTCATTTATAACCTGGGCAAAGCTGCACACAGCACTGAGTGTAATGGTCGTCTGACCTGAATCTGTTATGGTAAGGAAATTGAGCTGTGTTTGGCAGCTTTTGGGCTTCTGTTAAGGTGTTTTTTAGGCCCTTGATCTTGTCTCCTATTGATTTCAATGGGGTTTGGAAGTTTGGCGATCTGTTTGCCGAACTGTTCGTCAAATGTCGCCTGTTTGGTGAACTGAACCGAAATTGAAATTCCAAAGGTTTGCTCATCTCTAGTCCTAACTCAGCTCCTTGTGAAACTGTACTACTGGCTCTAACTGATTTATAGAATGTACCATGTACGTAGACTTTTTGTTTCATGTTCCTTGAGCAGTTTTTTTTTCCCTTGTGTCTCTCTTAGTTCCTTCTTCTGGGGCTTCAGCACAAGGCTATTATATGGTACAGTGTCAAATGCCTTTACAAATGCCATATTGATAACATCAGCTGCATAATTAACATCCAGAATTGCTCTTATCTGCTCCTAGAACCCCCAAATATTAGTAAGATATGACATATCCTTTATGAATCCATGCTAATTGTGAATTTTTACATTATTCTCTCAAAAATCATTATTCTCTCTTAAAAATACTTTGAACAACACTGATTTCAAATGTGTGTATGTGCTCAAAATATAAAAGCAAGAGCTAATGTGCAAATGTACCTTTTGAATCAATAAAGTTAGTTAGTGCAGACTACAGGCAACAGGGCAATAATTGAGTTATTAGCTAAGGTATGTGGAATAGAGTCTTAAATGGAGTTCACCCTTCCTGAAAATTAGTGAATGAATTCTTTATTATGAATAATTTTATGTAACAGAATTGGGCATTGAAGTTCTGTTAATAAGTTCCATTACTAGTAGGAGATATAGTCAACTTCCAATTTGAAGTGTCTTAGCAACTAGTAGAACATGGCAAATTATATATCTATATTTCACCTGGAAAATATATCTAATAGAAAGAATTTAATTTTAGAAGTTAAAGAATGTGACTCTAACTTCTGAAATGGTTTTTGAGCTAAAAAAATGAAACTATAAGTCAGTCCCAAAAGATGTGGCATATGGAACCTGTGAACTGTGAACGAAAGACCTTATTTAACTTGTAGGAAAATAAATACTGTATTGATGGTAATTTATAGTGGGTCTCCTGCATGGAAGCCCAGAGGAAGTTGAAACCAAAAGTTTACATACACTAACTATATAAGAAAACACATATCCATATTTTTCTCAATATCTGACATGAAATTAGAATAAACCTCTCCTGTTTTAGGTCAATTGGGATAACCATAATTATTTATATTTGCCAGATGCCAAAATAATGAGAGAGAGAATGTTTTAAGGGCATTTTTATTACTATCTGCAATGTCAAAGATTTACATACACTAAGATTACTGTGCTTTTGAACAATTTGGGAAAGCCATTATGATGATGTCAAGTGTTTGGAAGCTTCTGATAGGTTTATGGGCAACATCTGAAATAATTAGAGACACACTAGTGAATGTATTTTAATGTACACCTGAAACACACTGCTTCCTTATATAGCCTCATGGGAAAGTCTAAATAAATCAGGCAAGACATGAGGAAAACAATTGTGGACCTGCACAAGTTTGATTTAACCTTGGTTGCAATTTCCAGATACCTGAAGGTGTCTTGTTCATCTGTACATACAATTATACGCAAGTACAAAAATCGATGGGAATGACCAGCCATCATACTGCTAAGGAAGGAGATTGTTTTTGTGATCCAGAGATGAACATACTTTGGTCTGACATGTGCATATCAGCCTAAGAACAAAAGCACAAGACCTTGTGAAGATGACGGCAGAAGCTGGTAAGATTTGTCATTATCCACAGTGAAATGAGTACTGTATCAACATAGGCTGAAAGACTTCTCTGCCAGGAGAAGCCATTACTCCAAAATAAAAAGAAAAAAGCCAGATTAATGTTTGCAAATGCACACAGGAACAAATACCTACATTTTTGGATACATATCCTGTGGTCTAACGAAACTAAAATTGAACTGTTTGGCCATAATGACGATCGTTACATTTGGAGATAAAAGGCAGAAGCATGGAAGCATAAGATCACCATCCCAACTGGGAAACATGGTAGTGGCAGCATCATGTGTGGGGTTGTTTTGCTGCCGGAGGGACTGGTGAACTTCACAAAATAGATGGCATTATGAGGAAAGAAAATTATGTGGCAATACTGAAGCAACATCTCAAGACATTAGCCAGGAAGTTAAAGCTTGGGCGGAAATGGGTCTTTCAAATAGACAATGACCTGAAGCATACTGTTAAACTGATTACAAAGTGGCTTAAGGACAACAAAGTCTATGTTTTGAAGTGGATATCACAAAGCCCCGATCTCAATCCTATTAAAAATTAATGGGCAAAGATGAAAAGGCAGGTGCCAGAAATATGACCTACAGTACATACATGGCTCAGTTAGGCTAGGGTCACACTTGGAGGGTAACCCACGTTTGCCACCGCCGCTAAAAATGTAGAAATTTTAGCTGCAGTGCATAACGTTAACGCTATGCGCTGCCTGACAATGCTGTCTCATAGAAACTCGCTGTTTACCTTAGCAGCAGCCCAACACAAAGCCCTAGGATGTGCGCTTTTCAACAGCGCACAGGAAACGCAGTCTGCAACATTTTCCTGTGCGCTGTTGAAAAGCGCACTTCCTGATGCTTTGTGTGGAGCCGCTGCTAAGGTAAACAGTGAGTTTATATGGGGCAGCGCTGTCAGGCAGTGAATAGCATTAACGCTATGGACTGCAGCTAAAATTTCTAAGTTTTTACCGGTTCCATCAAGCGTGAGTCACCCTCCAAGTGTGACCCTAGCCTTACACCAGTTCTGTCAAGACAAATGGGACCAAATTCCTACCAATTATTGTAAGAAGCTTGTGGAAGGATATCAAAAATGTTTAACCCAAGTCATACAATTTAAGAGCAATGGTTCCAAATACGAATTAAATGTATGTAAACTTAACTTTGCCGAAAATAATAATATACTTTCAAATATTCTCTCTATGTCTGGATTCACACTTGGCCATCATTTTTTCCCTTGTTTTCAATACCTGATCCATTATTTTTAGGCTGCTTTTTGACCCTCCTGTGCAGCTCTGCGTTTTTTGGACTTTGTCATTTTTTCCCCTATAATGCTAGCAAAAATGGATCCATTAACAGATGGTGCCAAAATGTGCCATTAAAAACCGGATCCATTTTCCATAGGGCCCCATGTTAAAAAAACAGATCTGTTTTTTTCCTGCACCCAAAAAATGCTGCTAGCAGCGTTTTTTCGGTCTAGTTAAAAAAACACCAGTGCAGTCACACTTGAGTGCACCATCTGTTTTTAGCATCAGTTTTTGTACTTTTTTGAACAAAAAGTGAAAAAACTGATGACAATAATGGATTCAAGGCTCAAGTGTGACCCTGGCCTAGCTCATTATTCTGGCATTTGGCAAATATAAATAGTTATGGTAAACCTAATTGACCTAAAACGGGAAAGGTTTATTTTGATTTCATGTCATATAGTGAGAAAACATGCATATGTGTCTTTTTATATAGTGTATGCAAACTTTTGGTTTCAACCGTGCATAGACACAATTAGTTATAGTAGTCCATTGATCTAAAATGTAATACATATTTTAATCTGTATCCCAATTCAAAAAGATAGTACATTTTTTGGGACCATAATTTAAGATAGAAGATTTATTAAAGCGGTCCTGTCTAAACCGATAAGTCTGCAGAATCATCAATCCACCCAGCGCAAGTACATTTTGTAAGCCAGTAACAGACTGCAATTAGGCGATATGTATGTTCCCGGCAACAACACGAATAGTGGGCACAGCCTCGCTCCATACAAACGTATGGAGTGGGTATGTCTGACTAGTGTAAGCGGCTGTCTAGTGGGTGTGGCATTGCTCCATACAATTGTATTGAGCAAGGCCGCACCCACTAGTCAGGGGCTCAGGCCACAGTGGCCGGGAACATGCACACCATATAATGTGGCGCAGGGAGGATTGATAAGTCAACAGTCACATAGAGTGACTGCAGAATTATTGTTTTAGACCAGACAACCCCTTTAAGTAAATCAGAAATAAAGATGAGAGAACTATGCTCGAACATGTTTGCCAATTTAAAATATGGCACGAACATGGCTGATTTGGTTTGGTGATTGGAAACCTGAACACTTTGCCTAAAAGTCAGCAAATCTGGCTAAGTTCGGGAAAAAGTTTGAAATTTAAAATGGCCCTAAAATGTACCTGTTAACTTGGGGCCAGCCAGTGGGTTTTGCTGGAAACCCACTGGCTGGGTACAACACCCAACCAAAGGTTATGAGTCTCCTCAGCCATTAGGTCTACTGGCTTGTGTTAAGCTGTTGAAAGTGTCCTGCTATTTGCAGGTCTAAATTTTGGAAACCGTGCTAGATGTGGCAGCAGCTGGGAAGTCCAGAAAGCTTACAATTAGTGATGGGCGAGTCCTAAATTACTCGGAATCGCTTGACTCTAGCGAGTCCGAGCCCGGGACTCGCTACTCGTTGCGAGTCTAGCAAGTCCAATGTTAATGAATGGGGAAGCGAGTAATAGCGAGTAATGTGAGATTTACAAATTGCAGATGTGTCTCGGAAGCTTCAGGCTCTATCTGCTAGGACTCGGTACTCTGCGAGTTTCCCAGCGTTTACTCGCACGAGTCCAATGCAAATCAATGGCAATCCTAGTTTTGTCAGAGACGCTGACAAAACTAGGATTGCCATTGTCTTGCATTGGACTCGCTACTGTGCCAGTGATAGCAGGGAAACTCGCAGAGTAAGAGCTGTCTGCTCTGTGCAGCTCCAGGGTCGTAGAGCCCGCCTGCTGCCTGATGTAGCAGAGCTGGGATTGTTCTCAGTCTGCTCATTCCCCGTGCATAGACATCTATATCTATGCACAGGGGATGTAGCAGAGAGGACATCGCGTTTTGGACTACGTCGGACGGAAGAGGATTTTTTTAATTAAAGATGGCTAATGGCTTTTGTGTTGTGTTTTTTTTAACCCTTTATTGGAGATTCTTAGTGGCCGGGTCAAACCTGGCCTGACATTAAGAATCTCGGGCTTAATACCAGCTTGTATAACAAAGCTGGTATTAACCCCTTTATTACCCAGCGTGCCACCGCCACCAGGGCCGCAGGAAGAGCGGGGTTCAGCGCCAGAGGATGGCACTTCAATGAACGCGCCATGTTCTGGGGTGGCTGCGGGCTGCAATTTGCAGCGGGGGGTGCCCAAAAAGCTTGGGCCTCCCTGCGCTGCGGATTCCAGCCCCCAGCTGCTTAGCTGTACCTGGCTAGACATAGAAATTGCGCGGAGCCCCACGCATTGCCCCACGATTGGTGTAATAAAACTGTCTTCTCATTGGCTCAATCTCAAGCCTCATATAAAACATCTCTAATAGTATTGCAGTCCTGGCAAGGGAGACGTACACACTGATTGACATAGCAATACAATGGAATGTTAATAGGATTAAGTTCTGTCAAGGGAGAGCCACAGGCAGATGGTTTACCTAGCAGGATACATTTAGTCTGCAATCCATGACATTAAACAATGGTGGCTGAGGCCATTTACATAGAGTCAACTAGGGATGGGCGAATCTACTCGCTAGGACTCGTTACTCGGCGAGTAGTAAGGGACTCGCAGGACTCGGTACTCTGCGAGTTTCCCAGTGATTACTCGCACGAGTCCAATGCAAATCAATATCAATCCTAGTTTTGTCAGAAACGCTGACAAAACTAGGATTGCCATTGTTTGCATTAGACTCGGCTACTGTGCCAGTGATAGCAGGGAAACTCGCAAAGTAACTGCTGTTTCTTTGCGAGCCGAGTCCAGCTGTCTTCTCTGTGCAGGCTGCCAGCTCCAGGGTCCTAGAGCCCGCCTGCTCACAGACATGATGTAGCAGAGCTGAGATTGTTCTCAGTCTGCTCATTCCCTGTGCATAGACATCTATATTTATGCACAGGGGATGTAGCAGAGAGGACATCGCGTTTTGGACTGCGTCGGACGGAAGAGGATTTTTTTAATTAAAGATGGAGTCCCTAATGGCTTTTTTTATTTATTTCAAATAAAAAATTTTCTCTGTGTTGTGTTTTTTTAACCCTTTATTGGAGATTCTTAGTGGCTGGGTCAAACGTGGCCTGACATTAAGAATCTCGGGCTTAATACCAGCTTGTATAACAAAGCTGGTATTAACCCCTTTATTACCCAGCGTGCCACCGCCACCAGGGCCGCTGGAAGAGCGGGGTTCAGCGCCAGAGGATGGCGCTTCAATGAACGCGCCATCTTCTGGGGCGGCTGCGGGCTGCAATTTGCAGCGGGGGGTGCCCAGAAAGCTTGGGCATCCCTGCACTGCGGATTCCAGCCCCCAGCTGCTTAGCTGTACCTGGCTAGACATAGAAATTGCGCGGAGCCCCACGCATTTTTTTTTTATTATTTCATGAAATCATAAAAAAAAAGGGCTCCCATATATTCTTGTGTCTGGCCAGGTACAAATAAGCTAGCATAATGAACCACTCCATTCTCCTATGTCATTTGTTGAGTAGATTCAACATGCAGATGCCATTGCCTGGGACTGGCTGCATGGGCCTAAGACTAAGGACTTCCTCAACCAATGCATGAAAGGCAAGGTACAATTCAAACAGGATAAGGGGTATGGGTTACTAGTGGAACATGGCACTGAACATCGGTGCTAGGTCAACCGTGCCACCCTGCAGAGTGACAATTTTCCCCATAGACTACATACCATCTTTGTTGGGGATGGGGTCACATTCATGAAGGTGTGGGGCAGGAAGTGGTGGTTTGCAGTTGGCATATATTGTATTGGCACAAATTTGAGAAGTGGCAGGAGGAGGCCAACCTGGAGAGAAGTTGGTGTCAGGTACGGGCAAAGAGTCTCTTGGTTGGCCAGCTAAATGCACCCAAACCCACAAGGCATATCGATGTTCCCAAAGATGTTCCTGGTCCTGTCTGTCCTAGAGAGGGTGGTTGTGCCCTAATTCCTCGATCATCCTCTCCAACCATGGCAATGATGGAGTGTGTTGGGGGGAAGGTGGTGGAAGAGAATGTGCCTAGAGGAGTAGCCCCTGTGACCCCCCCCCCAAGACTCTCCAGCAGTGCAGTATGAGGAGAAACTGCAACAACCTTGCAGGGCATGGCTGAGAATGCCTGAACGTTTTTCTCTGCGCTCAAGATTAGCAGTCCAGCCAGGTCTGTATGTGGCCAGTAACTATGTTACACATCGGGTAACTAAGGGCAGCGTTCGCCCGAAGTTCCCGACCTTACTGCTTGCCATTACCGCAGGCTGAGCTCTGCTGTAACGGAATCCGGCTGACGCAAGTGCAGGGTCCAGTGTGACCCTAGCCTTACCCTAACTTCAATATCATTCCTTGATTTCTAGCTTTTCTTTTCGAGTTATCCACTTTTTTGTTTTATTTCTCTTATTTTTCCATCTTCGCAATTTTGTCTGAAGCAGATGTCCACAGAAGTTTTGCCAAATACTAATATGCCTTCTTCATAACATATGTTGCCATTGTAAATAATTGTAAATAATGTGTTTATATATTATACTGTTTTGTATGTTTTCCTTCCAGCGAACAGGGCTATATTGCTTAGCCGAAACTTCAACATTCATAGAGGCACACTTGTGTATAAAATAAAGAAAACTTTTATTTGCATCGAAAATATTGAGTGTGTAGTGTTTATCTGGCTTGTTTTATTGGCCAAAGTCAAGTGTCCCTAGATATATAAGAAGCGGACATTTGCCATCATCGCCATTTTGAGCGTGTTACTGCTACGGTGAGTGCTGCTGCAGCTTCGTGCTGCTCCATCTGTTTTACACATTTAGATAGCTGGCTACTGCATTGATTTTTAAGCAGCATAGGAGGGCGAGAGTGTCTATCAGGACATAGGCCAGGGTCAGACTTGAACCTTGGATCAGGTTTTTGCATCATTTTGTGCACTTTTTTTCTAAGTCCAAAACCTGATGCCAAAAACTGATGCTGCACTCAAGTGCGGCTGCAATGGTGTCAGTGTTTTAACTGGACCCTAAGGCTGGGGTTACACATAGAAATCCGTTTTTGGAAGTCATTTTCATCACCAATCCGTTTTTTATAGGGTGCTTTTTGTGTCTCCTGCACTCCTGTACGTTTTTGGAATTTTCATTAAAAAAAACGCATGCGCGAACGCATGCGAAAACGCAAGTGCATGCGTTTGCATGCGTTTGCGCATGCGTTTCCCATAGGGCCCCATGTTAAAAAAAACGCATGAAAACGCATGCGTTTTTTAACTGATGCCAAAAACGCTGTTTACTGCGTTTTTGGCTCAAAAACGGACAGGGCAATGTTTTGAGCTCCAGAGAAAAACGCACAGGGTGTTTATTACACCCAATGCGTTTTTCTGTCAGTTTTTGGACTTAGAACAAAAAAATGACAAAACTGAAGCCAAAAACTGACTGAGGGCTTATGTGTAACCCCAGCCTGACAGCGTTTTTGGGTGCAGTAAAACAACTGAGCAGGTTTTTTAACATGGGGCCCTACGGGAAAACTGATCAGGTTTTTAATGGCACTAAAAACCTGATCAGTTTTTTCTAACATATTCTGGGAAACAATGGCAAAGTCCAAAAAAAGCAGAGCAGCACAGGAGGGTCAAAAACCAGCCAAAAAAAACACCCTTTAAAAAAGGATCCAGTATTTGAGCCTTTTTGCAAAAACTGATGGCCAAGTGATACTTTTGTGATGCAGATTTTAATAATATCCATCACTATCTACATGTCTATCCAGAGGCCAGCAAAGTCTATGACAGGTCAGAAGTGCTGTGCCCACATTGCTTTTTTTTTTTTCCTTTCTGCCACAAACTCTGCACCAAATCTGCAAGGAATAAAAACACATTGGCAGGATTACTGAAGAAACAGTACAAGTTTGGTACCGCCAAAATTGTACAAACCTGGAGAATCCTACTGCTAGGTCATTTTTATAACATAGTAAAATTGTCACAAATGGAACCAAATTTCCATGGCATGCAGTTTTGTTGTATGTGTCAAAAGTAAAAAAAAATAATTTATATTTTGTTATAAGCCAATTACATTATGTGTAATATTCTTGGTTATTCCAATTAGATGGTGTGGTAGAGAAGCGTCTAATGAATAAAGCTAATGTTAAGAAGGTGTGCATCAGCTTTGCATTAAAAAAAATATGATGCATATTACTTGCACAGATGCACTGTGAAGATGCTCAATGAACTTTGGATGTTTTCCAGTTCCATATTGTTTGCTCATAATATATGTATTCAAGGAGAGAGTCAGTCACAGTGCCAGGCATGTTAGTTAATACAATTCCAAATAAATTGACTCAAAAACTCGAAGCAAAGAGTATTTTTCCATTGAGACTAAATTTCTGTGTAATCACTAATTAGAGAAGATTCATTCTCTAGTGTTTGAAATCTAAGGAGCAGGTGGTAGCTTCATCTCAGGTTGGAAGAAAAGTCGATCCGGTAAAATTTTTATGCTGTTAGTATCATTATTTATAATCTATGTTTAACAAGCAGCAATATATCATCTACTACACCACACAAGGGTTTAAAAAGAGCATTTGGGTTTCTAGAGCAATGACATGTTGCCCTCTATGATATGTTTCGTCCTGGCATAGAAAACAGCAGCCACTCCAAAAGCACAGCATGCCATTTTTTAATTTACACTTAGGTTTCCACTTGAATAGACAAGCCAAAACAAACTATTCTTCCATAAAAAAAAGCACCATGGGAATAGTTGCCTCCCAACATTAATAATTATCAGAAAAAAAGTGTAATTTCACCCTCCTTCACTTTCCGGTGTCTACTATCTTGTCTGTCTACAGCCTGTTCATTGGGACATGACTGTTTTTTCCCTTATTTGCATAATTCACAGATGTCAACTTGCTGGCCCACTGTGTCCCTCTAAATTATAGGCTTTTGTGTTCTTTAGAAATCTATCCCCCTCCCTTTCTGTAATTAGAGCTACTGTTGGATTAAAATTATTAGGTTAAGATCAGTAATCATCAGTCTATAAATGATATAGGAATTTTAATTACACACAGAAGATATAATTATTTCCCTTATCTTTCTGAATGTGGATACATTAGAATAGTTAACTATATCTCTTACAGCAACACTCATTTTACAATTCAAATACATTATTATTCTTGGTATACAAAGTAGAGTTAGCCTAGTGATGGCCATTCATAAAAAATATTAGCCTAAGGCCCATTTCACATCAGCGGTAAACGCTGATCGTGGCAGTTGCGTGAAAAAACCGCAACTGCCGCAATTACCGCATAACGTCTACAACGTATACATGTATGTCTATAACGTATACAATGTCTATGGGGCTTGCGGTAAGGGTGCGGCAGGTGCGGTTTCGGCACTTGCGGCAGGTGCGGCAGTGAAAAAACAGCGGCATACTGCGTTTTTTTTTTGTGGCCGCATCTGCCGCAAGTGCCGAAACCGCAACTACATCGCACTTGCCGCACCTGCCGCAAGCCCCATAGACATTGCATGGTATTTGCCACAAGTGAACTGCAAGTGCGGCCATTATGCGGTAATCGCGGCAGTTGCGTTTTATTCACCGCAACTGCCATGATCAGGGCAAAACGCTGATGTGAAAGGGCCCTAACTCGTGAGGTGTGTCACTTCAAGATAAACCCAGCATTTTGTCATATTTGTAGCTCTAATAACATCAAGTTATATTTTTAATACAAGGTATGTACTGTATTTATTAATAGAGTAAAAATAAATTATTCTTTACCTTAGTGACTTTTTAGCTACTGAATGTCATTTGCTTAATCTTCAATCGATATTGTCATACATCTCACTGCATATCTCTTGAAGGGGTTGGTTACTGCTAGTACCACTTCCTTTATTTAACCTTGCTTTTTTATTTTTGGGGTTTTCTATCAGGGTGGTCATGACAGGAGCTATAGAACCTGTTAGCCCTGCAGGCAATTAGCGGTTAACTAGAGTCTCAGGTGAAGTGCTCCATTTCTCCAGAATTGCTGGTCAGTAACTGTGTTGGAGTACATTGGCAGCACAGTGAAATCTTGGCAGGGTTAACTGTCTCTGATGGGGTTTTCTCTTCCCCTATATTGTTGAGCAGTAACTGTAGTGCGTATACTGACACCATGGTGAAATTTTGGTAGCTACTGTAAAGTAATGGCTGGGTGGCAAGGGGCACACATGCCTGCGATGACCCTCCTATCCCCCTGTAGTCACTGGAATGGACCTTGTTCCAGCCTCTGCAACAGACATGACACATTTTGGACATAGATCTAGTGTTCCCAGCTCTCTGAGTGCAAGTCCACAATAAATTTAGTATGGTGGGGAGCCCTGGCTTCACTGCCTACCTGCCTTCACTGATGGAGGTAGTATGTCCATCGTTCATACCGAGCTTACAGCAGGAGAGTAGTCTGGCCTCTGGATGCTGACACTGTCAGATACTGAAGCCAGAGTAGCAAGCAGACAGTGTCAGCATCCAGAGGCAAGGTAACTTTCCTGCTGAGAGCACGTAATGAACGGCAAACTTATTAACTCCATTAGTAAAGGTACTGTGCCACGCTTTCAGCAGGAGAGTTGCCCTACCTCCAGATCCTGTCAGCTTGCTGCATGACAGCAAAAAACATCTTGGCGTGTTACCTCTGACAAACGTGACATAGGTTAGCCATCACTGACTTAGGCTAGGGTCACACTTAAGGCTGACTGACGCAAGCGCTAAAAACTTTGAAATTCAGCAGCAGCACATAGCGTTAACACTATGCTCTGCCAGTGCAAAGCTGCCCATAGAAACCTGCTGTTTAGCTTAGCAGCGGCCGCGCACAAAGCTGCAGGACGTGCACTTTAGCTGAGCGCACAGGAAACGCAGTCTGCAGTGTTTCCTGTGCACTGTTGTAAAGCGTACTCCCTGATGCTTTGTATGCTAAGGTAAACAGCGGGTTTCTATAGGGCTCTGTTGCACTGTCAGCGGAAAGCATTAAAGTTATGCACTGTGGCTGATTTTCAAAGTTTTTAGCTCTTGCATCAACTTTAAGTGTGACCCTAGCCTTAGCCTGACAAACTTTATCACCTGTTTTTGAAGGGCGATAGAGTTCAAGTACTCTTTCCCTTATATTCATTTATGTATACAATGTGCATTTTGTGGTATTGAATTTTAATAACCTCCTGGCAATTAATACCATCCAGCAAAGGCCAAGACTTGAGTAGGTTTGTAAGCAAAAGCAATGTCCATATTGCTTCATCGTATAATACAAATGCACGTAAAGGACCGGAAACATGACACTAATTAGCTGTGGTCAAAACCAGTGAGATATAACCAATAACAGAATCAACAGACCAACAAAATGTTACACTATCCAGGTCTAAATACAAATATATTGTAAGCTAATATATCAAAGGACTAGATAACAGTTGTGATCAAGCAGAAATATTAGTTTCTCCAAATGTGTGCTTGAATGGAATATGAAAATAAAATGAAATCTGTAGTTTATTTTAACACAGTAAATCCTATGTACCAAACATTAATACCAAATAATTCCATACTGTTACCTAAAAAAATATTTTATTACTCAAGGAAATTGATGAATTAAACAAATGAGCCTTAAAGATAATGCTCTCTTTTAAAGAGTATAATTAATTAGGAATTCAGATTACTGACACATGCTGCTAAGATCAATAAACATATTTTTTTGTATTACTTGTTCTTTATAAAAGTACTCGGTTCAAGAAAAATGTAGCCATAGCAAAGAAGATTATTAGCTATTGATGTTCAATTACCACAAAATTCAAGTGGACATAATACAAATTTATTTCAAGCTGAGTGTACACAGCCATTAATTCTATAATAAAACCAGTAGAAGCTAGATAGGAAAATTGCAGTATTGTCCGGGCGCTGCCATGGATCAATTGGTATATGATCACAGATAACTTGAGACTTTATTGAATTACTTGTTTTAAGAATGGTCCATCACCTTCCTCGGGTACAATCATATAAAATGTAAGGCTATGTTCAGACGTAGCGTAATTCCTGCGTAATCCCGCATTTACGCGGCATTTATGAATGCTCGTGTAAATGCAGCTCAAAACAAAGCTTGATACACCTTCCAGCAAAAGCTATGGCTTTTGCTGAAAGACGTTCAGACGCTGCATATTCTGGCATCTTTTTGCAGATGCGCTTTCACTGCAAAACGCGTCTGCAAAAAGAATGAACATGGCAATTCTTTGCGTTTCTTTTGGAGAGCTTTTCCCTTAGGCAACGTAATAAAATGGCCTCGGAAAAGCACACCGTGAAAAGTGCAGCGTCTGAATACAGTTGCACAATTTTGCGCTAAACACACGCAAAAAAGTACCACTGCAAAATTACGCTGCAATTACGCCGCATCTAAATGTAGCCTAAGTCTTGACCTGGAGATAAACTGGAGAGGGTGCACAGACTGCTGCAAAGGGCACGTCAGGTTGGATTGCACCCTGCTGTTCACCCACTCAGAAATCATTGTGATTTCTCTTTTAGGCTGGAAACACACTTTCCTAGTTACATCCAAGTTTGATGGACAAGACTCGGAAGAGGCTGCAGCAGTGACCCTGAACGGCTTCTCCCTGTCTGGACGAGACTGTCAGCTGATTGTAGTTTTGTGCAGCTCCACTCTCCCCGTCCAAACAGGAAGAGGCCATTCAGGGTCACTGCTCCAGCTTCTTCCGAGTCTCGTCCATTAAACTCGGATGTAACTAGGAGAGTGTGTCCGATCCCTTAGGAGCAGAGAGCAACTCATACACCACGACCAAGAAGCCTGTGGAAGTGACAACAGTTAGCAATCTCTTGGTATGGAGCACAGTACAAACATTGTGTCTGATAGTACCTGAGGTGGGGATGAACCATTCTCTAAACATGTTGTTTTACCCCTTCACAACTTTGGATGTGCCTATTTGTCTCAGGTCGGTGGTACTTACCGACCTTGGACGTATAGGTATGTCCTGGTGATTTTGCAATAAACTGTGGATAGAAAAAGCTCAATAGGTTCTTACCCAAGAATGAAAGGAAAAGGTTGGAAGAGCTAATTGCTCACCTTGTAAGGCTGTGTCACACCACCAATATGAAAACGTATGGACCGCTGCTGCAGGAACTACATGCAAAGAGGCAAGCCAAGTCAGTGTATTTCCCAAGGAAGAAGCTGGGACACGCTTCAAAACGTGTAGAATAAATCACCATTCCTATTATTACCACTTCTGCACCTATATTTGTTTGACAGCAGTGTGGGATTTCTTCTATGTTTCTCTTGGTTCTTGCATTACTGGCGATTTTGCAACACAGCAGCTGTGCCAGATGCAATCACTGCTGGGTATCCGGCTGATGTTGAAACTAAGACCTAAAAAAATATGCAAAGGAGACAAAGAGGCGCAGATTGTGCCCTATCACTAATGACAGGTAGACGTGGCCCCAATGGGAAACTTGCTCACCTGGTAAGGTTGTGATCACCCACAATCGGCTTGAACACCTGAGATGCAGCTGCTGCTGGACCCGCTCCTTGTTGGATTTCTAAAACTAAGACCTGGCTCTCACTGCCAGGAGCAGTGCCCAAGCAGTTCCAGGCATGTTAACCCCCTAAATGTTGCGATTGATAAAGATCTCAGAATTTAGGGGATTGAGAGATGGATCACGCTCCTGCTTCCCTCTGACCAGTGCCCCCGCAGTTTAATCGCAAGTGCCTGATCATCGCCATGGTGACCTGACATTGCCATGATGACTTCCAGGTCACCTGACTATGATAAGCCTCATGGATCATGCCTGCATCATGGTCTGTAATGGGGACATCACACACATCAATGTCGCCAGCGATCTCATTGCTGACGACATTGAAGGCTGATTACTGGTGAGCTGTCACACAGGCAGACTCACCAGCGATCAGTACCAGTGAGATCGCTGTTAACCATGTAAACAAGCGGGTAACTAAGTGCCGTGCGGCGCTTAGTTACCCGCTGTTTACCATGGATACCAGCTCCCAATGCTTGCTGAGAGGCGCTGGGAGCTGGATTCTCGCTCGTCTCCTGGTGTCACACGCAGCGATGCTGCGTGTCCACCGGGCGACCATCGCCAGGTTTTAGAGCAGGTTCTAAAACCTGACGACCATCAACCAGCGATTTGATGTACCCTGTCACACACGTCAGTATCGCTGCAATGTCATGTGCAGCAGCGATATTGCAAGCAATATTGACGTGTGTGACGTCCCCATAAGGCTTGTAACAGAGCAGCACTGACAGATGCACTATAATGCAATGATCAAGCATTGCATTAGAGTGCAGCTGCGATCAGAGCAGCAGAAGGTAATGTCTCATAAAGGAACTAAGCAAAAAAAAAAAGTAGAAAAAATGTAAAATCACTTTTTAAAAAAGATGAAAATATAAGACAGAAAAAAATTCCAGAAAATAGTTATCTTATAATGCACAAATCAAACTACTCATATTTGGTATTGCCACTTTAGAAACAACCCACTTATTAAAATTGTGACACTAGATAACTGTGGAGCCCACTGGGACAGGGTACTCGGTACCAGACTGGGGTATCACGGGGGTTATCATGGCGGTCTTGGTCCGGACCGTGTTCCGAGCCCTCAAGTAAAGGGGAATATTTACAGGGATTGTCGTGACACCGCCCACGGGTTGTGGTCAATGGGGGACCACCGCTGCTGCTTGCCTCTGCGAGTAGGATGGATGGTGCTGCAGCCGGATGGATAAGCCCACCGTGGGTCGGGCTGCTCCTGACAGGGTGTAATGTATATACAGTTCAACATGCAGGGAATCACACACAGGAGACTCTGGCAGGGTTCACCGGGTTTTAATAGCAGTTCTTCACGGTACAGTTTACAAATGGCTTCACACAATTAACTGCACAGTTTCCATTAATCCTTCTGCAGCCAGATTTTCCTTCTGAGACCCTTCTCTTTTTCTTGTTTTCCTCTCAGGCTCTTCTCTACACTTCTCTCCCCAGTGTGCTGTATGGTTTCAACTCGGTCCCTTGTTTGGCTTCCCCCTGTGTGTGGGTAGCAAGCCTGGGTCTTATGTGTCGCTGTACCTCCTGCACGTGTTAGGAGCTCTGACCTGGAATCAGAGTTCCATTTCGGTGTGTTTGTGATCCAGCATATAGCTTCAGTCACCTCAGAGCCGACTCTCTGGTCCCAGCCTAGCCTTCAGTGTCCCTATGTTGCAGGGGAGCACCGGGCCCTTTCCTACCCGTTTGACTACAGCGTACATCATGGGATCCCTCCTCTGTCACTGCTGCCGTTTTCCTCGGACCCAGCTGCACTGCTCCGGTCTCTCCGCTTCCCTTCGGTTACAGGCTGTGGAGCGGGCTTTCTCTCCAGGGGACTGTGACTTGCAGGATTCTGCGCCTTCAGGGAGCCGAAAACCTTCATTAAGTCACTTTTTGCTCTTTGTCTTTGCTGCTTGGCACCCTCTGGCCTACTAACTAACTCCTCCTAATTTTCCCTTCTTGTACCCGGTCCGTCACCTTGACTACTTCCCACCCACTTGTGACTGGCCCTACCACCCCTTGCCCGCCTAGAGTCCCGGGCTCTGAGTTGGGTCTTGTGTCGGTGGGTGTATGTGTATGAAGGTGGTTTGTGCAAAAACTGTCTCCACCTGCCTAGCTGCAGTTCCTACCTGTGGCCACCCTGGTCGCAGGGGCACCACATAACCACTGCAGTGAACACCTTTAAAAAATAATTGCAAAATCAATGTATTTTCATTGTACAGCTGACAAAAAATGTGGAATAAAACATGATCAAAAAGTAATTTATTAATGAAAATTACATAATTATTAGGGATGGGCGAATCCTAAAATACTCGGAATCGCTAGACTCTAACGAGTCTGAGTCGGAAACTCGCTATTCGTTGCGAGTCTAGCGAGTCCAATGTTAATGAATGGGGAAGCGAGTATTTCAGCGATTCCTGTGCTGCTGGACCCTATAAGGGGTCTGGCAGCAGAGGAAAAAACTACAATTCCCCATTTTATTCTTTAAAAGCCAGCGCAAAAAGACGCCGGCTTTTAAAGAATATTAAAAAAAAAAAATTACTATGTAGAGGGATGTAGCAGAGCTGACACCCGCGTTTGGGACTACGTCGGACGGAAGAGGATTTTTTTGATTAAAGATGAAGTCCCCAATGTCTTTTTTTTGTAATTACTAATAAAAGAATTTTCTCTGTGTGTTTTTTTTTTTTAAACAATTTAATAGAAATTCATGGCGGTCATGTGTAATATTGGCGTGACCGCCTTAAATTTTGGGCTTAGGGCCAGCTGATAACACAAAGCTGTCCCTAACCCCTTTATTACCCACTGAGCCACCGCACCAGGGCCCTGGAAGAGTGGGGTTCAGCGCCAGAGGATGGCGCTTCAATGAACGCGCCATCTTCTGGGGCGGCTGCGGGCTGCAATTTGCAGCGGGGGGGCCCGTAAAGCTTGTGCCTCCCTTCACTGTGGATTCCAGCCCCCAACTGCCTAGCTGTACCTGGCTAGACATAAAAATAGCGCGGAGCCCCAGTTTTATTTTTTTTTAATTAGTTCATGAAATTCATGAAATGAGAAAAAAAAGGGCTCACCTATATTATTGTGTCAGGCCAGGTCCAAATAGGCACCTGGGGGTTGGGGCAGCCCGTCGCTGCCTGCTGTATCCGGCTGGTTACCAAAATATGGCGAAGACCACGTATTTTTTTTTTAATACAGAAAACAATATAAATAAGAGGGACTGCATATTTATTAACCCCTGGACCATGCTGGAGGGGTTAGTAAAGATGTAGTCCATTTTTTTGATTGTTGTATGATGTTTTAAAAAAAAAAAAAAAAAAAAAAGGACAGGGGCTTTGCCGTATTTTTGTAACAAGACGGATACAGCAGGCAGCGACGGTCTGCCCCCAACCCCCAGGTGCCTATTTGGACCTGGCCGGACATAAGAAAATAGGGGAGCCTTGTTTTTTTTTTTATTTCATGAATTTCATTAAATAATAAAAAAAAGGCGTGGGGCTCCGCACAATTTCTATGTCTAGCCAGGTACAGCTAAGCAGCTGGGGGCTGGAATCCACAGCGCGGGAAGCCCAAGCTTTCTGCCCCCCCCACTGCAAATTGCAGCCTGCAGCCGCCCCAGAAGATGGCGCATTCATTGAAGTGCCATCCCTAAGGCACTGAACCCCGCTCTTCCACTGGGTAATAAAGGGGTTAGGGACAGCTTTGTGTTATCAGCTGGCCCTAAGCCCGAAATTTATGGCGGTCACGCCAATATTACGCATAACCGCCATGAATTTCTATTAAATTGTTTAAGAAAAAAAAACACATACAGAAATTTTTTTTTATTATAAATAAAAAAACAAAGGCATTTGTGACTCTATCTTTAATTAAAAAAAATTCTCTTCCGTCCGCCGTAGTCCATAACCGCGGTGTCAGCTCTGCTACATCCCTCTGTATAGAGACATGTCTATCCACAGGGACAGCAGGCTGACAACTGACTAAAACAGTCAGGGTTCCTCTCAGGTAATAGCTGAGGCTATGACCGCGGCTGAACCCTGCTGTAAAAGCCCTTCACTGCTGCTGAGAGCTGCCGAAGGTTAACGAGAGCCGACTGAGCAGTGAATAACTCGCATTCAGCACGGATTGCTGTGTCCCCTAGCGATGCGATTTTGAAGTCCTCCCTTTTGCTCTGAAGCACAGAAAATCGTTTCAACACCACTACAGAAGATAAACAGGAAGTCGCGTCTGTTAATAAGCGATTTACTGCACAGGCTGATGTGATCTGCAGATACAGGCCGATCTGATCTGCACACACAGGCCCACCAAAGATGTGTAGTAGACGTGATACAGACAGGCTGATTGGCCTGGTTGAAGAGTGGCCTCAGCTGTGGCAGCCCACCCACCCTGGCTATCGGGATGACAGACAGCAAAATATGTGTTGGAGGTCCATCACCATAAGTATGTTCCCGTCTTTTCATGAAGCTGGACAAGATGGACAGGCAAACCTGGGTAAGAGTTATGTGATGTCAATTGTAGTGATGAGCGAGTACCAAAATGCTCGGGTGCTCGATGCTCGGGCCGAGCATCCCAAGATACTCGTGTACTCGGGCCGAGCACCAAGCCAAATGTTATCCTATGGGAGACCCGAGTATTTTTATTAAATGACCCCCGCAAGCATGTAGAAACCCTATAAATGTCACAAAACTCTCAGAAGAGTGCTGAAATGACATGTCAACAGCATGGTGAAGAACCCTGTAAGCATTTCTGACTGAAAAGTCACAGCTGTGAAAAATGTT
Source organism: Allobates femoralis (assembly GCA_033576535.1). Taxonomy (NCBI): domain Eukaryota; kingdom Metazoa; phylum Chordata; class Amphibia; order Anura; family Aromobatidae; genus Allobates; species Allobates femoralis. Next base: position 265,560,883 of record JARQOC010000003.1, read on the forward strand.
GTTTGAGTTTTACGCCATTTATACGGACTCACCAGATAAAGTTCCAAAATTACACCAACAATAATTTTCATGGCGGAAATGTTAAGGGCACATACCCACTAGTGAGACACAGCTGGTGTTTGCTACTTTTTGTGATGACATTAAAGATTTTACGTGAAAACATTGTGTTGAACTCCGATGTCACTGAGAAGAGATGTGCATGAAGGCCTCCTGACATAATGTGCCCATTTTGAGGAAGTGTGTCTATTGTACTATTTCCCTTTGCCAGGGCGGCCAAAGATTTGGAGGCTCCCCATTCTCCATGGATAGAGACGTGCATGAGGGCCTCAAAAGATTATTCCCATTGCAAAGGAGTGGGTGTATTGTTATTGTAATGCCCTTTCTGAAAGAATGTGCGACAAAATTTAACAGTGGGGGTATACATGAAACAACGGCCTAACTTTTTTAACGGTCAACAATGGTGGTGCATGAGGAGAAGGATGAGCAGTCCAGCGATTATCCTAAGTACAGAAGTGTGTACCCATGGGCGAGTGTAGGTACATGGAAAATTACCGTTTCAATATTTTAATTCCGCTCTCATTTCCTGGTGGTGTGGTGAAGTCTGGCCCAATCCAACTGTTGTTCATCTTGATCTGAGTCAGTCTGTCTTCATTTTCAGTTGACAGGCGGGTGCGTTTATCAGTAATGATTCCACCTGCGGCAACAAAAACACACTCTGACAAAATGCTAGTGGCAGGGCAGGCCAGGACTTCCAAGGGGTAGAGAGTAGTGATGAGCGAGTACTAAAATGCTCGAGTGCTCGAAGCTCGGGCCAGTATCCCCAGATACTCGTGTACTCGGCCCGAGTAACAAGCCCAATGTTATCCTATGGGAGACACGAGTATTTTTATGAAATGACTGCCGGCAGCGTGGAAAAACCCTAAAAATGTCACAAAAGTCTCAGAAGAGCGCTGAAATGACATGGCAACACCATGGGGAAGACCCCTGGAAGCATTTCTCACTCAAAAGTCACAGCTGTGAACAATGTTGTCCGAGTTTCACGCCAATTTTACGGAGTCTCCAGAAAACCTTCCAAAATGACACGAAAATGAATATTTAGGGTGGAAATGTTAAGGGCACATAACCAATAGTGATATACAGCTGGTGTATGTCACTTTTTGTGATTACATGAAAGATTTTACGTGAAAACATTGTGCGGCACTCCGATGACCCTGACAAGAGACGTATATGAAGCCCTGTCTTGAAATATTGTGCCCATTTTGAGGAACTGGGTCTATTGTAGTATCTTCATTTGCAAGGGCAGTCCAAAATTGGGAGGTTCACCAATGCCCCTGGATACAGACATGCAGGATGGCCTGTAAACAAGAACTGGGTGTATAGTAGTATAGCCCTTTGGCCAAGGCAGCCAAAAATTGGGAGGCTCCTCTTTGTCCCTGGATAGAGACGTGCAGGAGGGCCTGTAACCCTCAAGTGGGTGTATTGTAGTATAGCCCTTTGGTCAGGGCAGTCATAAATTGGGAGGTTCAACAATGACCCATGCATACAGACATGTAGTAGGGCCTGTAACCCTCAAGTGGGTGTATTTTAGTATAGCCCTTTGGTCAGGGCAGCCAAAAATTGGGAGGCTCCTCTTTGTCCCTGGATAGAGACGTGCAGGAGGGCCTGTAAACAAGAACTGGGTGTATTCTAGTATAGCTCTTTGGTCAGGGCAGCCAAAAATTGGGAGGCTCCTCTTTGTCCCTGGATAGAGACGTGCAGGAGGGCCTGTAACGCTCAAGTGGGTGTATTGTAGTATAGCCCTTTGGTCAGGGCAGTCATAAATTGGGAGGTTCAACAATGACCCATGCATACAGACATCTAGCAGGGCCTGTAACCCTCAAGTGGGTGTATTGTAGTATAGCCCTTTGGTCAGGGCAGTCATAAATTGGGAGGTTCAACAATGACCCATGTATACAGACATGGAGTAGGGCCTGTAACCCTCAAGTGGGTGTATTGTAGTATAGCCCTTTGGTCAGGGCAGCCAAAAATTGGGAGGCTCCTCTTTGTCCCTGGATAGAGACGTGCAAGAGGGCCTGTAAACAAGAACTGGGTGTATTCTAGTATAGCCCTTTGGTCAGGGCAGCCAAAAATTGGGAGGCTCCTCTTTGTCCCTGGATAGAGACGTGCAGAAGGGCCTGTAACCCTCAAGTGGGTGTATTGTAGTATAGCCCTTTGGTCAGGGCAGTCATAAATTGGGAGGTTCAACAATGACCCATGCATACAGACATGTAGTAGGGCCTGTAACCCTCAAGTGGGTGTATTTTAGTATAGCCCTTTGGTCAGTTCAGCCAAAAATTGGGAGGCTCCTCTTTGTCCATAGATAGAGACGTGCAGGAGGGCCTGTAAACAAGAACTGGGTGTATTCTAGTATAGCCCTTTGGTCAGGGCAGCCAAAAATTGGGAGGCTCCTCTTTGTCCCTGGATAGAGACGTGCAGGAGGGCCTGTAACCCTCAAGTGGGTGTATTGTAGTATAGCCCTTTGGTCAGGGCAGTCATAAATTGGGAGGTTCAACAATGACCCATGCATACAGACATGTAGTAGGGCCTGTAACCCTCAAGTGGGTGTATTTTAGTATAGCCCTTTGGTCAGGGCAGCCAAAAATTGGGAGGCTCCTCTTTGTCCCTGGATAGAGACGTGCAGAAGGGCCTGTAACCCTCAAGTGGGTGTATTGTAGTATAGCCCTTTGGTCAGGGCAGTCATAAATTGGGAGGTTCAACAATGACCCATGCATACAGACATGTAGTAGGGCCTGTAACCCTCAAGTGGGTGTATTTTAGTATAGCCCTTTGGTCAGGGCAGCCAAAAATTGGGAGGCTCCTCTTTGTCCCTGGATAGAGACGTGCAGGAGGGCCTGTAAACAAGAACTGGGTGTATTCTAGTATAGCCCTTTGGTCAGGGCAGCCAAAAATTGGGAGGCTCCTCTTTGTCCCTGGATAGAGACGTGCAGGAGGGCCTGTAACCCTCAAGTGGGTGTATTGTAGTATAGCCCTTTGGCCAGGGCAGTCATAAATTGGGAGGTTCAACAATGACCCATGCATACAGACATGTAGTAGGGCCTGTAACCCTCAAGTGGGTGTATTTTAATATAGCCCTTTGGTCAGGGCAGCCAAAAATTGGGAGGCTCCTCTTTGTCCCTGGATAGAGACGTGCAGAAGGGCCTGTAAACAAGAACTGGGTGTATTCTAGTATAGCCCTTTGGTCAGGGCAGCCAAAAATTGGGAGGCTCCTCTTTGTCCCTGGATAGAGACGTTCAGGAGGGCCTGTAACCCTCAAGTGGGTGTATTGTAGTATAGCCCTTTGGTCAGGGCAGTCATAAATTGGGAGGTTCAACAATATGTGTTATTAAATCTGATGTCTGTATTTTATTTATCTGCTTGCAGTTGATAGAGTGATGAAGAGATGGAGGAGCTGCCGGGACCAGTATAAGAAGAAGTACGAACGGCAGTTACGCCTGGGCCCACAAGCTGTACCACCGTTGCGTGTTTACGCCCACTATTATAGACTGGCATTCCTTCGTCCATTTGTGCGTCTTAGAAGGTCCGTTATGTAAGATTTTCATTTGCCCATAACTTTAACATGTGTAAGATTAGACAATATGGGTGATGTCCCGATTGCTTTTGTAGCCATGTCAAATAGGAAGGCGGATGCTGATCTGTTAAAAGCGGGAAAACATATTTGGCCATAATGCACACAATTATGTTAGTGGACCTCAGATTTTTACGATGTGCATAACACAGACATAGTCCACACTCAGCAAAGTTTGTTTGTTGGACCATGGGTACTGGATGTATTTGTTTGTGAGTGAATCACCATAACAACTGCTGCCATGAAGGCCTGTGTCCATGACGTGGGCATGTAGTGACTGGCTCACAAGGGCTTAGTCTTGTGGCTCAAGGAAGACACCTTATATGTTTATGCTTCCACTAATGTGCTTCTTACAGGTACCCACCTCGTCCAAAAAGCAAGTGGGACACCAAAATTGGTCCCAGTTTTACATTTCACTTTGTAGGTTCAGGGAGGCCTGGTGCATGTTGAGAAGTACCCTGTCAACCTGCAACATTATGTGTTTTAACAAATGTAGTCTTTGCATGTTTAATTGTCATTGTCTCCATTTGTGGTTAAATGACTAGTGTGAGGGTGGCGTGAGACAACACCATATCTCTGAAGTTGTCATTGTATATTATGTTGTGGTTCTTAATAAAGTATAAAATTATCATTGAGAATACCACATTCAAATCTAACAAGCTTTTCCAAAATGCAATGTTTTGCAATAATCAAGTGATTTCAAGTAAAATAGGTTGTGTTCAAAAAGATGAACAGTCAGGACACTGTTATTGTGAAGTTTAATAACAGTTTTCAGGTTACACTGTGTGTCGCAATGTTATTTGTATGTTTTACCCCATAAAATTTGTGAGATAGAGTAGGGTGCATAACTACAAATGCGCAACACTTATTTTCTGAACACAGTTGATCATGTCAAAGTGTCCAGCATCTTTAAGTAATTTTTATCAGGCAAAAATGTGTCCACACAATGTGGCTAAAAAATGGCCCTGTGCTTATTCTTGCAGTCCACATCGGTCCCTTCCTTGTTTTTGAGGCAAACCAGGGTATACAGTAGCATGTCAATGCGCTCTGTGTCTAATCACCAGTATCGATCTGTCTGTGCTCACTAGTCTTCATATCTGTTCAAGAGGCACAGCGGTCTCCTGGTGTGACGTACCTTCGCCCACTTGTGTGTTGGTCTTAATATTATTAAACTTGCCTATGCCTGTGCCATAATTTCCAAATGTTACTTGGCCCATTACCTTATGTAAATATGGTGTAGCATATCTGAAGGCATCTTACGGCTAACTATATAGTGTGAGATGGTGGTCATAGCAGCATAGAAAGGTGTGATTTTTTATTGCGGGAAGGGTGCATTATTTTGCTAGCTCAATGGCATGACCTGACTTTAATGGGCTGCCATTTGTACCCTAATGGTCCCATATACGTAGTCTACATATGTGTTGTGCTGGTTAATATTTCCTTACAATGTTTTAACTATTTATTTTACGGTAAACAATAGTTTGGATAGTAAGGTAATCTTCACTAATTATGCTACTATAAGCCAAATTAGATTGTATGTACTTTGCTCAGCTTGTTGGTTGTGTATTTTACATGGTTAACTGTGCCAAAATGTGAGTAAAGTTAGATTTGTTTATGTTGAAGACACACAAGGGTAAATGTAAGTGTAGGTTTCAAGTTATGTTGGTCACTGCACACTTTTATTTTAACTTTCTAAGTACAAAAAATGGGCGCTGACTTTTTTCTTAAAAACTAACTCCAAGGAGTCAGGCCAAATAAATTGCAATATTAATTTATTAAAATAACACTATGTAAAATTACAATGTCAAAAAAAGGTACACAGAAGAAGGACCACATGAAAAACATTAATGCACCAAAGTAGAGTTCAATCCTCAGTATAAAAGGCAATATGTACAATCAGCCAAATAAGTGCCTCAAAACTAAGTGCACAAATATACAAAGGTTGAGGATGAAGCATGCAATACCAATCATGGGTCCATTACCTTACTGCGACCGCCCCCTGACGCGTTTCGCACCAGCTTCTTGTATTAATGTTTTTCATGTGGTCCTCCTTCTGTGTACCTTTTTTTGACATTGTCATTTTACATAGTGTTATTTTAATAAATTAATATTGAAGTAATTATATGTTTTGGAGGGCCTTTCACCTATTGGGTGGTTTGAATATATTAGGATGTGGATGAAGCAGATGAGGTGATGCCGGACGCCAACCAAACCGTGGCTGATCAGCTTCCACCACCTTTACCACCACAGCCTGTAGAAGAACATGCTGTGAGTGGTATGGCTCTGGTGGCTCCACCAGTTTATCTGCCATCCGGTGTTCCAGCCGCTGTGGTCCCCTGTAGCTCTGGCCATGATATTGAGAAGTCCAACAGTGGCCTTGGTCCTGTTCCCTCCTGCACTGCCCCAGCTCGTTTTCATGTTTCCTCCACGCAAGGTCCAGTTCCTTGCTCCTCTGTCCCTGCTCCGTCTCCCTGCCATTATGTCCCTGCGCCGGTTCTGTCCAGCTCTGGCTGAGCTGATCCATCATCAGCATTTGGGCGTGATTCTGTGGCCTCCTCCAGCTTCAACACAGTTGCCTTCACCCCCAGCTTGGCACCTTTACCCAGGTATGGATCCAGTGTTGTTGGTCCAAATTACTTTGCTCCCTGGGAAGGGGTGGGTCCGGCATCCAATGCAGACCCCAACACACTACAGTGGGCGGCTGCCTTTGCACTCAGTCTAATTGGATATCTCACACAGATTCCACGTGAGCGGAGACTGAGTGCAAGGGCAGCTGTCCAAATAGTACTTGATGCCAATGTGCCCCCCAACAGCCCCACACGGGTCTTAAATATGCTGGAGGATTGGCAGCGTTCACCCCACAACTTCTTGGCAAGGTCACACCGCCAGCAGCCAGGCCAACCAGGACCCGTGCTGGGCTCACAGAGTATTGATGGACCCCCTGTAGAACATACCTTGTGGCGTCCCTATCAGCCTTTAGTTAATGTGCCTAATGTTGGATCAAGAGGTTTGCCAGAATATCACAGGCCGTTGGCTCAGGACATCAACCAGGCGCTCAACGTCATCAATATGCCTGTCAATGAGGGTGACGTAGATGTGATTGTGGAACACAGTGGTGGCCGAAGTTACCATGTCCTGTAGTAAATGTGGCTTTTTGTGGCATGTTAAAAAAAATGTGGAAAGAAGTACAGACCAAGAAACCAGACTTAAGTAAAAGAAAGCCAACAGGCATTAAAGTCTACCACCTAATTAAAATATTTCTTTTGACAGCCACATATCAGTTGTATGTGTCATGTGTACAACACTCAATCCATGATTTTGGAACTATCACACACTTTCCACATGAGCAATTAGTCAAGAGTCTCAAGACAGTTTATGTATTACACCTAAGGTGGGATTTGGGCTGGGGTTTACATTTCCATTAGTAATTGAAGCTGCTTATCACATTGTTGGGGGCTTTTAGATAAAAATGTGTGTCCCGTCTACAGCTACAATGCAGTTTGTGAAGTATCATCGGCGATGAAATCCATTTGCAACATTGTACCATGATTTATCGTTGGGTTCATGAAGGACTATCGCCTTCAATTGTTCCCTCTGTTCGGCAGATGTTTGTCTCAAAAACATTCCAACGGTCCATAGGATGTATGTATTGTTCAAATTAAGCAGGCCTCAGAGCCCATTTCCAACTGTAGATAGCACTTGACGCAAAGGGCATGCAATGGTCACTGAGGAATTATAGGCTTTGTGACTACAAACATTAGCCCAAGAGACTGATAGGACTTGGCCTAGGAAAAACTGCCTCCGTGCCCAGACAATGATCTTGATTGAAATTTAAGGATAGTGCATGCAAAGCCCACTATTCAGGCATAGGCTTGTTGCCTCAAAAAATTAGCTCAAGGCCTTTAATCAAGATTTTGAGAAATAAAGCAGGGCGCGTGGCCTATACAATATTGTAGGTTGTACTAAGAGCATAGTACATGCAAAGCCCACTATGCAGGCATAGGCTTGTTGCCTAAAAAAATTAGCTCAAGGGCTCTAATCAAGATTTTGAGAAATAAAGCAGGGCGCGTGGCCTATACAATATTGTGGGTTGTACTAAGAGCACAGTACATGCAAAGCCCACTATGCAGGCATAAAAGTAAAAAATAGGGGGGGGAACAAGAGGCGCAATAGTGCCCTATCACTAGTGACACTAATGTATGTGGTGGGTATGAATTCACTCACCTAGCACAGTTGTGAGACCTACAACTGGTGTAAAAGCATTTAGCATTAAATGCAGCTGCTGCAGGACTTTCACCTTCCACATGCACATGGGAACCATCCAGAAGTTACTTCAGGGGAAATGGTGTATCAGTGTCCGCGCTGCTGAAATCCCAAGAAAACGATCCGGAAACCATATGTAGGTTGCATCAATCATCCATTTATTCCTTTTCCATTTATTCCTTTTCCTTTTTGATGCAACCTACATATGGTTTCCGGATCGTTTTCTTGGAATTTCAGCAGCGCAGACACTGATACACCATTTCCCCTGAAGTAACTATGCAGGCATAGGCTTGTTGCCTCAAAAAATTTGCCCAAGGGGCGTGATCAAAATTTGTCTAAATAATGCAAGGGGCTTGACCTATAAAATATATTTGCTTCCAGTTGGAGAAATGCCCACTATGCAGGCATAGGCTAGTTGCCTTGAAAAATTCAGCCAAGAGGCTGTATTGTATTGTCTGAAAAAAAACAACGTTCGAAAATCATCACAAGTAGATGGAGTAGTAAAGTAACCTGACTGAAACTGATTGTGTAGTTTTGTTATCATGCAGCAAATGTAGCAGGAACATGAGTTATCAAATCTTCTTAGTGGAGGGACATTGTTTATCCTTCGTGTCAGAAAAGGACATAATGTTTAAACCGCAGTCAGCCAAACATATCAATTTTGATTATGTTCCTCTAGGTTTGGGTACTGTCGTCTGGAGGGCTTAAGAACTGTGATGATATCCAGTCCTTGTTGAACTTAATGAGAGTCAGCCTGTCGGCATTTTCTGTAGTAAGCCGTGACCTTCTATCAGTGACAATGCCCCCAGCGGCACTGAAAACATGCTCTGATGTCACACTAACAGCTGGGCAGGCCAGCAACTCCAAGGCATACAAAGAGAGCTCAGTCCAAGTGTGAAGCTTGGAAACCCAGTAATTAAAGGGTACAGAAGGGTCGGTTAAGAAGCTGGTAGTGTCACAGACATGTTCATTCACCATGTTTGACAATGTTTGTCTCCTACTCAAGGTGACCGTAGGCACAATCCGTTGCAGATTGGAAGGTCTGTTGAACATCGCCCAGTTGGTGGACATCTTACCACCACCTCTTCTTGACATTGTGGTGGTTTGTGTCCCACCCAAAGGCTGCTGTGGCAAATAGCTGCTTCTTCGGGGTAGAGCAGAGTCAGAGGGTGAAATTGACATCAAATTGTGAACAACAACCCTCTTGAAATAATCCATCGTTAAGCCCCTTGGTGACTGCAACAGCAGCGATGGCAACTTGTCTTTGTAGCGTGGGTCAAGAAATGTTGACAACCAGTAGAGGTCGCTGTCATAGATGTTAATGACGCGTGGATCTTGGGACAGACATTGAGACATGAAGTCAGACATGTGTGCTAAGCTGCAAAGACTCATCTCTTCTGTTTCACCTGACTGATGAACACTACGCATCATGGTCTCAAAATCGTTCTCCACCTCCTCCTCTTCCGCCCACCCATGCTGTACCGACATAAAGCTAGGGTTGGGAGTACCATCAGGGTTCACATTAGTACCATGGAGAAATAAATCGTCTTCATCATCATCACCCTCATCACAGTCTTCTTCCAGAGCCAATGTTGCCTGCTGAAATTGACTTGGCTGGCTAGGATCGGGGATGTTCAAATCTGGCTCAATAGCCATCCGCTGTGCCCTCAATGATTCTGTTTTCAGATTCAGGAGCGATTCTTTAAGCAAACAGAGCATGGGGATGGTGACACTAATAATGGACTGATCACCGCTGACAAGTTTGGTGCAGTAATCGAAGTTCTCTAGAACCTCGCAAAGGTCAGCGATTCAGACCCACTCCATAGTACCAATGTGTCTTGTATGACTTCCGGTGTGATGGGCATGTTGCAGCTGATATTCCGCTATTGCCCTCTGCTGCTCATTGAACCTTGCCAACATATGGAATGTAGAGTTCCATCGTGTGGGCATGTCGCAAATTAACCTTTGTTTGTTCAAATTAAATTGCTGTTGAAGGGCAGATAGACTTCTAAGTGCTGTGGAGGAATGTCGGAAATGTGCGCAATTTCTCTGCACCTTCTCTAGTAGATCAGATAACTCATGGTAATTTTTCATGAATTTCTGAACTACTAGGTTCAGCACGTGAGCCATGCAAGGCACGTGTAGAAGGTTATCGAGCTTTATTGCCGCCACAAGGTTTCGACAGTTATCGCTGACAACAAGACCTGTTTGTAGTTGCAGTGGGGCCAGCCACTCATCTGTCTGTTGCTTAACACCTTTCCATAGCTCGGTTGCAGTGTGAGGTGTGTCACCTAGACAGATCAGCTTAAGAAGAGCCTGTTGTCGCCTTGCTGATGCGCTACTGCAAAGCTCACAACTTAGACGTGATGTTGCGGGCAAGTCAGCAGTGGACAAGGAAGTTGAAGACGCAGATTGTGTTGTTGAAGTATATGAGGACGCGGACACCCGGAATGATGTTGTGCCCGCTATTCGTGGAGTTGGTAGTACCTCCGATATTCCACTTTTAGAATTTGGGACACTCTCCACCAGGTTGATCCAGTGAGCCGTTAGTGATATGTATCTGCCCTGTCCACAACTACTTGTCCACGTGTCAGTTGTTAGGTGGACTTTTCCTCTTACAGCATTTGTTAGTGCACGCTTTAAGTTGTTAACCAACTGGTGTAAAGCGGGTACGGCAGTACGTGAGAAAAAGTAGCGGCTGGGAACAGAGTATCGTGGTGCTGCCACAGCCAACAACTCCCGAAAAGCCTCAGTACCCACAAGCCTAAACGGCAACATTTCCACAGCTAACAACTTAGAAATTTGCGCAGTCATTTTTTGAGAAAATGGGTGTGTTGATTGGTACTTCCGCTGCCTGTCACACAGCTGTGGAACAGACAACTGGACGTTTGGGGCAGACTCACAAGTCACTTGACTACTGTCATATCTCTCATCTAACGCAGCTTGTGAGGAGTACGTATGAGTAGGAGCTGCTGCATGAACAGTAGATGGTGAAGGACGGATCTGAGGTGGCCTGCAAGTGTTGGGATTAGAAGGCCCTGAAGTCGAACCCTGATGGGCCAACCACTGAGTTGGGTGCTTAACAGACATGTGCTTACGCATACTGCTGGTGCTCAAGTTTCCTTTTCCCTGGCCTCTGCTTAGCCTGGCATAGCAGATGTTACAGATAACGACATTTGGTACTGATGTGCTATCCTTAAAAAATTGCTAGATAATGGCTTTTCGTCCTTTATGTTGTGTTGGAGGCACAGGAGGATCACTCTGTCCAACACCAACTGTAGACACAGTTTGGGCAACTGTTGTTAAAGTTTGGGCAACAGTTGGTACAGTTTGGGCAACAGTTGACACAATTTGGGCTACTGTTGTCACAGATTGCATTCTAGATAAAGGAGTAAGCCTGGGTGCTTTTGGCGGTGGTACATAGCCACTTTCCTCCTCCATGCTTCTCGGTTGGCTATGCATGTCAACAGTCCAGGTTGTATCAGTGGTCTCATCATCAACCCCTTCCTCCTCAAAGTCTTCTGGATAACGTGACTGTTCAGGCTTGCCAGATGAGATGTGTGTCTCATCATTATCATCATCTTCCACCTCCTGAGACGGTGTATGCCATTGTTGAAAGTGACTTTCTTCAGTACGAGGTGAATCCAAACTTTGTCCATGAATAGAACGTACGTCTTGTTCAAGTATCTGGATGGGCAGTGACCAATAAACGTCAGGTTGTATGAAGGGCTGATAAGAAGCAAATGAATCATCAGAGTGGCCAAGGTCGTGGTCCAAATTTTCCTCTGTCTGCCAATGGCTTGCGGAAATAGGAAGAGTTTGTGGATTAGATGACCCTGCGTTGTCTGTAGCGAAACTTGAATGTGGTGTCAAGGATGATTGTGTGCTGCATGAACCAGTGGTTGAGGTCTTGTCAGCCATCCAAGATGTTATTTGGTCTTGCTCTTCCGGCCTCAAGACATGTTTAGTTTGAGTACTGGGAAATTTAGACAGTAGAAAGGTGGATCGATCAATCCTCGTCTGTCTACCTGTACCAGTGCCTTCTTGTGGATGACTGCCACGGCCACGACCTCGTCCCTGTCCCTTTGCAAACTCTTTTGGGCATTTGTTGTTTTTGGGACATTGTTGACAAATGAAGATGGTCACGTACAAAATCAGATAACTAATTATCAGTTAAGAATTCCTACTAGGATGACAATGAAGGCTACTACTGCGTATTGGCAGAGCAGGAAGGTAATGTGCCTGCTATTAGCTGGTAGCAGATAAGCAACGCACTCTCCCTACAAAAAGTTAGTTATGTCGCAGAAGCAGTCACCAATAAGGACTTTGGTTGCTGTCTGCGTCACGGCAGTGAGGTAAAGTGCGTGCTATCACTTCGCAGAGAAGCAACGCACTCTCCCTACAAAAAATTAGTTATGTCGCAGAAGCAGTCACCAATAAGGACTTTGGTGCTGTCTGCGTAACGGCAGTGAGGTAAAGTGCGTGCTATCACTTCGCAGAGAAGCAACACACTCTCCCTACAAAAAATTAGTTATGTCGCAGAAGCAGTCACCAATAAGGAGTTTGGTGCTGTCTGCGTCACGGCAGTGAGGTAATGTGCGTGCTATCACTTCGCAGTGAAGCAACGCACTCTCCCTAGAAAAAATTAAATATTAGCTCAGCTAAGCCTCTAATTTCAGCTCTGAGGAAGGCTGAGTAACTAAGCTAAGCTCTGAGGTCGGTGCTGTATGCACTGTAAGGCTGCTCCTGCCTGCCTGTCTCCCTGCCTACAGTGCTGTACACAGCACTCCTCCGTCCTGGTAGCTCTCAGAAGAGCTGTTTGCGTTATATGTGAGGAATCTTGAGGTGATTTTCCTACACTCACTGACACTCCCTATCTCTGATCTGCTCAAAGTCACCCTAGTCGCCCTGCACTAGCTCAGATCGCCACAGGAATGTGCCCAAAATGGTGGGGGCAAGCCTTATATACAGCCTTGCCACCACTCCTGAGGCTGCTGCAGCCTGCTAATTTTTTTCAAGATTTTAAAATCTTTAAAAGGGAACCTGTCACCAGTTTTGGGGGTTTAAACCCTGCCCACCACCTTTAACATGATATGAATGTGGGTCCTGTAACCCTTTTATATCCCCAGAAGTGCCCCCTCTTACTTTATAAAATTAGTTTTATTCTTGTCCCATGCAGTATGCTAATTTCACGATTTGGTCAGAGGGGTGTCCACAGATAGCGATCATCACTGCCCTACTCCATGCAAACACTGCCCCTCCTGATTGTGTGCAAGTTGTTGACTTCGCTACAATTTACAAGTCTCCCAACTGCGCAGTACAATAAAAGACAAACACAGGCGCGCTTCACTCTGTTTGATAAAACAGCCAGTGATTTCAAAGTGCAGGTGCGAGACTTCAGTCTCGCATTAGCCGCACAGTGCTCTGTATCTCATGCCTGCACAGTGAAATCACTGACTTTTCAATAAGACATAGTGATATGCACTTGCACAGGTGCAAGACTTTGGAAATGTAGCGAAGTCCTCCACTTTCTTACAGTCAGAAGGAGCGGCGTTTTCATATACAGTACAGTGATTTAAAAGAACACAGGTATTGAGGTTATCTATATATGCAATTGCATTGTCATTACCAGTGTAGAAGTCATTCTTGTCACCATTGTAAAATCTGAGGGGACACTCCTCAACAATGTGCTGGATTATTTGACGCTCAGCTCCACAGTCACAGGCAGGAGAGTCAGATTTTCCCCACTTATACATAAGATCTGCCCAAATACCACAGTTTGTTCTGATGCGATTTAGTTGGACCCAGGTTTTCCTTGGTAGATTGAAGCCTGGTGGTGGGTTTTGGAAGTTAGGAAATGTTTGAACCGTTTACTGCACTGACCCAGATTTCTGTTCTAAATTAAAATCATGTTCATACAGAGTAATTGCAGTTCGGATGGGTGGAAGTCTAGATTTCAGTCACTGTATTTGAACATCTTGGATATTTTAATGTACTGGGAGGTTTCCATTGTTTACTACTTTGGCATATTCTTTAAGTCGAAGCTCTTGTCTTCTTAGGTTTGCAGGTGCGATGTGGCTCAGGGCAGGTAACCAGTGGACGGGCGTTGGTCTGATAGCACCAGATAATATATGCATAGAGTTGTTCAGTTGGGTGTCGATTTCATTCATGTGGCAGCTATTTAGCCATACTGGAGCACAATATTATGCGGCAGAGTACACCAAGGCAAGGGTAGATGTTCTTAAGACAGGTTTTGAGGAACCCCAGGAGGATCTGCAGAGTTTCTGAATAATATTATTGCATGCTTTCAGTTTCTGTGCTGTCTTATCCAAGTGGTATTTGAAGGTGAGGCTTTTATCAAGGGTTACGCCTTAGTACTTAGGCTTGAAATTGTTCTTGACAGGTTGACCTTCAAAGTTTACTTTGAGTTTGCGCGCAAAAAGTGTGACTGCATGCTGACACTGCGGTTTTCCTGGCACGCTTTCCCCAAGGCCATGTTAACATGTATTAAATACATAATTCCATACAATCTGTAAACCAGGATGGAAGTGACAGTAGTCACTCCATCCTACAGACTCCAAATAACAATTATAAACAAAAGAGAATCGGAGAGAAAGTGTGCGTTTTAGACAAGAATTTTTAAACTTTTAATCACAGAGCAAATGGACATGAAAAGGCGGAAGTGACGTAGCGCTAGCTACGAGCGCACATGGTCCGGCTTTGTTCATATGCCGGCAGATATAAAAAGGGCTGCAATGGCTGTGAGGGTGATACTCGACACTCCCCCTTGATGAAGTGATACTTAACACGAAACGTACGTTGGGGACAGTAAGCGGGAGATCCATCCACTGTGGGGCACATTGTGATTTGTTACCATATGCTATGTGACCTCGGTCTTGCTTCTTCCAGGCTTGACCTGTTATTTGCATATATGTATAGGGAAGCAGGGATGTTTATATAACGAACTGAGGGATTTTATGTCGACATCTGTGATATGCACTTGCACTTTATTTTTGAGTAATGCAACCCTTCATGCACTGATGTTATGATGCATCTTCCCTCTTTTTCTAAAATTGTACTATTTTATCCTGTTCCCTGTACAGGCCGTATAATATTGTATATTGTATACTGATCCCAGTGTTGCTCCTTGTGAGCCCTTTTCATGTCCATTTGCTCTGTGATTAAAAGTTTAAAAATTCTTGTCTAAAACGCACACTTTCTCTCTACATGTTAACATGTAGCCTACGGGGAAAGTGTGCCAAAGAAAGTGCAAAGAATTGACATGACAAATCTTTTTTTTGCGCGCCCTTTTGCAGTGAAAGCGCGCGCGCAAAAACACATGGTCAAACCCAGTGTCTGCATGCCTTCCAGCAAAAGCCATAGCTTTTGCTGGAAGGTGTCTCCAACTTTGTTTTGCACTGCCTTAACGTGAGTGCTCAAATGCAGGAATACTCGGCCATTACGCTACGTGTGAACGTAGCCTAAAGGGTGTTTCAGCTTTGTATTTAGCTTTCAAAAACTTATTAATAAAAAATAAAATATAAAAAGCTGTGTGGCGCACCATATTTTTCTTCACCAGCTAGGGTACAGCAGACAAATTTATCTTGGCTGTTATCAAAATTGGAGACCGAACAACAATTTTTTCAATTATATATTTGTTTTTACAGTTATCTGATGTCAGTTTGGTTACTATACTGGTGACCAATCACAGACACTGGCACGGAGGATGAGTAAGGTTTCCTCTGTCTTTAACTAATCAGGGGTAAGGGAATCAGTCAATATATTTGAGATTCATGGGAGGGCCCAGAAGCATGGGGACAGTGGGGCTGAAGCTTGCTAAGTAATAGTGTAGGAAGATAATATCTGTGCCAAAACAGAGGGGCTGCACTGTAAAATGGTTTGAGATGTGTTTTATCAAATTTTGGCCCCTTTGAAGGTGTTATCTAGGCCCTTGATTTTGCCTCACATTAATTTTAATGGGATTCGGAAGTCCGACGAATTGTTCACCGATCTATTCGGTAAACATATGCCCATTTGGAAAACCAAACCCCAACTTTAAAAGACTCGCTCATCTCTATTAACAACATTTACTTCAAGATACTCTGTTTAAGGTTTATTGCTTGTGTCTCTTCACTCATCCATCCCCAGGGGCGGGCTGGCCCAGGTGGCAGGGGGGCAGGTGCCCCCTGGGCTGGTGGTATAGTCCACATTTCGGGCCGCCCCCTACAGAAACGGGCCGCGGGAGTCGGCCGGCGCGGCGATAGCACATGACGCTGGAGGTCCGGGATGAGGTAAGGGCTGTGGCTGGCTGACAGCACCCCCCCCCCGGTCCTCAAGTCAGGCTGACAGCACCCCCCTGGTCCTCAAGTCAGGCTGACAGAAACCCCCCCCCCCCGTCCTCAAGTCAGGCTGACAGCACCCCCCCCCCCCCCCGGTCCTCAAGTCGGGGCCGGCAATGGAAATCTGCCACCCGGGTATACAGGCTCCAGCCAGCCCCTGTCCATCCCTTTACATATACTCTGAATGATCCATAAACTACCAGCAGAATAATGCTGGACATATTTTAATTTATAACTGACCCTTCCTATTTTAAGTTGACATCCAGGAGCCATAGTAAGTAGAGATTGATCCAACTATGGCTAGGGTCACACTTGTGTTGTGACCCTAGCATGACGGAAGCGCTAAATACTTAGAAATTTTCACCGTAGCCCATAGTGTTAACGTTATGCGCTGCCAGGCAACAGTACCCCATAGTAATCCGCTATTTATCTTAGCAGCTGGCCAAACAGAAAACTCCAGGAAGTGCGCTTTAGCTGAGCACACAGGAAACGTGTCCTGCAGTGTTTTCCTGTGCGCTATTAAAAAGCGCACATCCTTGGTCTTTTTGTGTGGTCGCCTCCTAAGGTAAACAGCGGGTTACTATGGGGCTCCATTGCCTGGCAGCACATAGGATTAACGCAAAAATTTTAAAGTATTTAGCGCTTGTGTCATGCTAGGGCCACAACGCAAATGACTCTAGCCTATGCTTCCAAGCCACCTGTTACTCAGAGTGCTGAAGCAGTTAATTGTCTGGTTCCTTCTATAGTAAGATCAGTCAACTAGAATGCCATGAGGAAAAGTTAGCCTGGTCTTTTCTCTATGACTATGGACCTCAGCAGGATCTTTAAGGTATATTTTTCTCTGAAATGCCTGAGAGGAGAATATTATACCTCACATAATTCATGTAGCCAGGCTCTAATTCATGCTGTTTGTGGTTTGGGCAGCATGAATCAGGTGACAGGTTATAAGCACTGGAGGTCACTTTTCAATGGAAAGAATTGGGTATGCAATAAAATATATTTTCAGCAATATTTCTTCTACTGGTGTTTGGAGCTTTCTGAGAATCATTTTTTAATCAACTCAATATGCTAATCTATTTAAGGTTTTGTGCTCTTTTAGATAATATTACAATATCTTTCTGCCGTTGCTGTAGCAATACTTTAAACAAAAAATCCCTATTATCCATGTGTTTTGTCTGGTATTCCATTGCATTCACTTAAATGACAATAAGCCTCAATACCACAAATTGGCTATCGCAAGTGTCGCACGGGCCTATAAATTATCGACCCAATTTTCATATAGAAAGTAGGATGATTTTTTCTTACTTGTCAACCATGTGCCATCCATGAACAATCTGATTTTTTATCAGCAGCTTTAATCATTTGCAGGAGCATTGACATATGGTGCAAAATGGTAAAGTATGCAATTTTTTCTAGCACCCATAGACTTGAATGAGCAAGTCTCATTCAATGCATGCATCAAATTGAAGCATACTGAATCAGTATGAGGAAAACAAACTTTCATCAGCACAGCCCCACTGAACATCCTTGGTCTGAGTTCTATCCAATGAAAAATCAGATAGCAATCGTCAAATTTATTTGCTTGTGTAACCCAAGACTGGCGCTGTTTTATGATGGAAAAAATATACTTTTCTCTTAATTTTATACAACCTCTGTAAGTTTAGTATTACACACTATTGAGTGGACATTTGAGTGTATGGACTTCAATCTCATTTATCAGTATTTTTATGTAATTGGACTTTTTCAATCTCTAAAATAGAAGTCCGTAAAGCACATGAGATTTAGTAATTACATTGATGGCTAAAATGCTGAAGATGCTTTGCTGCGCAGCACTGTCAGCACCTTTGTAATCTGAAAAAAAAAAAAAAATAAGAAAAAACATTCCGAGATGAAAGCAAGGAAGAAATTCTTGAGATATTGGTTGCAGAAATCCATTAAAGTGAAACACAATCCGGCAAAACATTCTGTAATTTCTTTGTGCTTTTTTTCCTATATAATTAGGTGTAGAGCTCCTCAGCTACAACAGGCAAATTGTATTTCTAATTCAGTGTGATCTCTGCGTTGGCCTTGGGGAATGTATTATTTACAATACTATCTTTTTCCATATCCTTTCTTCAAAGAACAATCAAGTTCTAAAAGTAGGCATTTTAAGAGACATTAGAGTGTTACTGTGCAGCTCCATAAATCTTTACTTATCTTTATTCAGAATGCTTTCTCAAGCAAAGAGTACTCGATTTCAGCATACATAAATCTTTTTGTGTCGTCTGTAAATTGATTATTGCTGTTTTGAATCTTGCACAATAACATAACCAGAAGAATTATGGGATTCTTTAATGGGTTTTAACTTGAAAGGAGTGTTGCTATAGAAAGGGAACAAGCAGCTGTTTTAACATTTACAGTCAAATACTATTTCCCCTCCTCCCTTCTTTCATGGAAATCATAACATTAGACTTGAGCAACCTTAGATTAATTAGATAGGAATTGATTTATTAAGGCTTGGTCTGAAACTATATTAAAATCTGATTTCTACATTAGCATAGGATATCCCTCTAACTTTGAATGTAGCGTCCATTCATTACTTGTTTAGAAACATTGTTAAAGTGTAAATGTCATTTCATTGAAGAATGAAAACAATACTGCACTAGTTGTCAATGATGGCTCACATAGCAGCTAAGATAATGCTTTTTTGTGCCATGGGACTAATTTTCCCAACTTTCTTAAAAACTACATTTTAGGAAGTGGTTAGCAGTTGATATGGGGCAGTGCAATGTGACAGAAGAGAATGAATAAAGGCCCTGTCTCACACAACTATATCGTTAGAGAGATCGTTGTAACTGTGACTTTACAACGATCTCTCCAGCATTGTTGTTCTGTGTGACACTTAGCAGCGATCAAGCCCCTGCTGTGAGGTCGCTGATCGCTGCAAAGTGCTCTGGGTCATTTTTTGATCGTTGGTTTCCCGCTGGTCAGCACGCATCACTGCGTGTGACAGCAGAGAAACCAGCGATCAGTGACCACACAGGGCTGGAAACTATGGTATACACGGGGTATCCAGGCAGCGCGCGCTGCCAAGATACCCTGTGTTTACCATGGTTACCAGCAGGGGTGAACTAACCCTCCCTGCTGCCTGAGTGCAGAGGGGGGGTGCTTTCAGAGGCACCCGCATGGAACTGAGGAGCAGGGGGGGTTCTATCAGTGCTGCTGGCGGCGGTCGCAGGAGTTTAAGTAGTGGGGGGAGCGGGCTGGGGATTGCAGCTATGGCGGTACCTGTTCTCAGTGTACAGCTCGGCTGCTCTGGGCGCCGCCCCCCTTCCACTCTGACGCTCCCCTGACGCTGGTAACTATGATAAACAGCGGGTATCCAGGCAGTGCGCGCTGGAGGCATTGCATGGCTAAAATCATGCCTTGCTTCTGCCCCTCCGCTCAGCACAGCACCAGCTGCGTCCTCTGCAGCTGCTTCTTCTCTTACCTCAGCTGAAGGGGCAGGTCTGGAGGAAGCTTCCACGCCTGTGGGTCCTTCGGTGTGCAGTGCTTCCTGCCCTCCTCAAGAAGAAGGTGCCAGCCTGAAAGCCCAACAAGCAGGAGGAGGAGAGTGGCGACCCCGAGGTTCTCCCCCAGCCAGTCACCTGCATGCCAGCGAGTGAGTGTTCAGCTCAATGAAGTGCCGGCCAGGCCAGCCGAAGGGGCGGGTGCTCGAGCTCCGCCTCAGAAGGAGAAGGCGTCCCAGAAGAAAAGGTGTCAGCACAGGATGAATGCTGCAGTGATGGAGGTCCAGCAGCAGATAGCGATAGCTGCTCAACCCAGTGGATCGTCTAATAACACTGGGGATTTTTTATTAATGGGGTTTTTAACTCAGCCACTCCATATGGGTGGTTTAACTGCAGGGGTGCTAGAGCCTGGTAATAGGGCTTTTAATAGGCCCTGCCAGGTTCCTATTTCTTCAGTAGTAGCTACTGCACAGCGCCCAGAAGCCGCACAGGCTGCTAGAGTTTGGGAGATATCCCCCCACTCTTCTGATGAGGATGGGGGTTTATCCCCTAATGCTGATTCTGTAATCAGTCAGCAGTCTTTCGGGGGTATTAACCCTCAGGATACACATAATGTGCACAATTCATTGAGATTTAATTCCATGCCATATACCAGCACACATAGTTCTACTCCTTTACAAGATATGATCAAACAAACCGTTTTTGAGATGTTTTCTAATGCAGGTCTGTCTCCGGTTTGCCCTATCCAGATGGCTAATGTCAATAAAACGACAAGGATTGATGAATCCTTGATGAAGAAGGCTTTGACCTGTCATGTGTCTCCTTTGGGGTTTCATTTGTCCTCGGCTGTCAAAAATAAAATCTGGCAGCACGAATATGTTGATTTATTTTCTTTGCTTCCAGCCACAAGATCTTAATCTCTAAATACTGATAATAAGGAGGATAAAGGGGATACTGAGGGTGATAAAAAAACGCCCTTATAAATCACTTCAACTATGGTTGCAAGCGTCTGCTATTTATGCGAACGCAAGCCGGGCTTATGTTCTGGTTTATTCCAGCACCTTGATATCATCCTTGAAGCCCACAAAAATGTTGGCGGCTCTGCATGGCTTTTGTATGACGAAGCTTTTCATCAAAAGCTATCTATTCATTCTGGCATGCAGTGGGGTAGTAAGGAGATTGGGTTATGGGTGAGTTTAATACTGCCCCAGAGGTCCTCTAACCCCAAACCAGCATTTTCTTAGGCCCCTAGGAGGGGTTTCTGCTTTGCCTTCAATGATCTATCCTGTAAATGGCCCAAAACTTGTCAGTTTCGACATGAATGCTCACACTGCGGAGGCAGCTATCCGGCTGACAAATGCTACAAGAAGCATGGCTTTACATCTGGAGTTATGGTCCCTAAAGAGCCAGGGCAAAAAGGGAGTGATCTTGGTGAGGTTGGACGCAATGCGTCCTCTACTAGAGCTGTTACCAGATAAGGAGAAAGTTCTAATTCTCGTTGAAGGTTTTTCTTTAGGTTTCTTTGTCCCTACGTTTCAAGGTACAGGTTGCAATGTAATCAAGAACTTGGGTTCAGTCTCTCTTCAACCCATGGCTATAACAGACTATATAACTA
This sequence comes from Allobates femoralis, assembly GCA_033576535.1. Taxonomy (NCBI): domain Eukaryota; kingdom Metazoa; phylum Chordata; class Amphibia; order Anura; family Aromobatidae; genus Allobates; species Allobates femoralis. The sequence goes on from JARQOC010000003.1 coordinate 265,582,213, forward strand.
AGGAATTACATTTAGGACGTATTTCTGGTCTATTTAGGCACCCCCTTACTCGAATTTTCATATATCCACTTTAGGGGTTGTTCCCAAAAAAGACCTGGGAACGTTTTGAATTATTCACCATCTATCGTACCCAGCTGGTTCTTCTCTGAATGATGAAGTTTCAGCTTCTTTACCAACCGTTCATTACACCTCTTTTGATGTAGGCATTTCCTACTTGGAAATACGATCGGGACACTTTTCTTGCCAAAGCGGATATTAAATCCGCTTTTCGCCTTTTACCTGTTTCCCCTTTGGGTTTCAACTCCTTAGGTTTTCATTTCAACGGTTCCTTTTACTTTGATAGATGTCTGCCTATGGGTTTTTCTTTGTCGTGCCATTACTTTGGAATGTGCCACTTCGATCATTGTTTCCCATGGTAGCGTGCTTCATTACCTGTACGATTTTTTATTTTTAGGTCCCTCAGATTCTACCAATTGTGCTGTTATTTTAAATGGTTTTTGTAGTTTATCTTCCTCTTTTGGTATTCCTCTGGCATCAAACAAAACAGTTCTTCCTTGCCATGAATTGGATTTCTTAGGTATTCATATTGATACTATTTCAATGGAGAAACGTAATAGTATTTGTTTGAAAATTTCTGAAGCTTTGAAAATGGAGAAGGTTACATTGAAGCAGCTTCAATCACTTTTAGGTAGTCTAAATTTCGCCCTTAGGATTATGTCAATGCCTTTTGCAAGTGCCTTTACGAAGGCTCTCATAGATTATCATTCCCAAACGCTTATATTAGATTAAAAAGGGAAATGAAGGAAGATTTATCTATCTGGCTACATTTCCTTAATGACTTTAATGGTCGTTGTTGTATCCAGGACATTTTTGTTCTAGCTTCTATTGTACAGTTCTGCTTTGACATGTCGGATGGACATAAGTTATTTGCTTCTTTTTGGTAAGCACTGGTTGTTTACTCCTTGGCCAATTTGGTGGAATAAGCATTCAGCTGGGTTTAGTTTATCTTCTTGTAAGGTTTTTGCTATTTTCACAGCCTTGTTTTTATGGGGTCCTGAGTTTAAGGACAAACGCATTTTGGTTCAATCTGATGATATAGGTTTAATGATGTCCCTTAATACCCTCTCTTCCAAAAATAGGTTAATAAATTCCTTAATGCATCTTATAGTTTTTGAATGCATATCATTGAATGTTTGGTTGAAAGGCCAACTCCTTCACGATCCCATTATTTCTTCTTCTTCTATTTTCCAGAATCCTCTGGAAAAAATTGGTTATTCTTCATGAATGGACGAGGATTTTACTGTATTCCCAGATCACCTTTGGACTAATTTACGAATGTAAACATATTAGATCTTCCGTTGTTTCATCCACATGGTTTGCTTATATATCAGCCTGGGAGTTGTGGTGCGATTTTTGTAATAATTTCCAGGTTGAGTCTTTTTTCCCTGACGCTTGCCAAGTTTTGGGGTTTATCCACGTTTTAGTCTCTCAAGGCAAGAGTTAACCCTATGTTCACAAGATCATCTCCGGCGTTTCTTTCTTTATGAAATTGGGTGGGATGATGTCACTTTTTTCATTGTTTCCTGTACAGCAGTTTTTCAAAGGTTTTAACAAATCTAGTTGTACACCGGACGGACCTAGAGCAATTTTGGTATCTTTATTGTTTAAATTATGGTCAATTTTACCGTCGGTCTGTTTTGACAATTTTGAGGTTTGTCTTTTCAGGGCATGTTTGTGCCTTGTCTTTTTCAGCGCGTTTCGCCTCAGCGAGCCTTGAGCAAAAATAAAAAGGAGCTTAGTTTTCAGCGATATCCAGCTGCATTCTTCTTTTATGGTTGTATTTTTACGTCGGTCCAAAACTGATCAGTGTGGTAAAGGATTTCTATCCGCATGAACGCTATTTCGGATTCTGAAATTTGTCTTTTGGTTAATTTGCAGTTGGAGTTTAGGCCAATCAGTTGTTTACCTCTTTTCATTCATGCAGATGGTTGCCCACTAATGATTATTCAGTTTAACCACGTGTTAAAAAACTGCTTGCAACACTAAAAATTTGGCGGGAATCTGTAAACATTATAGCGCCGCCTTTATCTCCCCTACTCAATCTCGCAGACGTACTTGCTCACTCAACTCCATCTCCAAAACACATTGGAAATAACATAAGATACTCAAACATCGCTATTGACCAATTGATACTAGATGGAGCAGTCCCCTCGTTACACGACATACAACAGACTCTGGGCTTGTCAGCCCTAAATTTTGTTCCTTATGGCTCAACTAAAGAACTATTACAACAACATATTAAAAGCACCAACCTAACTAGACCATTAACCACATACAAAACTCTGTGCACAAAAACAACTAGGCCTAAGAAAATATTCTCTATTATCTATCAGACCCTATTAACTGCTGACATAAAAGTTATATGTGCAAAAGAGGATTGCGGAATAAAGGAGAGCGCTAAGCAATAGCAGGACACAGAAGTTATACCAACCTACTTTAATAAAAACAATTACAGCTGCTCTCATATGCCACTACGCGTTACGATAGCCTATGCTATCTTCATCAGGTGGAAGGGCATACATCTCGCACTGGGAGTGAGACCTGGGTTATGTATTCACACCTGCCCAGGGACTTTACATCTACAAGCATTCTCATGGCCCATCCCAGTGCGTTCGTGCACAGGAGAATTTGTTTAAGATAATTGCGAGATGGTATCTGACACTATACCAAAGTTCAGGATGAGGAGTGGATGTCTCTTCTACATGCTGGAGGTGTGGGGAGATCCTTGGCAGCTACTTTCACATTTGGTGGCTATGCCCCGTCATTACAAAATTCTGGCAGCAAGTTGAAAGCCTTATTCGAACTGTGTTACATAGAGACCTAAAATTGCAACCGGAGACGGCCCTATTGAATTTCTGATATGGCCAGAACACAGACAAGCATCAGTCTTGGCTCAATACATCCTCACCGCGGCCAAGCTACTAATACCGATTTGCTGGAAGTCTCCTAATTTACCTACATTAACACAGTTCCAAGATAAAGTGCATTTATTATACCATGTAGCGCAAACAGTTTCATTGGTGAATCATATTCAAGATGCCTTTTTAGATATTTGGCGCCCATGGATTAATTATAGATCTTTCATTCTGAAATGCATGTCTTTCTCTGAGATTGCTAGTGCTCGATGTGCCACTCTACCCCCTCCCCCCCCCGTATCCTTTCTATCCTCTTCCTTCTTTTCTATACTTCTCACTCTTACCCCCTACTGCTTCCTCTCTATTTTAAATTTCTTTTTTTTTTTTTTTGTTGATATTCGTAACTACCAAACAGGTTGTGTTCTGATAATCCTCAGGCAAGATCGGATCATTTGAGCGTTATCATAGTCCTATCAAGATATCTATCTAGTGGACACAATACCTGATATGCGATATGTTCCTTTGCGCACTCTGTGACCTGCTATATCATCACGATCTAGCTATAATTATCTATGACTACTGATTTTGGTTCATCGCTCAGAACTTTTGCCTTAAACAAACCTGACTTGATTCGCTTGTATGGCTTATAATTCTTGTACAGTGGATATGTTATGTATTTTTTTTCTGTCTGCTTTATCTTTAATAAAAAGAATTTTAAAAAGAAATAAATAAATAAATAAATAAATTGCTTGCAAGTATTAGGATTATCTGACTTACGCATTTCTGCCCATTAATTCAGAATAGGTTCTGCTACCACCGCAGCTTCTTTGGGTTTTTCTGACGCTAAAATATGCCGAATAGGTAGGTGGAATTCCCATAGGGTTAAATTATATATCAGACCATATGCTGTTGTGTAAATGTTGTTTTGTTGTTAATTCTCTTTTCTTTACAGGAAGTTTAACTGTATGGATTGTAAGACATTCTTTTATTTTCTGGGCAAAGAAGAGGGCCCAGCAATAGACTTATTCGATGAATTTATCTCTCAACAGGTCGCAAGTATCTCTGTTTTGGTTTGGTCCCAGAGGAATGCTATGGAATAATCTTTACGCGTTATTGCCAAAATTACTTTCTTTTGCCTCTAGTTCTGATTTGTTAATAATTCATTTAGGTGGCAACGACATCGGACACATTGACACTTTCGGCTTGATCTTGCAGATGAAGCAAGATTTTCTTGCTATAAGAAATGTTTCCTCAAAATGTGTTAATGTTTTCCAAAGTGGTTCCTCGTCTATGTTGGTCTGGACCTGACTTTCGGTTTCTGGACAATATTAGAAAAAGAATAAATAGGTCTATAACAAAATTCCTGTTAAAAATTGGTGGGTTATCTTACCGCTATTTTGATCTAGAAGGATTTATCCATCTTAGGCTGGCTTCACACCACGGTGTTATCCGGTCCGGGGCTGTCAGGCATGAACCTGACAGCCCCGGACCAGATCAGCTCACAGAACCGGAGGGCCAAATGTGCCCTCCAGTCCTGTGTGCAGCCGGATACAGCTGCAGCTGCTAATGATTCAGGACCGCGGCTGGCAGGGAGCTAGCCGCAGTCCTGAAAGAACAGCGGCGTGCAGCCGCCAGTGTCCGGTTCCCGGATCCTCCCAGTCCGGGGCAATCCGGCCCCGTAGGCTCCCATATTAGGGAGCGCCGGATTGCCCCGGATCCGGGTGAATCCAGGCTCTGGCAAATTGGGGAGATTTTTTCTCTCGGACACAAAAATGTTGCAAGCAACATTTTTATGTCCATAGAGAATAATTTTTATTCTCCCGGATTCCACCGCAGAGATGAAACCGGATGGCAGAGAGCTGCCATCCGGCTCCATCCGGCCCCATAGGCTACTATGGGGCCAAAAATTGATCCAGGGCTGTCTGGTTTACACCGAACAGCCCCAGACCGGATCACGCCATGGTGTAAAGCCAGCCTAGCGACATTGGCTTGGATATATTTAATCTTGGAATTCAATGCTTGGTCAAGTCTTGGTTTTCGGGTTTGGGGGCGGGGGCTCCAGTAGTTATGGAGTCCGGTTGGGGAAATTCACGCCCAGTTCAATAGGGCGGTTAACTATTTGGACGGTTGTTTCAATACACTTTTAATGGATGTTTTTCCCATTTGAACTTTGAGTTGTGAATATTTATGTTTTATTGGATCTTTGGATTTATAAACCCTAAGTAAAGCCTGCCGGCCATTAACAACCATGCATTGTGTCCAGTGTTTTTTGTTATTATGGTATTAAGAAATTGAGGGGCAGTTTTCCCATGAGAATCCTGAAGTCTGATGGCCGCTTTACACGACCCAACATCGTTTTGATATTGTATACAACGGCATGGGAGCGCGCACATTTTCGGCAGTAATCCAAGATCGCATAGGAGCTGTCACACAGGGAGATATCGGCAGACAACACAACTGCAATGTATACGCCCCCTTGTACGAGCGAACCAGGTAACGACCATTTAACATGGGAGTGAATAGGGGAAGTTGTGCTCCAAATCGTTGTTGGGCTGTCACACAGCACGATCCTGCCAGATCGTCCAACCAATAGCAGTTGGAGAGCCTGCACAATTCTTACCCGATATTGTTTTGACATAATTCTTGCATCGAATTGCACATTCATACCACACAACGCATGAACGATATCGGCGGCAGCGGCCGAACCACGTGACTTTTTATCGTAGTTGGACGACGATATCGGGACGTGTAAAGCGGCCATAAGGCCATGTGCACACGCTGAGTATTTGATGAGATTTTTACCTCAGGATTTGTAAACAAAACCAGGAGTGGAGCAATGAGAGGAAAAGTCTAATAGAAACACCTGCACCACTTCTGTATTTAATCATCCACTCCTGGCTTTGGCTACAAATCCTGAGGTAAAAAACTCATCAAATACCCACTGTGTGCATGTGGCCTAAAGCATTCGCTGAACATTTTTCTCTTCCAGACTTGATGCAGATTTCCCTCATTCTAGTCAGTTGCAAAAATCTGCACCTAAAATGCAAGGCAAAAATGCTGCAAACATGCATGTTTTTGCTGCTGTGTTTTTCCTGTTTAAAGATGCATAAGTGGTGCAGAAATTTCTGCACCAAATACTAAATGTGTGCACATACTCGTAGGAAACCTCTGAAGTGCAAAGCGTGGACTGCTCAGATATTTGTTGTATAACAGGCAGTCCAAAAATTGTTAAACAACTTTATTAAAATATGAAATTAAAAGTAAATTATAAAAGATATATGATTTATGCAATATTTTAGCAAAAAATTATAAAGAAACAGCTTATTGAGGGCATCTATTTTTTCTGGGTCCATTAATACCTGCACAGCAGAATTTTGCGTGAATAATGTGAACAGTTACACATAAAACTCTATTCAGATCTCTTCAAGTGTTTGAAATGGATGAACAGAATTTAACAAAATTTATTCAGAAGCAAGTAATGCTTTACAAAGCTTTCAATACTAAAATAAACATTACTTACCTAGCAGAGGCTTTTATGCTTCAGCAAAAACTCTATGCTGTTCCCCACTGGTCTTTGTTTACAGGTTCTCAATGGTGATGTCCCAATTACATCATGTCACCTCTCAACCAAAATACTCCACTTAACAAGCTCATGCTGAGACCAGTGTCTTATGTATCATTACTGATACGGGAAAAGGATGGAGAAATCAATAGTTAAATGCTTATTTTGCTATTTTATCATATTTACCTGGCTATGGCCAATTTGACACAATTCAGGACGACAATCCCTTTGAGCTTGACATATACTTTACAGTTGTAGCCAACTGTATTGACACCCCTGCAATTCTGTCAGATAATACTCAGTTTCTTCCTGAAAATGATTGCAATTACAAATTCTTTGGTATTATTATCTTCATTTAATTTGTCTTAAATGAAAAACACAAAAGAGAATGAAACAAAAAGCAAAACATTGATCATTTCACACAAAACTCCAAAAATGGGCCAGACAAAAGTCCCTCAACCTAATACTTGGTTGCACAACCTTTGCCAAAATAACTGCGATCAACCGCTTCCCGTAAGCATCAATGAGTTTCTTACAATGCTCTGCTGGAATTTTAGACCATTCTTCTTTGGCAAACTGTTCCAGGTCTCTGATATTTAAATGGTGCCTTCTCCAAACTGCCATTTTTAGAACTCTCGACAGGTGTTCTATGGGATTCAGGTCTGGACTCATTGCTGGCCACCTTAGAAGTCTCCAGTGCTTTCTCTCAAACCATTTTCTAGTGCTTTTTGAAGTGTGTTTTGGGTCATTGTCCTGCTGAAAGACTCATGACCTCTGAGGGAGACCCAGCTTTCTTACACTGGGCCCACATTATGCTGCAAAATTAGTTGGTAGTCTTCAGACTTCATAATGCCATGCACACGGTCAAGCAGTCCAGTACCAGAGGCAGCAAAGCAACCCCAAAACATCAGGGAACCTCCGCCATGTTTGACTGTAGGGACCGTGTTCTTTTCTTTGAATGCCTCTTTTTTTCTCCTGTAAACTTTATGTTGATGCCTTTGCCCCAAAAGCTCTACTTTTGTCTCATCTGACCAGAGAACATTCTTCCAAAATGTTTTGGGCTTTCTCAGGTAAGTTTTGGCAAACTCCAGCCTGGCTTTTTTATGTCTCGGGGTTAGAAGTGGGATCATCCTGGGTATCCTACCATACAGTCCCTTTTCATTCAGACGCCGACAGATACGGGTTGACACTGTTCTACCCTCGGACTGCACGGCAGCTTGAACTTGTTTGGATGTTGGTCGAGGTTCTTTATCCACCATCCGCACAAAAAAATATATTTTTTTCCACTCATGGTTAGTGGTTGGTTGAAGCCATTTATTGTCAAATTACTGAGTTTTCTGTTTTTAGATCATAATGACAACCAAAAACATGCAAATGACCTGTTCAAAAGTTCACATGCCCTGGTGATTTTGATCTGATAACATGCACAGATGTTGACACAAATGAGTTTGAATAGCTAATAAAAGTAACATCCTCACTTATGACCTGTTTGCTTGTAATCAGTGTGTGCAACAAAGCTGAGTGAGTTTCTGTTAGGGAAGGGACACACTGTCCGATAGCCATCCAAGTCTCTCGGACGAGACTCGGATGAGGCTGGAGGGGTAACCCGGAATGGCTTCTCCCTCTGTGGACGGGGCTGTCAGCTGCTTGTGTTTTTGTGCAGCTGCACACTCCCCGTCCTGACAGGGAGAGGCCGTTCAGGGTCACTGCTCCAGCCTCATCTGAGTCTCGTCCATCAAACTCGGATGTCTATTGGACAGTGTGTCCCTGCCCTTATCCAGACAAGCATCACAAAGCTCTCACTGATCTCGGAGACCAGTCAAGGAAAACACAGCAGGCAGCTGGCTAAAGTGCTCAAACACAGTGAAATCCATTGTGCATTGCCCCCTGGGAATTTGAGTATGCAAATGGAATCTGTGGAGCCTCATTTATGAGTCTCCAATATGTGACTAGGCAGATATCTCTCCAGGCAAGGACCTATCCCTGGGGTGGACTCCTTGCGGAGACCACCATAACCACCATATGAAGTGGCCCTTTTCAGTCACTATCCCACTCAGTTACAAGCTTACGGATATGACAAGGGAACCAACCAGAATCCTACTCCACACTGATGAGGGGCAATACTCCAAAACAGCTGTCTGTGGATGGATACCTGTGTTTGGTAATTCCCTTGTCATATCCTTAAGCTTCTAACTGAGCCGGATAGTGACTGAAAAGGCTACTTAATATGGTGGTCTCTGCAAGGAGTCCACCCCAGGGCTAGGTCCATCCCTGGAGAGATATCTGGCTAGTCCCATGTTTGAGACTCTTAAACAAGGCTCCACGGACTTCACTTGCATACTCTGTTATCCAGACAGACTCTTGCATCTTTCATCCAGCCACTGACGTTTCTGGATTGTGAGTAATGGGGAAAGCAAAACAAATGTCTACAGATCTACAGGAAAAGGTAGTTGAACTATTTGCAACAAAAAAGGGGTTTGAAAAAATATCCAAGGAATTGATAATGCTAGTTAGCAGTGTTCAAACTGTGATCAACAAATGAAAAATCAGGGGCTCTGTAAAAACTAAACCACGATCAGGTAGACCAACAAACATTTATGCCACAACTGCAAGGAAAATCGTTCGGGATGCAAAGAAAAACCCACAAATAACATCAGCCTAAATACAGGAATCACTGAAAATTAGCGGTGTGGCTGTTTGAAGATGTACAATAAGGAGGCATTTAAAGAAAAAATAGACTACATGGTCGAGCATGGTTGGGCAGCCATTGTTGCGCAAATGCCTGAAATTATCTAACCTACAATACGCCAAACAGCATAGTGACAAGCCTCTGAACCTTTGGAACAAGGTAATTTAGAGTGAAGAGACCAAAATTGAACCTTTTGACCGCAACCATAAACGTTACATTTGGAGAGGTGTCAACAAGGCCTATGATGAAAGGAACATCATTCCTACTGTAACCATGAGTGGAAAAAACATTTGTGTGTTCTCATTCATATTCTCTGAAAAAAGGCCAAGAAAGCAAAAAATGTGCCAGGGTATGTAAACTTTTGAGCACAACTGTATATACCAAGGTCCCTAGGTGCATGCTGTCAGTCAGCAGTACCCCTACTTGAAGAAGCCAGCAATGGAGTCACTCCTGGAGCACCTCACAGTCAAGGCAGCGGACATCGGCGGGGAAGAATGGCTGCGGCACTGCCTGGATGATACCTCACAGGTGACTGAAGACATCCACAGTGAGCCTACAGCAGCGGTGGAAGATCAGAATTAAGTCTCTCAAGCTGCTGCGGTGTACAGGCAGAGCCAGCGGAAGAAGAAGGGCCACTGGGAGTCCTATTCCCTTAGGGTATGTGCACATTGGATATTTCTGCATCATTGCAGACAGTCCTAAAACCGGTGTTGAATGTCAGGAGCTGAAATTCCTGAGCTCAGCATTGTTCCTCGTTTTTCTAGCGTTTTTTAAACGTTTTTTGTGCAGTTTTGTAGCGGTAGTACAGCGGTTTCCTCGTCGGTTTTCCGGCGGTTTTATTGGCGTTTTTAAGACTGTTTTTTTGTGCACTGTATGCTTTGAGTCTACACATAAAGTTGCTGTAAAACAAAAAAACAAAAACAAAAAAAAAAAAAAAAAAACCTACATTCTCGCATCACTTCCTGTTACACAATACCAAAAAAAAAAATTGGGTGAGCAAGCAGCTTGAGGCAGTTGTGTATATACGGCCATCAGAGTGCTGTCTACCATGCCACCCAGACGTCGTTTGCGCCTGCGGAGGCCATACAAACAGCTCTTGCTGCTAAGCATACTCCACTGGCTACAATGTGAGCAAGAGGAGGAGAATGAGGTAAGAAAAATTTATGTGGCTACACTGAAACATGTATTTCAGCCGCCTGATTGTTCCCGTGCTGTAATATATTATATATCTATTCTCTCTCTCTATATATATATATACCCCTTTCCCCTGAAAAAAAGCCAGGGTCTCTTAATTTTTTGTAGCAGAGAAGTGCCATGTAGTGTCAGGGGGTGCCTTGGTTATTGAAGTTTACGCATCATCAGCTGCTGCTCCTCTACGACAAGCCACATACCCAAGCATGGGGGTTGCCACAAAGTGTGGCCCTGGTTGTATGATAGTTGTCAGCAGCAAGTCGATGTGTTATGCCAAAATGATGAGGTCACAGGGGCCTTTGATGTTTCATTGTGGGGCATAGTATGTATGATGCTGGATTTTAAGTGTATTTTTCGCTTGCTTTCCTTTTACACAGGTGCAGGAAACACGAAGAATGTGGGTGCATCCCCTCCTCCAGAGCAGGGAAAGCAAGGGTCACTTCTGCCAGCTATACCAGGATTTACGAAGGTACCATCAAAATATTTTTGTCTATGCTATTATAATTGTACTAGCTGTGAGGCCGATTCTAAAGAATCGGGAGTCTAGAATCTGGAGAGAGAGGGAGAGAGAGGGAGAGAGAGAGGGAGAGAGAGAGGGAGAGAGGGAGGAGAGAGAGAGGGAGAGGGGGAGGGAGAGGGGAAGAGAGAGGGGGGAGAGAGAGGGAGGGAGAGAGAGGGGGAGAGGGAGAGAGAGAGAGAGAGAGAGAGAGGACCGAAACGTCGCTGATCCAATACCAGAGAGCCAATAAAGGCTAAAATCATCTATTTTTTGTGTGCTGCAGCCTTTAATTTGGAACTATAGATATAGATAGATATAGATATAGATAGATATATAGATAGATAGATATAGATAGATATAGATAGAAAGATAAAGATAGGCAGCCGTCACACGCTACAATATCGTGAGCGATATTGTTAGCGATCACGTGCACGCGCGATCGCTAACGATATCGCTCACATCGCTGGTGATCTGTCACACAGGCAGACTCACGAGCGATGTGGACCAGCGAAATCGCTGGTAACTATGGTACACATCGGGTTACTAGGCGCCGCGCTGTGTCCTTCTGCCGGCTGAGCATCGCTGCCTTCGATGACCTGTTGCAGCTTTTGCGGGACAAGCTCACCCTACAAAACACGGCCTTCCGTAACGCAATTGGAGCGGAAGAAAGGCTGCTCATCACATTACGGTAAGGGGTCGCTATATTAATCGGACAGCATCGGATCTAAACTGATCCCTTCAGTCGGATGCTAAATAGGCATCCGCTCCAACATTCTGCAGGATCAGTTGCTGTCACCTGTCACAGCTGTTCTCCCCTGGTGCTCCCCCTCATCTCCCCTGTGTGTCCCCCTCATCACCCCTCTTTTTCCCCCTCTTCAACCCTGTGTGTGTCCCCCCTCATGTCCCCTATGTGGCCCCCTCACGTCCCCTGTGTGGCCCCCTCATGTCCCACAGTGCTCCCCCTCCTTTCCCCTGTCCTCCTGAAATAAAAATTTAACCAATTTTATTGTAAACTCTACCTGAGCACCTGCTGTCGCCTGCCGGCTCCCGGTTGCTCTCGGTGGCTCCCGGTGTCCTCACGCTGTCTGCAAAGGTGTTGTACTGCAGTGTAGGACCTGTGGTGATGTCACAGTATCGTGGCAGCCGGTTACCATGATGTAACCTGTTGTCACGTGACAATCGGAGCAGTCTCTGATTTTTGCACCTAAATAAATATCCAACAGAATCGTATCTGACCAAATCGGATGGCATTTAGTGCACATCCGATTCAGTCCGATGGCCATAGGGCTGCATGGGGCCAAATTCGGATCTGATGCTGTCCGATTTGTTTTGGACACCATTGGAAATCAAAAAATCCTCATGTGAAAGCAGCCAGAAGGCCACTTTACACACACCAACGTATGTGTAAAACTTCTCACCAACTAGCTGTTTGACGTGAAATCATTGACACATTCAGCCATTTTGTGACTAAGTACAAATGGATCAATGTGTCCATGATTTAACTGCAAGCAGTAAGTTGTTGAGAAGTTGGTACTTGGTACTTCCGCGTCTGTTGGCCATTGCAGGCTCACATGGCTTGCGTTTGTAGCTCCGATACATACTGTGTATTAATTTTTTATTTTTTTTTATTTTTTTTCAGATTCCTGGCTACTGGCGAGAGCTATGGTTCGCTCCATCTTCAGTTTAGGGTGGGAAAAAGCACAATATCGCAGATTGTAAAGGTGACGTGCACTGTCATCTGGGAGCAGTTGCAGCCCTTAAGGTACCTTTACACGCCGCGACGGCAGGCTGGATACATCCCGCTACTTCACGTGCACGAGCACGCTCAAACGGTTACAAACGGTCAACGCACCCTCTTTACACGCCGCCACAAGGTGCGCTACGCCACGCTACATCTATAGCTAGCTACATCGCCGGGTGTCTCAAGTAGCCAGCTGTTGCTTAGCGTACCCGCTTCACACGCCGCCACCACAGGGTGATGTGGGAGCAACAAAGGCAGGACGTAAAACAAATAGGCGTGCCACAGTCCTGTACGCCGCGCCCAAACCACAACCATTGGCCAACACTACGGAGTTGTGATTGGACACGACGGAAAGGGAGGATGGCCGAGACGTGACGTACTAGTGAGCGGAGTGAAGCACGGAATAAGCGGTTGTGACATGGCGGAGTGTGGCGAATGCATCTAAACCGATGTTAAAGCGTCACCCAGGAGCGGTGGCCACTCACATACCCAGTGTGCATAAAAGTAGCGGTTCCGGGGCTATGTGTACGTAGTACAAGTGTTTGCCCTGTCACGCACGATCAGCGCTTGTGACAGCGGCGTGTGTAGATTGCGGCGAGGTGCGTTTCTGCGACACACATGAGCGGCTTACAACACACAGTATGTGCGTTCTCTGTGTAAATTGTATCTGTGTCAACTATGGCTAACTATGTTGAAATACAGGCTGAATGGTTTCATATATATATCTCTGGCAACAGATGTGAATGTAGTGGAACTGCTCCCTAGCAAACCTGTGAAAAGGTCTGTGTGCCAGTGTATTTTAAAACACCAGAGAAGAATATGTCCTGCATCAATGTGCTGTGTGCAGGTGACCCTCTGCCTACAACAAAATAAAGGCTCATGTACGCACAATGGCCACAAACACTGTTAGCCAAAAGACTGGGCAAAAAACATGGCTACCCACACATATTGTCTGCACAACCCAGCCAATAGGTGGCTATGACATCCCAGGCCCCCACCAGAAACTTCATCACATTTCCCTCCTCCACCAAGTAAACAGGCTGACACATTTGTTTGGATCCAAAATAGTATTTTATAAATCAAAATCATTCATCGTGACCTTGGATTACAAATTTGTAAAAAACATACATCAAAATAAAATGGACAAGTAAAGTGCATGTCACAATCTGGCAACACATTGCAGAGACAGCAAATTGAACCCACAATGGAACCTGTGCAGCAGCAAACAATTTTCAAAAAACATAAACTAACTAACTAACTAACGAAACATCATGCACATTATGAAAACAAAGATCATGAAAATGTTAAACACAAAAGACAAGGGGTGCAGCTAACCTGCTGTCACCTCCATTGCAAAGTTAAATAAACCTCCCAGAACAAGCCACACTACATGGCCTGGTCCTGCCAGCTCACTGCACCAGACCCATTGAAGTAGGAGCAGTAAGCGTCTCTACTGTCCCTGGCCTCCCGCCGAGTTCGGCCATGGCTCTGCGGCTGGAGTGGCACAATCACATGGCCCTCATCACGCCAAGACCCTGGACGGAGCTCCCCTGTTGTAGCGTCGGCATTATCTACATAACCTCCTGGCGTGTATGATGCCCTATCCCTACGACGCAGGAAGTTATGCAGCACACAGCAGGCCACCACTACCGCATCAATAGACTCCGGTTTCATATGTATAGGTGTATGAAAAACCCGGAATCTATTGGCCATTATCCCAAACGCATTTTCAACTACACGGCGGGCCCGGGATAGCCGGTAGTTGAAAATGCGTCTCTCAGAAGTAAGGGCCCTCTGTGGATATGGCCGCAGTAGGTGCTCCTGAAGTGGGAATGCTTCATCCGCCACAAACGCAAAGTTGAGATGTTCGGTCGTGTGCTCATTTGAGGGTAAGTTTAGCCCACCACTCCCTAGTAATGTTGCCAAGGAGCTGCGTGCAAACACCCCCCCATCTGAGTTGCGACCGTTCATTCCAACATCCACGTAGAGGAACTCATAGTGCGCATCTGCTACAGCCATGAGGATTATACTACAATACCCTTTGTAATTAAAAAACAAAGAGCCAGAGTTGACAGGTTTGGTAATCCTCACGTGCTTACCATCCAATGCCCCGCCACAGTTGGGGAAGTTCCACCGGGTTTCAAACCCTCGGGCTACTTCCAGCCATTCTGCGGCTGTTTCAGGCATTTTCATGTAGGCTGGCTGCAGAGCTCTCCAGATGGCCCAACACGTTTCAGGGATCAGGCGGCTCAGCAGGGGCAGGGAGACACGTGACATGTATGTGAGTGATGTCATGGATTGCCCTGTAGCCAGGAACCGCAAAGTGATCGCCAACCGCTCAGCAGCTGATACTGATGGGCGCATTATAGTGTCCTGACGCGCTATCATTGGCCCTACACGCTCCAATAGGAAGGTGAAACAGTCCTCGGGCATACGGAGATAGTTTCGGTAATCATCAGGACAGTTAATCTCCAGCTCCCGCAACAGCTGCATGTGGCCCCGGGTTTCCCGCCTGCGAAGCCAATCCCGGGTCCACAAGCGCCGCTGTCTGCGCCTCATCAACCTTTCATACCGATCCTGAAGCCACATTTGCTCTTCCACCAACGCAAGAGCCACGATAACATTGCGATCATGGATATTCTGCATCCTCAATATCAGCACCTGTAGATGAGAAAGCACAACATGAGTAGGTAGAACAATATGTGCCAATGTCAGCAGGTTAAGCAAGCCACACCTATTTGTGATGACACACTATAGCCAACTGGAGGGGAACTTGCGTCAGGCCACAAAACACATCCCTGAAGCCAGGAAAGCCAAACACCCAGTAGTCACCCCAATCAAAATGGAAGATGCCCAATGATAGTGTCCTCCTCTACATCAACTTCTATGGGAGTTTGTCAAAGTAAAACATCTGCACCTAGGTGAGTTAGAAAGGGACATGTGTCACCAATAATGTATGATAACAAATTTGCAGATGCCATTACACAGACCATAATCAAAATGTGGCCATTTCCTAATCTGGGATGTAAAACAAACAATACGTACCCCGATAGCCTGGTCAAGTAAGCTTACAAGAAGCCAACAACTTTGCACATGAGTGAGGTTGGGTACCCATGGTTACATATGTTTTTGCTGGTCGCATTTGTCCGAAACATCTATGTTATGTCTTGAGTGCCACACCTCCAAGCCATGTGTCATCCTATCCCCGTTGGACCCAGTCTCCATTGGCCACAACCAGTATGCAGCAATTGATCCAGGTGACAGGATTAACACATTTCTGTCTACAGTCCTGCAGCCAATCTCCTGTATGGTGTCTGGAAACAAACACAGCAATGTATGTGTTCAAAACTTTTGAAGCACCAAACAAAAGGCCTACTCCAAGTCCACACAGTACACTATATCGTCCCCAGCAATACAAACCCCTATACACTCCGCTAAAACAGTGTTCTGCGGTCGCAAATAACAACAACATATGCACCCCACACCCCGCCATTTCCATGTGTGTCCACAGATACTTACTTAATGGGTCTGGCCAGCAAGCGTAATGTTTGCCGGAATGCGCAGCTTTTCAAGGGCCGCCAACCTATCACGATTCAGCGATCTCCACCAATTAGCGGAAGTTAATTGCGCCCCCAGGTGTCCCATTACGCTGTGCGTCATTGTGTCCGCTGTGATTGGTTTGCCGTCCTATAAAGCCAGGCCAATGGCCACGAAACCTTGTCCAGAGGTCGATGTGCATTGAGCTACTAGTGTCCTGCCTATCTTCTGCTGCTCTGACGGTAAGCCTCTTTAGCGGTTTCTATTAAAGTGCACGGAACGCTGATGCTTGTTTTAGTGGCCGCTTAGGCAATGTGTGTATGGCCATGTTTGATACGGCCTTTAATTTTTGCCCTCTAATTATACAGATGCCTCAGTTATTCTATTGTATGGCAATAGCCAGGTATAGCCTCAACTTGTATTGTGTGCGTATAGATTGGGCCTTTGATGTTATTTTTGAGTCCAACATATAAAGTTGACATTTAGAACTGTCATGCACATCAGCATTTGATGTGTGCAATTATTGGTTCCTTCATTGCAGGGATTCTTGTTACCTCTGTTACAATTGTAGTCCCAGGGATGGTGAAACAACAACATGATGATGTGTTTGCACATTACATGTAGTATGTGCAGTCTTGGCACATACCACGCCCTCCTTTCTCATCTGCTTAATGTTAACCATTTTGCTCAGTACAAAGGTAGTAGCTACCACACAATGTGTTTGCTCACATGTTGGCCTAGAGGTATGTACGCACACACCGTGTCCTGGTGTTTTTTTAATAGGGACAGTGGGTTATTAAATCATGTTCAACACATGTTTAGGTGGGCACAGATTACCTGACATGTGTAATTTTGTCACACATGTCTTTGCCTTGGGAGCGGTGTGACATTGTGAAAATGGCACACATAGGCCAAGTTGTAATCAAACATTTTGCTGCCTATAATGTACATATGAGAACCTTATGAGCATGTAAATAATGTTCAAAAGGTTTTTACAGATCGATGTGGCTTGTGTCGTGACGGTGTGGTTTGGCTGTGTTTTGTCTTCCCCAGATGCCAAGGTGTACTGTGGAATTTGAAACCCAGCTTCTCACGGAGTATCAGCGGCACGAATGTTTGTGGCGCAGCTCGCTGCCTCAATATAAAAATCAGGCAGCGAGGTCCGAGGCCTACAGGTCTCTTGTGGCTCTAGCCAATCGCTTGGAGCCAAGGGTAGGCAAGAGTTGGGACCAGCATGCGGTGGCCTTAAAAATTAAAAACATGCGGCAGTCGTTCATGCGGGCTCACAATGAATACCTGCACCGTCGCTCAGGAGCTGGAGCTGAGGAGGTACCATCACCTACCCTATGGTACTATCCACTCTTCACGTTCTTCTTGGGCGAGGGGAGCTCGCGTGCAACGACCACCAACCGCCCCGTTGCTGCGTCCCATGTAGGCCCGGATGAATCACCATCTGCGCCACAGGAGGTGGGTAATCGTGTTACAGTGTTGCCCCACAATGTTACCTTCACATGTGTGGTTTTGCAAATCCTTAACTAGCACACTTTTGACACATTTTCGGGCTTGGTGTGGGAAACCTTTTTCTGTCTGTAAATCTGCCCTCCTTCCATGATTTAGGATTATGTAAATTTGACGCAGAGAGCCGTATTCCAAAGTAGCATCTCCCCCAAATATCGGAACTGGATAAATTACATGTGTAAGGTTGTAAAAATTATTTTTGGGTTTAAATGAAAGAGGCACATAGTGGCATCTACTAAATGGTGCTGCCACACATGTGTGTTGGCTCTGGTGCAAGTGGGTTTTAGTTATTTGAAGGTTTGATGGTTTGACATCATATTAGTAGTCAAAATGCGAAGCTGGCCAATATCTGTCTTTGGACAGGACAGCCCCCAGTATCAAGGTGTTGTGGTGACATGTACTCATTGGGTTACGGCTCTCTGACTGACACCTAATTCTGTATTGTGCTGAGTACCTGGAATCGTAGAGGTGAGTCTCCAGGCGCAGTACAGGTTTTGGTGTATTTAACGTTTGGTGTTTGTGGATTCCTTCCAGATATTTTGTTTTTGCTTTTAGTTTAGTGGGAGTGGTATATTGTGTCCTGTGTCCATGGTATGGTGTGGTCCTTGCCCTCACTAATGTTTTTTTTTTTTCTCTCCCCCCAAGAGGCCCCAGAAGAGGACGGCTCCATTGCGGAGCATTCTGTCGCTGATGATGCTCAGCCCATGACATCTGGGGCTGAGCAGGAGGGCGGGGCGAGTGATGTGGGTCCGGCCCCAGGGCCCAGCTCCAGGATCCGTCGTCGGCGACGTCCTGCACCACCAGAGACGGAGCTGGGCACCTGGGCCCGACGCGTGCTGTTGGACGAACAGCGGACCCACATCGACAGCGACGCCCTCTACATGAGTGACAGAATGCGAGGGATGGAGCCGCTCCAAAAAAAGATCCTTCTGAGGGTCTTCAACAATGCGCTGATGCTGCCGATGATGGGGCCCTTCAATGGGGATGCCATGTCCCCCCCCCATGCAACACAGCTTATGGCCCCTTTCCCCAGCTGCCCCATCTCGGCCCGTGAGAAGACCGGCCCCGCCACAGTCACCCCATCCCCCCCCAACACGTCGTCGTACAACAAGACGTTCTCAGGCAGGTCGGGGCTGCCCTGAGAGGAGGGGGGAGGCGGCATTGTCAGAGCCGACAGAGGATGATGAAGTTGGACACTAGCAGCCAATGCACCAAATTGGCACTCTGGACTTTTTCATGTGGAGGAACCTTTTTTTTTTTTCCTTATGTTTTTGTTAGACTTTTAAGCAGAATTGCTTCATATGATTTGTTTTTTAATTTCCAATTCTGACTGGATTAAATTTTTGTTCATACTCAATTGTGTTTTTCTTTTGGGTTATGGCTTGGGGGGGCAGCGTGGGTGAATGGTGTTGTTCACAATATAGTTTGGCCCAAGCCACACAATATGGGCCAATGGCCTCAGAGTAGGACGACCATAGGTTCCTTTGTACTGTGGTAGCACATTCACAAAGAGGTGTGGTAATGTGTGTGAGATATTTACCTGTTGAATATTCCCCCCCAATATTCTTGTTGTGACATGAATGAGGCAAATTAAAAGGTAACAAGACATTTTATTTGCTACATACATGTGTGGAAGGCATTTGCCACAATACACAGAATGCAGCTTTCAGATAGGTGTAGCCATCCCACACTCCTGATGGTCCCAATGTGGGACAGGATAGGTCCAGAAGGTAAAGGGCTGGTTAATCCACACTCCTGATGGTCCCAATGTGGGACAGGATAGGTCCAGAAGGTAAAGGGCTGGTTAATCCACACTCCTGATGGTCCCAATGTGGGACAGGATAGGTCCAGAAGGTAAAGGGCTGGTTAATCCACACTCCTGATGGTCCCAATGTGGGACAGGATAGGTCCAGAAGGTAAAGGGCTGGTTAATCCACACTCCTGATGGTCCCAATGTGGGACAGGATAGGTCCAAAAGGTAAAGGGCTGGTTAATCCACACTCCTGATGGTCCCAATGTGGGACAGGATAGGTCCAGAAGGTAAAGGGCTGGTTAATCCACACTCCTGATGGTCCCAATGTGGGACAGGATAGGTCCAGAAGGTAAAGGGCTGGTTAATCCACACTCCTGATGGTCCCAATGTGGGACAGGATAGGTCCAGAAGGTAAAGGGCTGGTTAATCCACACTCCTGATGGTCCCAATGTGGGACAGGATAGGTGAAAGGCCCAAAGGCCTGCCCATCCCACAATCCCCCTTTTGTGATAGTGGGACACTATAAGAAAAGAGCCCAATGGGGGCAAAAACAAAAAAATTAACACCACATCAAAAGCCAAACAGGCAACGTCTGTAAGTTCAAGGTCCAACTAGGACAACATATTTGGGGGTCAGGGGAGCACATTTTTTTCCGGGAGGGTTAGATCTCAATGTTGGCCATCCTGATGTTGCAGGACGGTATCCACCATGTTAGACAGGCGGGTGAGATCCTGTATTCCCCGGTGTAGGGCCCGTTGCAGTCGGTGGGCAAACTGGTGGTGGGCCCTCACCACGTCCTCCATCGTGGGTACACCTGTATTGTGTGTGGGAAAAAACATCATTACTTCTGAATCCTACCTCTGGTGTTTGTGTCAGGTTCACACAAGCAATATTGTCCTTACCCTCGGGCGCAACATCATCCTGACTATCAGGGGGTGATGGGGAGGCACTGACACTCCAGCCCGCAGCTCCAGCACGTTCTCCATCTGCAAGAGTGGGTGAAGGACATTATGTCAGAAATGCGTAGCTTTTCCATTTCCCAACTAGCAACAACACTGCTTACAGTGTTCGGCCCCTAGAATCAAACTCAAATCACTTACCGCCATAAACATCCAACGCAGCTGCATTTGGGGGTTGAGCCAGAGCATCATGTTGGCGACCAGGTGATGCCACCTCTGCCTCCACCAACGCAGGCTCATCAGGGTCCTCCTCCTCCTCATGCCCTGGTGAGGGGCTATTCCCTGGTGGGGATGGTGGCCCAGCTGCCTCTTGCCGCGGTGGTGTGGGTGCTCCAGCTACCTCTTGCCGCGGTGGTGTGGGTGCTCCAGCTGCCTCTTGTCGCGGTGGTGTGGGTGGGCCAGCTGCCTCTTGCCGCGGTGGTGTTGGTGGGCCACCTGCAGCCAGTTGTGGGGGAGCCTCATCGGGTGACATTTCAGCATCTGCAGATTATGAAACAATAATTGATGTGTCAGCATACTGTTTAGGCTCTGAGATGTATTGACAGTTCAATATTTGTTATATGTGTTTGCTGTATTTCATATATGGGATGATCTCATGTATTCTGTATGGCGTATGTATGTGGCATTAGTGTGTTAATTGGTTGGAGGGCATCTAACACTGTGGAGTAATCTTGGGTGGCACATGAACATTAGTTGTAGGCAGATGTGTAGGCAGTCTATCTATAATGTGCGGCCTATATTGTCCCCCATTGCATGTCTGCCGGTGTCCCTCTCACTATACCTAGGATGTCTGTCAACGAATTTTTATGTTTTTGTTGTGCTTACATACAATACAAATCATGTGTGGCCCTCTGAAGTACTCACCACGCAGCCTGGCAATCCTGGCACGGATGTCGAGTATGCGGCCTGGGCATTTTGACTTCAGGTCCGCAGTCTTCTTCTGCACAGCTTTTGCGACCCTCACCACCCCTAGTTTATTCAGCAGAGCCCGCTGAATCCGCCGGATTGTGGCGCGGTTACGCAGCCTGGGATGACGGTGCTGCCGGTGACCCCAATAATCATACCGGTCACAGTGGTCACTCAGTATGATGAGCTCAGCCATCCCCCACGTAGCAGCGCGGTGAACGGCCGCCATGACTGCAATGGTGTGTGCAGAGGAGGGGCTGGCACCTTGCAGGCAGAGTGAAAACGAAACTATCGTAATTACGTCATTACGGCCACGTTCCGGGTCACGCACCCTTTCAACTAGTCCTACGCGCAGTGACACGGGCGAAGCACTTCTGCGGCACCTACTGTACAACACCCACAGAGCGATGCGTACAGCAAGCCTGTGCGCTGTGTAATGACTACTCGACTTCAATGCGGTGTGTGTATACGTGCATCAGTGTTTCAGTTGCGCGCAGACACTCAAGGGACACTTTTATGCGGCATGTGCAGTTCAATAAGGCAGGCCGGTCCGTAACACATACTTGACCGCTGTGTCCAGCATTATTCATTATGTGTTTACAGGATGTGCACACTGTATATGAGGATCATGGGCCATTTGGTTTGGTTTAGCGTAAGTTTGGGGCCGCGTAATTGTACTACGGTATGATCGTGCATACGGCGCGTATCTGTAGTGCTGAAGGGACAGCTCATCCAAGATGGAGGGCTGTGAGGCATGGGCCAATCGGCACGCAGCAGCTTCCACCAATGATCGCACATGGGGCGCGGTAACACGGAGCCTAGGTGACGCCTTAGCTACATTGCAGCTACATCGCAGGGTGTCCAGAGTTCCCTTCCGTTGCTTCTTTACACGCCGATACAGCTCGCTACCATCGGCGATGTAGCCATCAGTTTTCGAGCAGAGCTAGGAAACAGATGTATCTGTTGCCGGCTGTAGCGTCACATCTTCAGACGCCGCTACGACGGGCTACATTGGCGCTACAAGCTACATTTGTAGCCTGTAGCGGGATGTATCCAGCCTGCCGTCGCGGCGTGTAAAGGTACCTTTAGTGATGCCTTCTCCAAACGAGGAGACTTGGTTGCAGGTAGCGGCAGGCTTTCAGTCTGTGGCCAACTTCCCTAACTGCATAGGTGCAGTCGATGGCAAACATATCCGTGTGCAACAGCCTCCTCGATAAGGATCACGTTTCTATAATTACAAGAAGTATTTTTCAGTGGTCCTGATGGCGGTGGCTGATGCTCATTACCGGTTTGTTGCCATCGATGTTGGTGCCTATGGTAGTACAGGGGATTCTCGTGTGTTGAGAAACTCACAAATTGGTATGCAAGTGCTCCAAGATCACAACACCTTACCTGCTGATAGCCCTTTGCCCGGTTCCACGGATGCAGTCCCCTACGTGATGGTATCGGATGAGGCTTTTCCTTTGATGCCGAACCTGCTGCGCCCATACCCACGTAGGGAACTGGATGACCGGCGTAGGGTCTTCAACTATCGGCTAAGCCAGGCACACCGAACCTTGGAATGCACCTTCGGTATCATGACTAGTCAGTGGAGGGTCTTGCATTCAGCCATTCAGGTATCCCCAACCACAATTGATGCTGTAATAAAGGCATGCTGCGTCCTTCATAATTTTGCGCGCCGATATGCAACGGAGCACATGGAAGGTTTGCAGCTACCTGTATTCCACACAGCTATCAATTGGGGTTTGGGTCGTCTGCCAAATTCTTCCTTGGCTGTCAGAGACACCTTTGCTGACTATTTCATGACACCTGAAGGTGCCGTGTCCTGGCAGTACAGCGCTAGCCATGTGCAATACCTACCCTAAATTTAAAATGCTTTACATATTTAGCAGCCGATGAAGACAATAATGCCAATAGAAGTGGATTCTAACAAGAAAAGTGTTTTGTAGGTTGAGCATCTGTGTGCATGGATACATTGTTAGGGCCCTTTCACATCAGCGTTTTTTGAAATTTGCGGCAGATGCGGTGAAAAAACCGCATCTGCCGCAATTACCGCATACCGGATGCACTTGCGGCGCGGTTGCGGTAAAGGCCATGCAAAGTATAGGCGTACTTGCGGCAGGTGCGGCAAGTGCAGTTATGCACTTGCGGCAGGTGCGGCAGCGAAAAAAAACGCGGCTGACGGCGGTTTTTTTCACTGCCGCACCTGCCGCAAGTGCAAAACCGCACTTGCCGCACCTGCCGCAAATACGCCTATACTTTGCATGGCGTTTACCGCAACCGCGCCGCAAGTGCATCCGGTATGCGGTAATTGCGGCAGATGCGTTTTTTTCTGCCGCAAATTTAAAAAACCGCTGATGTGAAAGGGCCCTTAAATGTACTTTCACGTCTAACAAAGTTAACCAAAACAACTGTAATAAATTTGAAAAACAAACGGTACAAAGCTTCTTTTATTTCTTGACAATACAATGAACCTGGTGAATACCAAACATTTGTGACATATAAACAAAATGTCAACTAAATCAAAACAGGCCAAGAACATGCCTTACACATAATAATACACAGCTGCCCGTATTTTTCAGCCTCTGTAAAACCTGAGGTTTGTAACTAGAAAGAATGTATAAACACGTCAAACGATGGCACATGACAAATCCCCCAAACAAAATGACACTCAATTCAAGGGGGTAAAATGACGAGTTCCCACATCACCTCCAAACATGGAGTGTCCGGACATTTCGAGACTTGCAGAGCTGTCGTCCATGCTTAATTGGGCCGTATAAGAAGTGTAGTTGTCTGCTCGAACCTGCTGCCGGGGCCGAAATCCATGTGTATCATGATGCATCAAGGACAATTGCGGGTGAACTACATTAGATGGCCAGGAGTGTTCCCGCTACTACTATCCCTTTCAGGGTGAAAAACTTTGTAAATGCCATTTATAATATTGGCCACACTTGGAATTGGCTGCTTGGAGCGGTATTCATCTATCAAGGCGTACAAAACTGACAGAAATGATGCCTCACGATCTGTCCCCACTTCACGGAGACAAGCAGCAACATGTGACCCCACAGAATCAAAGCGGTCTTCTTCCTCAACTCTTTTCAACATGCGGATGGCCTCCTGAACAAAATGTGACGACGGCTGTCTACCTTGTGGTTTTTGGCCCCTACGCGTGTATGCTGGCTGGATTGGGGTCGGTGATCGCATGTTCATCGAAGGTTCACGAGGAGATGTTGCTTTGACTGCCCCCATCCGGTTCAATAGAAATACTGGGAGATGTATTGGACTGAGAGACACTCAAATTAGCCACAGGTTGTTCATCTGTTTGCGTGACGGAACCTTCTGCAACATTGCTAGGCCTACTTATATTGCCCTCAGTTCTGCAAAAATAAAGATAATTTGGGAGTGAGTGCTTAAATCTTAAGAGGTCGATATCAAATCATGACATAGCTATCAGGATCATACTTTCAGTGTGAAGGGCTGTGGGATATGTTGAAAAAAAAAAAAACAAAGATCACGTTATTTGTCTCACTGACTTTACTGCTTATGTCTAAATTCCGTCAAAAATCTGCGTTGCACAGGTAGTGCGCCTCTGTCAGATTTGGAGTCACAGACGCCACAGCAGCGCCCGGGTAAGGCCATAACACTATGCACGGTCACCCACAATCTCCCACTCCTTCTCCACTGGTCTGTCCTCCCCCCTTGCTGCTCCTGGCTGCTGTCTTCTCACCATACCTGGTGTGCTCATGCCTCTCCTGCTGCTATTGCCTGTGGAGTAGTTCTACTACTGTTGAAATTAAAGTACTTACGGGCGCAGAGTGCGACTGGTGAGGGTGAAGAGTAGTTCATTGTAAAATGGACATTTCTTCTTCAGTGGTGATGAGCCACTTCTTTCTGTCTTCGCGAGGAATTTTGTGAACGCGTCTCGCACGGACTTCCATCGTTTTTTAACATCCTCTTCTAGTAAGGAAAGCACACAGATTGTCATTTGGCATCAAAAAACAAAAAATACTGTATGTGTTTTTTAAAGCCTCACAATAACATACCTGTTATATTTTTGAGGTCACGCTCTGCCTCATCAAATTCGACATATAATTGACGACAGATGGATGTCCAGGCTTGAGATTTCTTTTGTCTGTCACTGTAACCTGAACACGCGGTATCCCAGATTTCTGGGTTGTAGACAGTTGCAGCTGTGGCTCATGCTCCGTGCATACTGTCCTGGCCCCCTACACTGTATCAGGGCTGAAACACTCTGTGCTGCTGTGGCATACTGTCCTGGCCCCCTACACTGCATCAGGGCAGAAACACTCTGTGCTGCTGTGGCATACTGTCCCTGGGGAGCTTGTGCCAGCCTTGGGGGGAATATAGCAGCCCTGGGGGACTTATGCCAGCCCTGGGGGGCATGTGCCTGCCCTGGGGTACATGTGCCAGCCCTTGGGGGCATGCGCCTGCCCAGGGGGACTTGTGCCTGCCCTGGGGGGACTTGTGCTAGCCCTTGGGGGCATGTGCCAGCCCTAGGGCAGAGGTGCCAGCCCTGGGGCAGAGGTGCCAGCCCTGGGGGACTGCCACAAGTCCCCCAGGGCTGGCACCTCTGCCCCAGGGCTGGCATCTCTGCCCTAGGGCTGGCACATGCCCCCCAGGGCTGGCACAAGTCCCCCAGGGCTGACACCTCTGCCACAGGGCTGACACCTCTGCCCTAGGGCTGGAACATGCCCCCAAGGGCTAGAACATGTCCCCCCAGGGCTGGCACATGCTCCCCAGGGCTGCCACAAGTCCCCCAGGGCTGGCACCTCTGCCCTAGGGCTGGCACATGCCCCCAAGAGCTATCACATGTCCTCCCAGGGCTGGCACAAGTCCCCCAGGGCAGGCGCATGCCCCCAAGGGCTGGCACATGTACCCCAGGGCAGGCACATGCCCCCCAGGGCTGGCACAAGTCCCCCAGGGCTGGCACCTCTGCACTAGGGCTGGCACATGCCCCCAAGGGCTATCACACGTCCCCCCAGGGCTGGCACAAGTCCCCCAGGGCTGGCACCGCTGCCCCTGGGCTGGCACCTCTGCCCTAGGGCTGGCACATGCACCCAAGAGCTATCACACGTCTCCCTAGGGCAGGCACATGCCCCCCAGGGCTGGCACAAGTCCCCCAGGGCTGGCACCTCGGCACTAGGGCTGGCACAAGTCCCCCAGGGCAGGCGCATGCCCCCAAGGGCTGGCACATGTACCCCAGGCCAGGCACAAGTCCCCCAGGGCTGGCACCGCTGCCCCAGGGCTGGCACCTCTGCCCTAGGGCTGGCACATGCCCCCAAGAGCTATCACACGTCCCCCCAGGGCTGGCACATGCCCCCCAGGCCTGGCACAAGTCCCCCAGGGCTGGCACCTCTGCACTAGGGCTGGCACATGCCCCCAAGGGATATCACATGTCCCCCCAGGCCAGGCACAAGTCCCCCAGGGCTGGCACCGCTGCCCCAGGGCTGGCACCTCTGCCCTAGGGCTGGCACATGCCCCCAAGAGCTATCACACGTCCCCCCAGGGCAGGCACATGCCCCCCAGGCCTGGCACAAGTCCCCCAGGGCTGGCACCTCTGCACTAGGGCTGGCACATGCCCCCAAGAGCTATCACACGTCCCCCCAGGGCTGGCACAAGTCCCCCAGGGCTGGCACCAATGCTCCAGGGCTGGCACCTCTGCCCTAGGGCTGGCACATGCCCCCAAGAGCTATCACACGTCCCCCCAGGGCAGGCACATGCCCCCCAGGCCTGGCACAAGTCCCCCAGGGCTGGCACCTCTGCACTAGGGCTGGCATATGCCCCCAAGAGCTATCACACGTCCCCCCAGGGCTGGCACAAGTCCCCCAGGGCAGGCGCATGCCCCCAAGGGCTGGCACATGTACCCCAGGGCAGGCACATGCCCCCCAGGGCTGGCACCTTGCCCTAGGGCTGGCACATGCCCCCAAGGGCTAGCACACGTCCCCCCAGGGCAGGCACAAGTCCCCCAGGGCTGCTATATGCCCCCAAGGCTGGCACAAGCTCCCCAGGGCTGGCATACTCTCCTGGCCCCCTGCCCCCCTGCTTTGTGTGGTGATGTGTAGCATACTTACCAGAGTGAGCAGATGGGGCACATTGATCTGCATCCTGCGATACCACGACATCCTCGTGCCTTGTTGTTTTTGTTCCGGACACAGCTTCCTGCTTCCTGTGTCTGCTCTATGTTAAACCGTCGTAAAAACGCCGTTTTTTCGATTTCACGACGGTTTAGCAGCGGCCTTGCACAGCTCCATTGCCAACAATGAGTCCTAATCTTGCTAGAAACGCTGGCAAGACGCTCAAAAGAAGTCACAAGCTCTATCTTTGAAAACCGGTGGAAAACCGGTGAACTAAGTGAAAAGGAGAAAAAAAAAAAAACGTTGTAATGTACACAGCGTTTTCTGAAATGCATTCACTTGCATGTTAATCCAACCGGTGGTTAGGATTAACATAAATTAACATAAAACTCAGCGGAAAACGCCGGCGGAAAACGCTAAAAAACAGCCCACAAAACTTCCAATGTGCACATACCCTTACCATCTCCAGACAGAGAAGACTTCAGGAATTGTTCGGCGGAATCACGAGAGGCCAGCCCAGTGGCAAGAATCCTGTGGAATATTGCGAGATACATTATAGTGTATGTGGTTTGTCCCAATGTGCATTAATACACTATATTCCTAGAAATTCCTCCCATTCTTTAAATACATTGGAAATTTTACATCTATGCATATCTATTTGAACTAGGTATTTTTTCCTTTTTTTTCTTCTTTTTATAGCCTAGTTCACATCATGAGAGACATGTGTCTGGTTTCTCACACATTCTTTATGGTGAATATTTGCATGATATGTAATGAACTCTGAATGCAGGATTTCGCAAGAGTTAATTCTTATCCTGAAATCATCTCTGGTTAATCATTTCATTTGTGTTTGTGGGGTTGTTCTGTATATTTAATGTGTTCTTTGTTATGTGTATGTGCTAATGATTAAGACGTTTGTCGAAACGTGACTAGCCGCCCCCTATGAGGGCGCTATGATGTTTTTAACCTTTGTCTAAAATAAAAGGATTTGAGGAATATGCTGGTTTGCACCGATGTTTCCACTACAATTTTATTCCTATTAAAGAGTAACATTTTGTGTTAAGTGTGTGTTAAGGGTACCTTTACACGCCGCTACTGGCGGGTGGATACAACCAGCTACAGGCTACAAATGTAGCTTGTAGTGGCAAAATACCCTGTAGTAGCAGCATGTGAAGACGGTAGGAGGCACCCGGCAACAGATACATCTGTTTCCGTGCACTGCCCGGAAACAGGTGGCTACACAGGCGATTGTAGCGAGATGTATCGGCGTGTAAAGAAGCAACAGAAGGGATGTGTCGACACCAGGCAATGTACCTGGTATGTAGCTGGAGCGTGACACAGCCTCCCGGATACCGCCCCCCTTCAGCGATCATTGGTGGAAGCTCCTGCGTTACGATTGGTAGTCGCTGCATAGGGCGGCATATTTAAGGAGCTGACCACTCACACTACACAATTGCTCGAGCGTCATGTATTAAACAGCCTTCTGCGATGCCGGGCCAATCATGGGTTTCTTGCTTTGTCCTATCAGCGTATGGACGTCTCGTAATCCACAATTGTGGCACACCTATGTGCTGTCCCTGCTGCACCAGGTCCGCCCATATTAGCTGGTTGTAGCGGTGTGTAAATGAGGTACGGTGAGCTACAGAAGGTGACTTATGGCACCCGGCGGTGTATCCGGGGATAGATGTCACGTAGCGTAGTGTAGCTTGTAGCGGCGTGTAAAGATGGTGCGTTTACCGTTTGTAACCGTTTGTGCGTGCTCGTGCACGTGAAGTAGCTGGTTGTATCCATTCTCCAGTAGCGGCGTGTAAAGGTACCCTTAATGGTACCTTTACACGCCGCCACAACAGGATGGATACAACCCGCTACAGGCTACGACTGTAGCTTGTCGCGCCAATATCGCCCGTAATAGCGGCATGTGAAGACGGGACGACACAGCCGGCCACAGATACCTCTGTATCCGTGCACTGCCCATAAACAGAAAGCTACATCGCCGATTGCAGCGAGCTGTATCGGCGTGTAAAGAAGCTACAGAAGGGAACTCTGGACACCCGGCGATGTAGCTGCAATGTAGCTAAGGCGTGACCCAGGCTCCGTGATACCGCGCCCCTTCTGCGATCATTGGTGGAAGATACTGCGTTACGATTGGCCCATGCCTCACAGCCCTCCATCTTGGCTGAGCTGTCTCTTCAGCACTACACATACGCGCCGTATGCACGATCATATAGTAGTACAATTACGCGGACACACACTTGAACGAAAAATCATAAATGGCCCATGATCTACATACAGTGTGCACATCCTCTCAACACATGATAACGAATAATGCTGTACACAGCGCACAAGTGTGTGTTACGTACAGCTCTGGCTTATTGTACAGCAGCTGCCGTAGAAGTGTTCCGTGTGTGGCACTGCGCGCAGCGCGCACACAGATGCACACAAACCCATACCACATCGAAAGAGATTACTCAGTACACAGATCATAGCCGTGTTGTACGGACTGCACTGTGGGTCTTCTGTAGTAGGGGCCGCATAAGTGTGTCAGCCGTGTCACTGCGCGTTGGGCTACTTAAAAAGGTGCGTCACCCCGACAGCGGCCGTAATGACGTCATGACGTTGGTTTCATTTTCACTCTGCCTGCAAGGTGCCAGCCCCGCCTCTGCACACACCATAGCAGTTATGGCAGCCGTTCACCGCGCTGCAACGTGGGGGATGGCGGAGCTGATCATCCTGATTGATCAGTACGACCGTCAGGACTATTGGGGCCACCATCACCACCGGCACCCCAGGCTGCGCAATCGGCGCACCGTTCGGCGGATCCAGCGGGCCCTGCTCTGCCAACTGGGGGTACAGAGGACAGTAAAAGCGATCCAAAAAAAGATCGCTGACTTGAAGCACAAGTGCCCAGGTCGCATACTGGACATCCGTGCCAGGATTGCCAGGCTGCGTGGTGAGTAATTGTTGGGCCAAAACACACACCGCCACATGTGCATGTCCCACAATACCCAAAAAAGGATGGCAAGATATCACAAGGGACAGTGTGGCCTACACAATCAAACACATCTTCACAGTGTTGTGCTCATCCACTCAGCCCTAAAAATGGCTCACACGCACAGTACATGCATACAACATGAGTGTATGTATCCAGCATCACCTGGTTGATGCTAAGTAAGGCTGGGGTCACACACACAGATATCTGGCCACATATTGTTTGCAGATCTCTGTTTGCAGTCAAATCATGGACAGATGTTTACATTTGTACACAGCCTCAAAATGGAACAATGTGTCCATGCTTTCACTGCAACCAGAGATCTGTGAACAATATCTGGCCAGATATCTGTGTGTGTGTGACCCCAGCCTTAGCCGTCAAATACATAGCCACACAAGCTATTTGTAGGACAACAATGTGTAGGTATGATATTATAACGTGTTTTGTGTTCAAATTTCAAACTAGATGCCGAATCGTCATCTGAAGAAGGGCCCCATGCCCCACCCCCAGGTGGCCCATCAAGAACACCGCCACATCAGGCTGAAGTGGCACCCTTGTCCCCAGGGTCAACACCTTCCCCCGGGCCTCAGGAGCCAGACGTGCCCTCACCTACCGGGACAGAGGACGTGGAGGACCAGTCAGCACCTGCCAGCCGCTGGAGTGTGACCAGCTGTCCCCATCTGCCTGGCTGCCGGAGGAACACATCACCTCCCCACAGGAGGGCGAGGAGCTGCAAGCACCTGGCGGCCCAGAGGAGGGTTTGCCCCGTAGCCCAGGACCACTATTGCCCCTAAACCACATAATGTGGCCACGGAGCCCCAGCCCGGGAGTAACACCACCTCCCACTGTCTCGAGCTCAGTGGCGAGTCCTGGGGTGACCATGTCCCCACACAGTGACTATGGTGGTAAGTGTGTTATGTTGCCACAGACACCCTGCACACTGTTGCTTAAATTTCATCTGGGCCAAAACTATTTCTCTAAACAAAGTAAACCATGTTGGTTCACCATTTTTGCAGATGGTGAACGTGCGGGTTCATATGGATGGAGCTTGACCCCATCTCCCTCCCCGTCTGATGGTGAACTGGAGTTGGAGGAACAGGGTAAGTGGATGGTTGTGGCCAGTCATGACTACCCATCAGCAGCGACGACTGTGTACTAAAGTGTGTGTTTACTCCCAATACAGGTGCCCCTACCATGGAGGAATTCATCCTGGCCCATCAGGCATTTGTCGGCCGTATGACCACGGCTCTACAGCGTGGCCTGCAGGACCTTGGCCGGCTGGCTCAAATGCTGGCGGCCCTACAGCCACAACATGGATCACACCCATGAATTTGATGGATGCATTGTATCCTGGCCAAACATGGCCCCAAAAACTGTTGTCCTAGTTGGACCATACAATTTTCACACGTTGGCTTGTTGCCTTGAAAAAGTGAAAATGTTTTCTTTTTTTTTTGCCCCCATTGGGCTCTTTTCTTATAGTGTCCCACATTGGGACCATCACGAGTGTGGACTGGCTAGCCCTTTGCCTTCAATACCTATACTGTCCCACATTGGGACCATCACGAGTGTGGACTGGCTAGCCCTATCTGGGCTAAGCATTCTGTGTATCATGGCAAATGTCTGTGACACATGTATGTTTACAATACAATGCTGGTGTAAGTGTTTTCTACGCTCCTTCATGTGACCTTACTAATATTTGGTGCCCAAACCTCACCATGAGGTAACTATGTTAGGCACATCACAACATCCCTTTGTGAATGTGCTAACACATTCCAAATGAACCGATGGTGATCCTGCTCTGCGAGCATTGGGCCATATTGTGTGGCTTGGGTAAACCTATATTGGCCACACTACCATTCACCCACACAAACCCCCACAATCCTTATTCCTAAATAAATACACAATTGTGTTAATCAATCAATTTTATTCCAGGCTGGATCAAAACAAAATTCAAAAATAATATGCTGTAATACAGCCAACAAAAATGTCTAATTAGGGCAAAAGCCAATAAAAAAAACACAGAACTAGGAGATCCCTCCAAATTCTAAAGTCCAGACTGCCAATTCTGTGCATTGGCTACTAGTGTCCAACTTCTTCTTCCTCTGTCGGCTCTGACAATGCCGGATCCCCCCTCCTCTCAGGGCAGCCCCGACCTGCCCGAGAGCGTCTTGTTCTTAGACGACGTGTTGGGGGGGGATTGGGTGACTGTGGCGGGGCCGGTCTTCTCACGGGCCGAGATGGGGCGGCTGGGGAAAGGGGCCATACATTGTGTTGCATGGGGGGGGATGTGGCATCCCCATTGAAGGGCCCCATCATCGGCAGCATCAGCGGCATTGTTGAAGACCCTCAGAAGGATCTTTTTTTGGAGCGGCTCCATCCCTCGCAATCTGTCGCTCATGTAGAGGGCGATGCTGTCGATGTGGGTCCGCTGTTCGCTCAACAGCACGCGTCGGGCCCAGGTGCCCAGCTCCGTCTCTGGTGGTGCAGGACGTCGGCGGCGACGGATCCCGGAGCTGGGACCTGGGCCTGGACCCACATCACTCGCCCCGCCCTCCTGCTCAGCCCCAGATGTCATGGGCTGAGCATCATCAGCGACAGATTGCTCCGCAATGGAGCCGTCCTCTTCTGGGGCCTGTGGGTGGAGAAAAAAAAACCTCATTAGTGAAGGCAATATCAACTCAATACATTGACAACAGGACTCTAGATACCACTCCCACACACACCAAGGCCAACTACCAGAATGGAAAATGATTAAAAACACAGTAAAGCACAAAAGGTTAAAGACCACAACACCAGTGGTTCTCCTGTACACTCACCTCGACCATTCCAGGAACTCAGCTCAATACATAATTATGTGTTAGTCACGGAGCCGTAATCCAATATTAGGACATGTCACCACAACACCTTGATACTGGGGGCTGTGCTGGCCAATGACACATATTGCCCACCTTTCCATTTGGACTCCTATTATGGTGAGAATCCACCACACAGTCAACTACCTATAACCCACTGCCACCAAAGCCAACACACATGTGTGACAGCACCATTTACTACATGGTACTATGTGGCTGTTTGAGAACAAACCACCTGCTATCTTGAAACCCTTAAATAAGTAACCTAAACATACCAAGATGTTGTGGAAGATGCAACATTGGAATACGGCTGGAAGCATAGAATTGAAAAGCCTTCAAAGTCATGGAAGGAGGGCAGATAGATTGACACCCCAAGGTTTCCCGCAGCAAGGAGGAAAATATGCAAAAAAGGTTGGTCTAAAGGATTTAGACAAGCACACATGTGAAGGAAACATTTTGGCCACCACTGTCACACAATTACCCACCTCCTGTGGCGCAGATGGTGATGCAGCCGGGCCTACATGGGACGCAGCAACGGGGAAGTTGGTGGTCGTTCGATGCGGGCGGGCCTCGCCCAGGATGAAGGTGAAGAGGGGATAGTACCATAGGGTAGGTGATGGTACCTCCTCAGCTCCAGCTCCTGAGCGACGGCGCTGGTACTCAGTGTGAGCCCGCATGAACGCCGACCTCATGTTCTTTATCTTAAGTGCCACCATATGCTGGTCCCACCTCTTGCCTACCCTTGGCTCCAACCGATTTGCCAGAGCCACAAGAGTCCTGTAGGCCTCGGCCCTCGCTGCCCGATTTTTATATTCCGGCAGCGAGCTGCGCCACAAACACTCGTGCCGCTGATACTCCGTGAGAAGCTGGGTCTCCAATTTCACAGTACCCGTCGGCATCTGGCAATCACAAAACACACCAAAGACACACAGTCACAACACAAGCCATACCGACATTTCACTACTTGCCACCATGATACACATGCTCATTAACTTTCTACAGGGATAATCTATGCAGTTTTTTGGTGGAGTGACACTTGGCATGAGTGGGGCATTTTCTCCATCTCACAACGCCACAAAGTCAAACACATGTATGCGGCAAATAGCAAGCACAGGATATCGGTGTCCACCTACAGATGTTTCATACATGATTTAAGTCCCCAATGTACCTATTGAAACACACCTTGACACGGTGTGTGCGTACATACTTGTAGAGGGCAACATGTGACCAAACACATTGTGTGCTAACTAGTACCTGGGCACTGTCCTAAATGGTTAGGGGTCACTATATGAGAAAGGAGGGCTGGGTGTGTGCCAACACTGCACATACTACATGTAATGTGCACCCAGATGATCATGTTGGTGTTCCTCCAGACGTGGAAGTACAATTTTAACACATGTACCACACATCCCTGGAATGTACGGCACAATTCTACCACCCCTGAAATGTTGATGTGAAGTACCAGCCAACAAAAAAACCTTGCTCTGTTGCCATTGCAGAAAAGCAGAAGGTGCAATACATACTTACACTATATAAGTAGAGGCACTACCTGGCTATTGGCCGACACAGAATAAGGTTGACATATTTAATAATACCTGTAAAAAATGTACATGCCGCATAAAGCATGGCCATACACACATCGCCTAAGCTGCCTGTGCCAGAACCATCTGCGTTAATTACATTTTCTTAGAAACCGCTAAAGAGGCTTACCGTCAGAGCAACAGAAGTCAAACAGGACACTAGTAGCTCAATGCACATCGACGTCTGGACAAGGTGCAGTGGCCATTGCCCTGGCTTTATAGTCCGCTAAACCAATCACAGCGGACACAATTATGCACATCGTGATGGGGCACCTGGGTGCGGATTAGACTTCCGCTAATTGGTGGAGATCGCTGAATCGTGATAGGTTGGCGGCCCTTTAAAAGCTGCCCATGCCGCCAAACATTACGCTTGCTGGCCAGACCCATTAGGTAAGTTTTTGTGGACACATATGGAATTTGCGCAGGGTGGGGTGCATATGTTGATGTTCTTGGAGAGCGCCGGAGACTGCTGTAGCGGACTATATAGGGGTTTGTATTGTTGGGGACGATATAGTGTACTGTGTGGATTTGGAGTAGGCATTTTGTCTGGCCCTTGACACTTTTGTTGAGATACATTGCTGTGTTTGTTTCCAGACAACATACAGGAGAATGGATGCATGACTGTAGACAGAACTGTGTAACTCATGTCGAATGGATCGATTTCTGCATACTGGTTGTGGCCAATGGAGACTGGGTCCAACGGGAATAGGATCACACATGGCTTTGAGGTGTGGCGCTCCAGACATAGCATAGATGTGTAGTAAAAATGACACCTTCCAAAACATATGAAACCATGTCGAAGCATCCGCATTCATGTGCAATGTTGTTTGGTTCATGTAGCCTTTCCTCAACCTTCCATATCGGGGTACGTCACATTTGTTATTCTTCTAATTTTTACTGTGATCAATTGACATTATGGGCTGTGTAATGGATTCTGGGACCTGTTTGAGCAACATTATTGGTGAGACATGTCCCTTTCTAACTCACCTAGGTGCAGATCTGTGAATTTGTGGACCTCCGATTGAAGTTGATGTACAGGAGCCCACTCTCATTCGCCGTGTTCCATTTTGGTTGGGGTGACTACTGGGTGTTTGCCGTCCTTGCTTCAGGGATGTGTTTTGGGCCCACACGAGAGATCCCATCCACTTGGCTATAGTGTGTAATGGAAAAGAGGTGTGGCTTGCTTAACCTGCTGACATGGCCACATTTTGTTCTATGTACTCATGTTGTGCTTTCTCATCTACAGGTGCTGATATTGAGGATGCAGAATATCCATGACCGCAATGTTATCGTGGCTCTTGCGTTGGTGGAAGAGCAAATGTGGCTTCAGGATCGGTATGAAAGGTTGATGAGGCGCAGACAGCGGCGGTTGTGGACCCGTGATTGGCTTCTCAGGCGGGAAACCCGGGGCCACATGCAGCTGTTGCGGGAGCTGGAGATTAACTGTCCTGATGATTACCGAAACTATCTCCGTATGCCCAAGGACTGTTTCACCTTCCTATTGGAGCGTGTAGGGCCAATGATAGCGCGTCAGGACACTATAATGCGCCCACCAGTATCAGCTGCTGAGCGGTTGGCGATCACTTTGCGGTTCCTGGCTACAGGGCAGTCCATGACATCACTCACATACATGTCACGTGTCTCCCTGCCCCTGCTGTGCCGCCTGATCCCTGAAACGTGTTGGGCCATCTGGAGAGCTCTGCAGCCAGCCTACATGAAAATGCCTATAACCGCCGCAGAATGGCTGGAAGTAGCCCGAGGCTTTGAAACCCGGTGGAACTTCCCCAACTGTGGCGGGGCATTGGATGGTAAGCACGTGAGGATTACCAAACCTGCCCACTCTGGCTCTTTGTATTTCAATTACAAAGTGTATTGTAGTATAATCCTCATGGCTGTAGTGGATGCCAACTATGAGTACCTCTACGTGGATGTTGGAATGCCTGGTCGCAACTCAGATGGGGGGTGTTTGCCCGAAGCTCCTTGGCAACAGTACTAGGGAATGGTGGGCTAAACTTACCCTCAAATGAGCACACGACCGAACATCTCAACTTTGCGTTTGTGGCGGATGAAGCATTCCCACTTCAGGAGCACCTACTGCGGCCATATCCACAGAGGGCCCTTACTTCTGAGAGACGCATTTTCAACTACCGGCTATCCCGGGCCCGCCGTGTAGTTGAAAATGCGTTTGGGATAATGGCCAATAGATTCCGGATTTTTCATACGCCTATACATATGAAACCGGAGTCTATTGACGCGGTAGTGGTGGCCTGCTGTGTGCTGCATAACTTCCTGCGTCGTAGGGATAGAGCATCATACACGCCAGGAGGTTATGTAGATAATGCCGACGCTACAACAGGGGAGCTCCGTCCAGGGTCTTGGCGTGATGATGGCCATGTGATTGTGCCACTCCAGCCGCAGAGCCATGGCCGCACTCAGCAGGAGGCCAGGGACAGTAGAGACGCTTACTGCTCCTACTTCAATGGGTCTGGTGCAGTGAGCTGGCAGGACCAGGCCATATAATGTGGCTGGCTCTGGGAGTTGCTTTTTGTGGTTTCAATGGAGGTGACAGCAGGGTAGCTGCACCCCTTTTCTTTTTGGTTGACCTTTTTCATTATCTTTGTTTTCATTATGTGCATGAGTTTTCATTATTTAGTTAGTCAGTTAGTTTAGGTATTTTTTGTATCTTTTTTTTTGCCCTGCACAGTTTTCAATGTGTGGTGATTTGTTTATCCGTTTAATGTGGATGATTAATGTCACCTGCTCTTGAATTGTACATTGTTTTTACTTTCTGTTTATTTTGTTTGCACAAGACAAGGTCAACATTCATGCAATATATTAAACCTTTTTCTGTTGGATCCAAAATCATCTGTGTGAGCCTGATTACTTGGTGGAGGAGGGCAATGTGATGCAGGGTTGGGTGGGGGCCTGGGATGTCATAGCCACCTATTGGCTGGGATTGTGCACACAATATGTGTGGGTAGCCATGTTTTTCTGAAAGTCTTTTGCCCAACAGTGTTTGTGGCCATTGTGCGTACATGATCCTTTATTTTGTTGTCGGCAGAGGGTCCCCTGCACACAGCACATTGATGCAGGACATATTCTTGTCAGGTGTTTTCTAATACACTGTCACACAGATCTTTGACTTGTTGCCTTGGAAGCTGTTCCACTACATTCACATCTGTGAGCACATATATTAAACCCCATTCAGCCTGTATTCACACATACTTCGCCACAGTTGACACAGATAGATTTTTGACAGAAAACGCACATACTGTGTGTTGTAAGCCGCTACTGTGTGCCACACAAACGCACCTCAGTGCAATCGGCACACGCGGCTGTCACAAGCGCTGATCGTGCGTGACAAGGCAAACACTTGTACTACGCACACATAGCCCCGGACCGCTACTTTAATACACACGGGGTATGTGACTGGCCACCGCTGTAGCGTGACCCATTACCATCGATTTCGATGCATTCGCCAGGCTCCGCCATGTCACAACCGCTTATTCCGTGCCACACTCCGATCACTAGTACAGCACGTCTTGGCCATCCGCCCTTTCCGTCGTGCCCAATCACAACTCCGTAGTGTTGGCCAATGGTTGTGGTTTGGGCGCGGCGTACAGGTCTGTGGCACGCCTATTTGTTTTACGTCCTGCCTTTGTTCCTCCCAGATCACTCTGTGGTGGCGGTGTGTAAAGCTGGTACGCTGAGCTACAGACGGCTACTTGCGACACCTGGCGATGTATCTAGCTGTAGATGTAGCGTAGCGTAGCGCAACTTGTGGCGGCGTGTAAAGAGGGTGCGGTTCCCGTTGGTAACCGTTCGGCCGTGCTCGTGCACGTGAAGTAGCCGTTGGTATCCATCCTGTTGTGGCGGCGTGTAAAGGTACCATAAGAGTTCTGAAGCTACACGTTATGCACTCTTCTTTCTCATCGCCTTCTCCAGCAATTAAAGAACTTAGTTCAGGAAACTAGGAAGGTATTTCCTGTTCTGCCCATATATGGGACTTGATCTGACTTTAGTGCCGCAGTACGTTATTAACTTGCTGGCGCCTCACACGTAGTGGGATTATTCCAGCATATAGAAAAAATGGGTTCAATTTTGCTCCAATAATGATTTACCATATCTCTATGATTAAGTCAACCTTGCCATTTATAGAAACGCTAGTGAGGGAAGGTTTGTCTTACTCGTCTGTCTGCAAATTGTTAGCCGGGTGTCATTCTTTTTAAAATTGTATGGGGAGTAACCTTCAAGCGACTTATTCCCAGATAAGCAATTTTTGAAGGGTTACAAAATGTTTTTCTTTCAGAAGGATGATAGAAGCCCAATATTGGTGGAGCTGTTAGCAAAGCTGTGGGCTGTCCTTAAGGTAGTGTGTTTTGACAGCTACAAAACGCTATGTTTAGGGCACTTTTCCCTATAGGCTTTTTCGCAGCCTTGAAGGTTGGAGAAATTTTAGCAGCAGACCAGCAGCAGGCATCGGGTCTGTGCCTGGCTGATGTATCCTTATACAGTGTACGCATAATCATACAGTTGAGATGGTGTAAAATGGACCAATTAGGACACGGGGTTTCTATTTATCTCCATAGCCTTGACAGTGATTGCCTCTGTCCTGTAAAAAATATGACAGTATGGTTGAAATTCCAGGAGCTCTCCCCGGGCCTCCTCTTTTTTGCATAGGCAATGAAATTTCAATTCAGAACAATGTTTCATTTAGAATTGGGGTGGCCACTGAAGCTGCAAGGCATGGCATGAAGGATGAACTGATTAAACGCATTGGCAAGTGGAAATTTGATATAGTATAAAGCATACATATGCCCGTGATTGATGTTTAATTGTTGAATTGTTTTTATAGGACCTAAGGTCATATGGATAATAGGCCACTCATTTGTGTATTGGGCCCAGCAACGAGCTCTTTTGGAACTTGATGTCATTTGACAACTTTATTTAATTTATATTTTTAAAGGGATCCTGTCACCCCCAAAACGCCTCATAAGCTATTAAAACATGTCAATAGAGCATATTATCACTTATCCTACACTCCTATTTGCTCAGAAATGCATCTAGTGAACAATCAGGGCCTGTGACTTGCCCAATCCACAGCGCTGATTTACGTGTGGGCACCTTGGACATATGGATAAAGATTGTCTCCAAAGCCGGGGTCCAATGCCTGGAGCCCATCTGCCAGCCCAGATGGTCAAGGTTGTTGACATAATGGCCCAGGGACTATGAGACACTGATTCTGCCATCTTTCTGGTAAGCCCAGTTATTGTTTCCTCAGAAGATCATCTACCAAGTTCTCAATTATCCATCTCCATGGCTGAGGGTCACTGCTTGGACATCCCTCTGGCTTGTGAGCAGTTGGATGGGGGGACCGACAAGGGAGGGGTGAGGTGGAGCTTATGAACAGCATCCCCACCCCTCTTGCTTTGGGGACTGACCAGGAAAAGGTTTATGTAGGGTTTGTGGGCAGCCTCCCAACACCTTTTATTTCAGGGGCTAATCTGGAGGAAGTTGAAGTGGGCCTCATGTATGGCCTCCCCACATCAGTTATTTTGCAAAATGACCTAGGACAAGGACTATCCAGCCAGTTTGTCACAGCCATCACCCACATCCAAGAAGCCAAGCAGCACCCTGATGTGGATCTTGCTGCCACTTCTTTTGAAGATAACCCACATTCCCAAAACATGTCCTTAGAGCATATTATCACTTATCCTACACTCCTTTTTGCTCAGAAATGCATCTAGTGAAAATGTATAAAAACGTTATTTAACTCACTCATTAGCCATGTTAATGAGCGGTGACTATATTCATAGTCACCCAGGTGGGCTCTCCTCCTCATAATATCACGCCTTAATAGGCGTGATCTTGAATGCTAAGTCTAATCTGCGCCTCCCCGCTCTCATCTGTGCTGGCGGGGCTGCAGTGCGGCTGTAATGACGCAAATCGCGTCATTTCCGGCATCGGGTGACGTGTGTACACCCGCATCGCTCTGTTAGCGTCAAGCCCTGCACTGCGCATGCGTGCTGGAGGCATAACAGAGAGGCGCGGATGTACACACGTCACAGGAATATTCACTGCACTGGCTCCAACAGCCAATCACAGATGTAGTGATACAGAATGGGCATCTGTGATTGGCTGTTTGAGTAATCTGCAATCAGTCCATACATTGTATGGGCTGGTTTCAGCTTACTCCAGCAGCCAATCACAGATGCCCATTCTTGTGACAGCATATGGGATTTGCTCTTTGGTCCATCAAACATATAACAGTGTAAAAATAAATAAATAATTTAAAAAATGATTTAATGTTCCACAGTATTTTTGATCTCAGCAAAGATAAACCGGACAGCTATGGGACACCATCCCCCAGCTGCCTGGCTTTACCTTGGCGGGCAATCAAAATGCAGGAAAGCCAATTGTTTTGTTTTAATTATTTACAAAACAATAAAGTGTGGGTTCCTGACATATTTTGATTGCCAGTCAAAATAAAACCAGGCACCTGGGAGCTGGGATGCTCAGCGTGGTAAGGCCCAAGCATTCTGGGCCTCCCCCGCTGGAAACCTAGAAATGGAGCATTCCTCATTACCATTTCCGGATGCTGTACCCAGCTATTCCAGCAGCCTTGGTGGGGGTGGCAAGCTGGGTAATAATGACATTAATACCAGCTTTGTATTGTCATCTGGTATTAAGTCTGAAATTCATAATGTCAGGCCAAATTAGAAACAGCCATCATTAATTTTTAGTAATCATTAAAAAAAAAAACACAACACAGAACAAAACACATTTAGGGACGCCATCTTTATTTGAAAAAAAATAAAACCTCCCTCTGACATAATTCAGGTGTTCTTAGCTTCAGCTCTGCTACATGTTTGTCAGCAAGCAAACAATTCTGCTGGCAGAGAGAGCAAGCACAGCATAACAGCTGAATGAACTTGAACTCAGATAATCCCAGCATCACCCAGCACATGGAGCTCAGCCTTAAACTGAGTGCTTCTCTCGCTCACTTATGGCTGAGTTCCAAGTACCATCATGCTGAAATTATCTGAGTTCATGTCCATCTGTGAACTCAGAAAACCTTTCACACGGCACTCGGCTGTCATTCTGTGCTTGCTCTCTCTGCTAGTAGACGTGTTTGTCTGCTGGCAAAGATGTAGCAGAGCTGAAGCTAAGAAGACCTAGATTATGTCAGAGGGAGTTTCTTTTTCTAATGAAGATTGAGTCCATAAATGTGTTTTGTGTTTTATTTCTAATGAAAAAAACATTTCTCTGTGTTGTGTTTTTTTAACGTTTACTAGAAATTCATAATGGCTGGGAACAATGTGGCCTGGCATCATAAATTTTGGGCTTAGTACCAGCTGACAATACAAAGCTGCTATTAACCCTATTATCACCCAGCGTGCCATCCCACACCAGGGCTGCTGGAAGACCTGGGTAAAGTGCCTGGAAATAATGGTACTATGAATGTGCCATTTCCAGGGGCATCTGCAGGTTGCAGTTTTCAGCATGGGTGACCGAGAATGCTTGGGTCTTACCACGCTGAGAATCCCAGCCCCCAGCTGCATGGTTTTACCTTGGCTGACGATCAAAATACAGAGGGAGTCCATTTATTTTTTAGTTGTCTATTTAAATAATAAAAAAATAATGGGCTTCCCTGTATATTAATTGTCAAGGTAAAGCCAGGCAACTGGGGGTAGTAGCTGTCCGCTTTGTCTGACCTGAGAATCAAAAATACCGTAGAGCGCTATATCATTTTTAAAAAATTATTTCTTTATTTTTATACAGGGGTTGGACAAAATAATGGAAACACCTGGAAAAATCAACAAAAGTTAGTTTAATATGGTGTAGGTCCACCTTTTGCAACGATTACAGCCTCAATTCTCCGAGTTATGGATTCATACAAGGTGATATCATTGACCTGGCGGATCTCCACGAAATAGCACCCCAGATCATCACAGAACCTCCGCCATGTTTTAAGGTTGGGAGAAGGCATTCTGGATGGAATGCTTCTTTCGGCTGTCTCCAAATGTACACTCGGCCGGAGGTTGGAAAATGGGGTAAACGATGATTCGTCTGAGAATATCACATGTTTCCACTACTTGAGTGACCAATTCTGGAGGTTTCTACACCACTCTAAATGCTTGGAAACATTTGTCATTGAAAGCAGCGGTTTTCTAAGTGCAGCTCTTCCGTGGAATCCAGATTTGTGCAGCTCCCGACGAACAGTTTTCGTGGAAACTGGGTTCTGTAGGTGTTCATTGAG
This sequence comes from Allobates femoralis, assembly GCA_033576535.1. Lineage (NCBI taxonomy): Eukaryota > Metazoa > Chordata > Amphibia > Anura > Aromobatidae > Allobates > Allobates femoralis. The sequence continues at coordinate 265,625,259 of JARQOC010000003.1, forward strand.
CTCAGCAGTGATTTTTGGAGCCGTGGTCTTGCAATCCTATTTCACAATTCGCTTTAGAGTCCGATGGTCTCTCTCAGTCAACTTCAACTTTCAACAGGACCTGTGCTTTGCTGCGGACATTTTTCCTTCTCTTTCAAACACAGTCATTACTTTGGAGACAGTACCTCTTGACACGCCAAGCATTCGGGCACTTTCTGTTACACTAGCGCCTGCCATATGAGCACCAACAATTTGGCCATTTTGAAAATCCAAAAGGTCTGCCATTGGTATCAGGTTCTCATCAATGTTCTTACAATTTGGCAAAACAAGCAGTTAATTTACATACACATATCACTTAACACAAATAATCAATTACAAAACATTAACATATGTCACGGTTTGCATGTTTATAACATGTTCGAAGATAATGATGCCAAAATGTTAGGTGTTTCCATTATTTTGTCCAACCCCTGTTTATGTGAGGGGACTTACAGCCAATCACAGATGCTGTCACATAGAATGAGCGTCTGTGATTGGCTGCTGGAGTAAACTGGAACCAGCCCATACATTCAACAATACTAGAATGTATAGGCTGATTGCAAATTCCTTGAACAGCCAATCATAGATGCCCATTCTGTATGACAACATCTGTGATTGGCTCTTCCTCCCTCTGCAGTGAATATGTCAGGAAGATAATAAGCGGTCCAGAAATTGACACAGAGGAACAGCTGCACAGCGGGACATGGTGAGTATATTGATGACGTTTATTAATTAAGTGCTTTGTTTTACAGCCCCACTGCCCGTGAACCTGAACCGTAACACAGATTTCCAGGGAAGTCCGTGTTTGGGATTTGTGCCCAATCAATAGGTGTTCAGTATGTACCCTGAACATGACAGTCCAGGTTCGCCCATCACTAGAGATGAGCTGTCAAAAAATATTTCAATAATTACAATTAATTTACCTGTTTAACTGGCCAATTGGGGTGATGAACTGGCCACTTAAAAGGTTTGGCAAAATAAAAGCTTTACCTGTGGAATGGAGGTGTAAAAAATTAAAAACTAATTTCTAATATTCACCTACCAGTACTCATCTGGATCTAAAGCTGTCTGTTCCATCGTCTGCTGGGGACACAAAATGGAAATGTTAGTGTTCAACTAACTGTCAGACCACTGTGGCCTGTCACTAGCTACAGTGTTGGCCAAAAGTATTGACACCCTTGCAATTCTGTCAGATAATACTCTGTTTCTTCCTGAAAATGATTGCAATCACAAATTCTTTGGTATTATTATCATCATTTAATAGGTCTTCAATGAAAAAAACAAAAAAAGAATTGTCCTAATGCCAAATTGGATATAGTTCCACACCAAACATAAAAAAGGGGGTGGACAAAAGTATTGGCACTGTTAGAAAAATCATGTGACGCTTCTCTAATTTGTGTAATTAACAGCACCTGTAACTTACTTGTGGCACCTAGCAGGTGTTGGCAATAACTAAATCACACTTGCAGCCAGTTGACATGGATTAAAGTTGACTCAACCTCTGTCCTGTGTCCTTGTGTGTACCACATTGAGCATGGAGTAAAGAAAGAAGACCAAAGAACTGTCTGAGGACATGAGAAACCAAATTGTGAGGAAGCATGAGCAATCTCAAGGCTACAAGTCCATCTCCAAAGACCAGAATGTTCCTGTGTCTGCCAAGCACAGTGTCATCAAGAATTTAATGCCCATGGCACTGTGGCTAATCTCCCTACACGTGGACGGAAAAGAAAAATTGACAAGAGATTTCAACGCAAGATTGTGTGAATGGTGGATAAAGAACCTTGACTAACATCCAAACAAGTTCAAGTTGCCCTGTAGTCCGAGGGTACAACAGTGTCAACCCGTACTATCCATCGGCGTCTGAATGAAAAGGGACTGTATGGTAGGAGACCCTGGAAGACCCCACTTCTTACCCCGAGACATAAAAAAGCCAGCCTGGAGTTTGCCAAAACTTACCTGAGAAAGCCTAAAATGTTTTGGAAGAATTTTCTCTCTTTTTAGGCAAAGGCATCAACATAGAGTTTACAGAAGAAAAAAGAGGCATTCAAAGAAAAGAACACAGTCCCTACAGTCAAACATGGCGGAGGTTCCCTGATGTTTTGGGGTTGCTTTGCTGCCTCTGGCACTGGACTACTTGACCGTGTACATGGCATTATAAAGTCTGAAGACTACAAACAAATTTTGCAGCATAATGTAGGGCCCAGTGTGAGAAAGCTGGGTCTCCCTCCGAGGTCATGAGTCTTCCAGCAGGACAATCACCCAAAACACACTTCAAAAAGCACTAGAAAATGGTTTGAGAGAAAGCACTGGAGACTTCTAAGGTGGCCAGCAATGAGTCCAGACCTGAATCCCATAGAACACCTGTGGAGAGATCTAAAAATGGCAGTTTGGAGAACGCACCCTTCAAATATCAGGGACCTGGAGCAGTTTGCCAAAGAAGAATGGTCTAAAATTCCAGCAGAGCATTGTAAGAAACTCACTGATGGTTACCGGAAGCGGTTGATTGCAGTTATTTTGGCTAAAGGTTGTGCAACCAAGTATTAGGCTGAGGGTGCCAATACTTTTGTCTGGCCCATTTTTGGAGTTTTGTGTGAAATGATCAATGTTTTGTTTCTGCTTCATTCTCTTTTGTGTTTTTTTATTGAAGACAAATTAAATGAAGATAATAATGCCAAAGAATTTGTGATTGCAATCATTTTCAGGAAGATACTGAGTATTATCTGACAGAATTGCAGGGGTGTCAATACTTTTGGCCAACACTGTATAGCAGTTGATCATAATGTCCTATTCAGTCACCTGGACCAGTCCAGAAGTTCATTAAATGGTAAACTCTTCTTTTCATTAACTAGTGAGTATTTCTGAGTTTGCAATTCATGACACTACAAGTCACCTGGAAAATGTGTTATTTTGCCTGGAGAACCCATTTAAAACATGATGTTTTTATAGAATAATGTAAATTGAAATTTGAAATGCATAGAAATAGAGGAGCAGCATAGCCCCTTTACATAGTGATGGATCACTCGTCTACTGGTCCCATGATTCATTGCACATACCAACTGGGTCACTTAAAGGGGTTGTCCGGGTTTATTTTTTATTTCATATTTATATCTAGGCTGCAAAATGTTGACAATCTGCAATATACATGTTGTCAACATTTTGCAGGGTTTCCTAGATATAACACATTTACTGATGGCAGAGAATGTCCAGGGGTGTGATTGTGCAGGCTGGTCGTTTACACCTACTGTAGCACAATCACACCCCCTCCCCTATACCTAGTATGGCCAGCCACCCCCAGGCCATACATGCCCGCCCCCTCCCCACTGTACTCTATTGAATGCCACCACTCCCAGGGATCCTACTGGCCGCCCCAGCCCCTAAATCACCACCCACCCTCTGCAAAACAGCGGTCCCCAGTGCACTGATACAAGGTGCCGAAACCGCTGCTGTGAAAGCGATTCCGGCACACTGTCAGTGCAGCAGGGGACCCGCTGCATATGTGTGCTGCTCTCACCCTCCATGTGCTGCTCTCACCCAGCCGGTCCCGGTCCGCCCAGTCCCGGTCCGACATGGTCCCGGTCCGCCCAGTCTCGGTCCGCCCGGTCCCGGTGTTGTACAGCCGAGCTCCACACTGCAGCCGTATCTGTGGCGCTGGTGTGTGGAGCGGTGCCCGTCCTGATCTCCCCAGACCTCCAGTACCATAGAGCAGAGGCTGTGGAGCGGTCCTCTCTATACCGCTCCACCAGCTCTATGGTACTGGAGGTCTGGGGAGATCAGGACGGGCACCGCTCCACACACACAGCGCCACAGATACGGCTGCAGTGTGGAGCTCGGCTGTACAACACCGGGACCGGGCGGACCGAGACTGGGCGGACCGGGACCATGTCGGACCGGGACTGGGCGGACCGGGACCGGCTGGGTGAGAGCAGCACATGGAGGGTGAGAGCAGCACACATATGCAGCGGGTCCCCTGCTGCACTGACAGTGTGCCGGAATCGCTTTCACAGCAGCGGTTTCGGCACCTTGTATCAGTGCACTGGGGACCGCTGTTTTGCAGAGGGTGGGTGGTGATTTAGGGGCTGGGGCGGCCAGTAGGATCCCTGGGAGTGGTGGCATTCAATAGAGTACAGTGGGGAGGGGGCGGGCATGTATGGCCTGGGGGTGGCTGGCCATACTAGGTATAGGGGAGGGGGTGTGATTGTGCTACAGTAGGTGTAAACGACCAGCCTGCACAATCACACCCCCTGGACACTCTCTGCCATCAGTAAATGTGTTTATATCTAGGAAACCCTGCAAAATGTTGACAACATGTATATTGCAGATTGTCAACATTTTGCAGCCTAGATATAAATATGAAATAAAAAATAAACCCGGACAACCCCTTTAAGGAATAAAAGTTTAGCATTACGCTACCTTCAATTCCCTGCTCCGATTCTTTTTCTTTAGTGCATAATCTTATCATTGAGTGATATGCTTTAAGCATTTTCTACCATTTCTGGTCATAGTAAAATGAATAACCAATCAAGCCACCTTTTCTCAAAGGACTCAGGTTTCCTAATTTTGTGAAGCTATCCCTAGAGCACAAGGACTCTGTTCTATACATGACAAAAATAATTCTAATTATTTGCTCTTTCATCAAAGTAATAATGGTCCAATTGACTTTCTTTTGCCTGAAGCAGCAACCATTCACTGTTGGTGGAAATCCTATCTAAGGTAGAATTGAAATGTCTTGGGGAACCTACAGAATAAGAGATGATTGAAAGATATATCCAACAAGAATAATCTAGACATTTACTTAATTCATGCAAAAATAACTACAGGTACATTAGGATTGTAAAATTCTCTACATTTTAGTAAAAATATTAAACTCCACTGATAAAATTATACAAAATTCAAAGCTTTATTGAACCTTAAAACAGCTTTATGTGTGTTTAGCACCAGAAAATGAGAAGTCCCTTAGAGCTAACTCTTGTATATTAAAGGTCCTTTGCTCAAATCAAACAAAAGATAACATTTGCATGTCATTTTAAACTTATCTTCTGTTTGCAAGGTTTCAGATATTTTGGTGGCCTATTTGTAAGGATCTTAGATTCTTAGATTTTGAATTCCACTGGAGCTGGAGACGTTATGCAATGGCATTCTCTCTAAAGCTATGAATATATACACTGGCACTTTCACAGAGTACAACATGCATATTAATGGAAATCTGAGACTATGTTAATTCAGATATGTACATTTTACTCTGAAACTCCAAGGCATTTCATTGAATTTTTACTTTAAAATTGATACAGTGATTGGAACGTCTAGTAACATATTTTTCCTCCACCTCCTCTCCACCCGTCTCTCCCTATCTCCATGTATATATGAAAAATAAAACGCTGCAGCACTCCACTTTTTGATGAATAAACCAGCCTTTAATCCGGCCTTGGGTACTTCATGCAACGTTTCAGGCACACATGCCTGCTGTCCAGCTAGGCTCAACAAAAGGTGTGTGTGCCTGAAACGTTGCATGATGTACCCAAGGCCGGATTAAAGGCTGGTTTATTCATCAAAAATTGGAGTGCTGCAGCATTTTATTTTTCAAATGCATGAAGAGCTTTGGAAGAGAACTCGGTTGATTTGCACCCTAAAAACGTGTCAGTGCTGCTCAATTCTTTTTTTCTTATATATCTGTGTATAGTGAGAGAGACCAGTAAATCTACCTTTTTAGACATACTGTATATTATAGAATATGTAAGTGAAAGTATTTTCTTTCTATTTTGTCTTTGTGGGTGTTATTTGAATATGGTAATAAAGTAAGAATAAGAACTAAATTAAAGTGTAAAGAAAATACAATACAGTGTTTAAAGAGGACCTGTCACCCCCCATGCATGCTGATTTAATAGCAGCACTGAATGCAGCATATCTGCTGTATTGAGGCAAGGGGTCCCCCATCTCTTAAGCCCCCCTGTGCCCCGAGATAATTGAATGTAAAAACTTACAATGTGGAGCCAAATAGGTGTGGTTTAGAGGCTGGAGCCAATGCTCTTCAGAGGGCAATTTCACGCCCCCTGGATATAATATCCTCCCTCCGCCGCCTCCTCCTGCCTGTCATGTTCTCCCTCGCCTGCTTGCCTGCTGTATGAGATGCAGAACGCAGGCGCAGAGCCAGGGATCATATTCCTCAGTGCTGCTTGATTGCCCCGCCTCCTGCGGTGAAATCACAGTCTTTCCTCGCTCTGCTCCATTCATAACATGGGCAGGGCAGGGATAAGCTGTGACATCAAGGCTGCCTTCTGTCTTATACTCACCCCCACCCTGGTGGCTTCATAGTTTATCAACACCATTCCTGTCAGGCACTGACAATTTTGTGACTTGCCAGAAGCTCCTGAGGTCACAAATCAGTATAAATCTTTTAGGGTACCTTTACACATCGCAACATTGCATACAATTTCACTTGCAACTTACTGGTTGCAGTGAAATCATGGACACATTGTTACATTTGTACATGGTAACAAAATAGAACAATGTGTCCATGATTTCACTGCAACCAGCAAATTGGCAGTGAAATTGCATGCAATGTTGCAACGTGTAACGGTACCCTTAGAGTCTTGTTCTGGCTCTCCTTCAGTTGTATTGAGAACTTTTTATGCATCTTTTGACTTACGGACAGTTAGGATTTACAGTCATAAGATGGCCCTTCATGACTGTTTCAGCAATGCTGAAAAAGCATGAAAATGCCAAAGGGTAAGTATAACAGTGGGAAGTGGGCTTACATTTAGGTAAAACATAAACGTAAGAAAATTGGTCACTTTTTCACTTTGCAAGTAGTCTACATTTACCGTATATACTCGCGTATAAGCCGAGTTTTTCAGCCCAAAAATTGGGCTGAAAAGTACCCCACTCGGCTTATACGCGAGTCACTGTATACTGTATACACTGTATACAGTATACAGGCTGCCCGCCCCCATCAGCATACAGGTCCCCCCCTTGCTGCTGCAATCCTGTAAAGGAATAGATCATTATACTTATCTCTGCCGCTGTCCCGCCGCCGCCATCGCGCTCCTCCGGCTTTATCCGGCTTCTTCCGGCTTCCTCCTCCGGTGGGCGCAGGCAATGACGTCATTGTCTGTGCGCCAGAGGAGGAAGCCAGAAGAAGCCGGATGAAGCCGGAGGAGCGCGATGGCGGCGGCGGGACAGTGGCAGGGATAAGTATAATGATCTATTCCTTTACAGGATTGCGGCAGCAAGGGGGGGCCCTGTATACTGATGGGGGGGCCTGTATATACCACTGAGGCTGCTGCTGTATACTACCATTGGGGCTGCTCCTGTATATACCACTGGGGCTGCTGCTGTATATACCTCTGGGGCTGTTGTATACTACCACTGGGGCTGCTGCTGTATATACCACTGGGGCTGCTGCTGTATATACCACTGGGGAGGCTGCTGTATACCACACTGCTGGGGGCTGTATACCTGTGCTGGGGTCCACCCTCGGCTTATACACGAGTCAATAGGTTTCCCCAGGTTTTGGGGGCAAAAGTTGGGGGGTCGGCTTATACACGGGTCGGCTTATACACGAGTATATACAGTAATAGAAACTGCAATTCAGAAACAAAATCAAAATCAATGAAGTTTTGGTCAGCAAAGCCTTTTTTAGAAAGATTGCAGACAGAATCCTGCGTGGAACAGTGCTACAGTGAAGGAAATAAAAATTTGATCCCTTGTTGATTTTGTAAGTTTACCCACTGACAAAGACATGAACAGTCTATAATTTTAAAGGTAAATTAATGTTAACAGTGAGAGATAGAATATCAAAAATAAAATCCAGAAAATCACATTAAATTATATAAAATTACAGATTAAACACTTAACAAAAAAAACTTTTTCCTTATTGTAAATTAGGTCACTACTTATATTATCTTATTTGTGCTACTGAATGTTTAGTGAAAGTAGTGATAACATTCCATATACTGTGAAGACGTTTTACTTTTCCTATCAGGTGCACTCAAGGTGTAGGCGTTCCTAGTGCAAGCCAAATGTTTGATTATTATTAGGATACTTTTGAAGTCCATGCTGCAGACAGAGAGCCATGCTCCAAGCTACATGATGAGGAAAGCCAAAGATTTCCAAAATGCGTAGGAGTGATTAACCTTCCAACCACCAGAGGCCACTGCTAGGTAAGTTTATTCAACTGTGACATTACTCATTAAATAATTTCCTTGCTATATCTAACATTTTGACACATTCTGAACCAGTGTTGCTCTCTGATTGCAGCAATTTATTAAGAAATATCCTCATAACAATTGACCCTTTTTTTAACCCTATGAACTCCTACTCCTGAGGCCACATAATAGGATAATCAAAACATTTTCACAGTAAGTGGAATTTTATCATTGTTATTGAATGATATTAATCTCAAGATATGGTGGCTTGATGGATGAACGTGTAGGAAGATCAATCTTGCAGATGCCTAGATAGGTTCACCAGAGTCTTTTACGCCATTTTTTTGATACTAGGAAACCATTGTGTTGCTATTCTTCTTTTTAGCCTTGGTCCTTCTATTCTTCTGACCATGATGTCTTTTTTCAGTGCCTGATCTCTTCGAAGGGTGTGCCCAAAGTAGGCAAATCATAGTTTGGTGATCCATTCTTTCATTGACTTGTCAAACTTTTATTGTTCAAAAATTAATTAGTTTGTGCTTCTTGCCATCCATGATATTGATAACATTCTTCTCTAGCACAATATTTTAAAGGCCTTGATTCCTCTTTTGACTTGTTAATTTATCTTCAGGTTTTACATCCATATATCACCACAAATAAAACAGATTATGTATGAGCAGTTTTTTCATTACCAGTTCTGGGGGAGAAGCTATTCTCCTTGTGGGGAGTATTCTGCCAGCTGGCAGTGAGGAGACTTAAAGCCACAATGCTACTCTGGGAAATTGCATATGCAATTTGTCACTTTAGTGAGGAATTAGTTAAACTCTATCGCTACCTATTAATTGTACTAATCCCAAAAGTCATAATTGACTCTTTAGCAAGCCTTTTAAAATGACTTAAGATTTGTGCCAGATCAGTACCACAAACTGCAGATGCTGCATTTCGGGGTGATTGCCCCTCATCAGTGCAGTGTGTGGGAATTCTGATCTGGCTGTATGAGAGGCTAAAACAAGGTCTGGGGAAGTAGCTGCACCTTCCTAACAAATCCCTAACCATCCCTGTATGACCTAAATCTGTCCTATAAAGGCTGTGAAAAATGACTTTGATACTTACATTTTCGCATGTAAATGAAGCATCCTGTCTACGGCCTGTAGACTGACTAGGCGGTCTTCAGGGCTCTGCCTCCCCTCTTTGCCACTGTTAGCACACCCCGCTAGGCATGATAATTTCTTCACCGGCGCTCTCCCGATTTGAACTTCCCATCTCCTTCTTCCAGTTATGACTCGCTGGCCGGACGTCATTTCCGATCCTGCTCATTGTCTGGTCTAGTTAAGTGCCCATCGCTGTAGGTAGTGATATGTTAAGAGGTAAACATGACCTGACAGATTCCCTTTAACTGTTTTAATCTCCATGTTGCTATCTATCGCTGCCGCCTAGCCCTGATTTCTTAGCTTTTGCTAAACATGGAAGACAGACAGCCTTTTATTATTTTTTATATGGGTGCAAAACCCGGACAGTAACAGGGACATACAGTTAGAATTCCATGCTCAGGGATGTTTGGCACACTAGGTGTCTGATATGTCTGATTTGCTCATCTCTACCATTTACCAGTTGTCCATATCTATTGAAAAAGGAATGTAATGACACCAATTGCTGCTTCCGAAAACTTTATTAGCTCTATTGGAATATTGTCATGTTAATGTGCTTTGTTTTTTGTCAGAAGCTTTATTGCAGCAACGACTTTCAAGATATTTGGTTTGTTATCATCTCCATTCTCCACCTCTTCCATATCACTGAGTCACTTGTGAAAAGATGCTATATCTATTCTTTACAGCTTTCCTTGATCTGTCCTGGCTCAGTTAGTTTATTCCCATTAGTGTCTTTCAACATTCTTACTCTTGGTTTAAACTTTTGCTGTATCTCTTTCATCTTTTACTATCCTTTCTTGGTCTTTCCCTTCCTTCCTCTCATGATCTTTAAGGTCTCATCTGTTAACCATGGCAACTTTTCCTCTTTTGCCTCTTGTCATTGTCTTTTGGGCTTCTTTAGTAAGATTTTTCTTTATATGTGTCTATAATTTTTCAGGCTTCTTTCATCTGTCCAGTGATATAAATTAGTTTTGTGGACCATTACAAAAACTTCTGATATGTTGGTCAAATTAAAGTTAGGTATGACCTGTTTTCTAGCATGTTTGCGCAACCTTACTCTAATTTTTGCCCTCAAAAGTTCATGATTAGTTCCAAAGTCAGCTCCTAGACTTGTTTTCATGGCAATGATCGATGACCTCCATCTTTGATGAACACATATGTAGTCATTCTGATTTTTATATGCCCTGGTCGGTGATGTTCATATGTATAGTCTCCGTTTTTTACTTTTTTTTTCAGCTATAATTTTTATTGAACATTTTCAATAATACCAAACCAATAAAAGAACAGTGATACTGTACAATATACCAATGAAAATATTGAAACATTGAAGACATTTGAACCCAACCAATGGAATGGAGATATGACTTGAAGTCAGGTATTAACACCCTTCCTTTGCCATAATTCCAGGGGAGTACCCATGAGACATGTTATAGCTTCAGCAGTCTACCACCATAATTTATCCTGTGGAAATTACACGATATGAAAGCATAATCATCTCCGTAACAATACAGTAACAGAAGAGAAGAATTGAAAAGAAGAAAAAAAAGAATAAGAAAGAAAAGGGAAAAGATCCGGGTCCGGGGGGCCAATATGTTCAAATCCCCTCCTGTGCAGCGAAATAATCCCACGGGGCCCACACCTACTTGAAGTGATTAATTAAAGCATTTAAGAAGACCATTAAGTATTCCATCCTTTTGATATCCACTATTCTGGACAGTAAGTCCGTATACCAAGGAGAATCCATCTTCCTCCAAAACAGAGCTATCAGGCACCTAGCTGTAGTTAGTACATGAGGTAGAAGTTTGGAATCAGTTTTACCCACCCTCCCCAGGTTCGCATTTAAAAGGTATACCATAGGGTCTAAGTCAACGTCAGTGTAAATTACCTTTAAGATAAGGTCCCAAACAGATGCCCAATAGGTGCTTAGTTTTGGACAGGACCAAAAAAATGTGAAGTAGTGTGCCCACATTTGAGCCACAGTGCCAGCATCTGTCCAGGAGGACAGGATTCAGCATGTGAAGGAAGACAGGTATGGTACCTGAACATAAGTAATTTTTATTGGTTTTCTTTATACAACGTGCAAATTGATGTCTTGGCTGCCCTGTCCCATATAGGTTGCCACATCTGGGGGGTTATCTGCCTACCTAAAAGAGCCTTTCACCTTCTCATATAAGGGAAACCGCCTTCAGGTCTTCCACCAAAAGAGATGAGCAACCGATAAATCTCAGATATTAATCCCTTGCTTTCTTTGCCTCTCCTACAAATCTTTTCAAATTCCGTTGTGGTCGCCAACCCCAATGGACCAAACAAAGGGACCGCAAAATCTTTAATTTGAAGATATTGGTAAAATTCTCTACTGGATAGGGAAGGGATAGTTTTCAGATGGTCAAATGTATTAATCCGCATGGTACTTCCGTCAATAATGTCTGCAAACCGAAATAGGCCCGCCGACAGCCATGGATTCCATCCCACTCGGTAGTGAGGGGTGATTTATGATACCATTGGTGAAGTTGGAGAAGCCAGCGAAAATCTCTTTGGCAGTAAGGGGACCGATGGTCCAGCCTGTGCCGGGGGGCCACAGTAGGGAATTAGGGTGAACAGGCGCTATCCACAATTTTTCAATTTCAGTCCATTTAATGAAGGCCCAGAGCGACGACCAGGACAGAATACTACGAAGATGAGTTGCTCAGTAGTACCTTACAACATCAGGCACTGATAAGCCACCCTGATGCTTGTAATTTGTCAGAACCTCCTTGGCAATGTTATGCCGCTTGTTGTTCCAAATAAATCTCATTATGGCTGCCAGGAGGGATTTGCGTTCACCTAATGGGATGGCCACTGACAAAGTTTTCAAGTAATACAGCAATTTGGCCATAAGTGTCATCTACCATTTTTGACTAAAAGAAGGAGTTCATGATGGGCACTTATTATTATTATTATTATTATTATTATTATTTACTTATATAGTACCATTAATACCATGGTGCTGTACATGTGAAGGGGTTGCATACAAAATTATTGATATAGTTTACAGTAAACAAATTAATAATGATAGACTGGTACAGGGGGAGAGAACCCTGTCCTTGCAGACTTACATTCTATAGGATAATGGGGAGGAGACAGAAGGTTGGGGTGCAGCAGCTCTGGTGGTGGTGAGGCGACAGCTCTAGTGGTGGTGAGGTGGCACCATCGATAGTTTATTTGTCTTACAAAAAGTCAATGTACCTTTCTCCAATTATCATTACTTTATGCAAACATCTGCACACTGAGGAAACATTTTTTTGTTAAGTGTTAACTGGATTTTGCTGTTATTGTTAATCTTTACTTAATTTTATAGTTCTTCTAGAAGACATAAAGCTATGACCATTTGTTTGTTGATACTTTGTACTGCAAAACTTTAGTATTGTAGTATACAATGAAATTGATGTTCTCTCATGAAGCCCAGACAAACCTTCATTAGACTCTGTTGACATTGCAACCAATAGCACTTAGCAATCTCGTTGCAGGGGAGGAACTGTAGCAAGCAAATATCTGCTACTTAACCAATTAAATACAGCTGTCAGTAACTGACAATTGCATCTTAATAGTTATACAACTGTGCTTAAGTCTTAATTTGGTCAGAGGAAGATGTTCGATATTTAACATAACCAGCCCCTGGCTGATCTGAACCTTGTGAAGTTCTCGAACCTGCTCTATTGCATGCACATCCTAATAGTAATGTACACTTATATCAGGTGGCACAAAGAGGTTTTTAAGTAGGCATTATTAGGAAATTTGATTTTGTATTGGTTTGTATTTATGCCACTTAAATATAAAACATTATATATAACCTTATATAACCTTAATGTGCACCAGAACCATCTGTTCAGTCCTAAGCATAAAAGACTTCTTACCAGCATATTGTTAGAGAAGAAACTCAAAGTATATGTGTTCTAATTTTCTTAGAACATATGATCTTCTTGCTTTAACACTTTGCCATCTAACCTTGATAGGGACACCAGTTATTTTAAAAATAGCACAAAGTAAGACCCTTAACCTGCACTTGAAGTTTTCTTTCAATTTTCTCACTTGCTAAAAAGTGAAGTGGACATATTATGATTTTTAAGGTGCTTATTTTCACGCTTTCTTTCTCTCCTGTTGCATCATTTAGAACTATATTGAGGTAAAAAGAAAGTCCCAAATAAGAAACTTCAAAGTGATTATAAACTACTGTATATGCATCTTCAAAACTCTTTTAACTCAATAAAATTTCAATTTGTTTCAAGATAACACCCAGCAAAAGACACTTTTCAAACCAGAAGGAAAATGACTGACAAGGATAAATTAAAGGAAGTAGTTCAAAGACGAATAGCTCTTTTTAGGTGACATGGCCACCTGAAGTGTGAAGATCTTCTCTCTAATTGGAGTTCTACATTATATATGCATATTACTACTTTAGTATGATTTTCAAAGATGTAAGTCCTGTTTTTTATGGTAATAAGGTAAAGTAATGCCTTCTGCTGCTTTTCTTAATGGTATACAATATATTTCAAATCTTTTGCATCTTCACTAAAGATTATAGTATCTTTTGAAATTCAAATTTGCATGGTTCAATATATATATATTTTTTGAATTTCAGCAAATCAATTTGCTGCAAATTGTTTTACTGCATAGCCTCCAATTGCTCAAAAATAGTATGTGTAACACATAGGTCTCCTTGGACTGTAATTTCACTGATGAAGACCTATAAGACTAGAATGAGCCAACCAGTGTTAAAATAATCCATTGACTTCAGTGGACAGAAGATAAAATGTAACTTTTATTTATAAATAGTTGAAAATATATGATTACTATTCCCACCATACTCCCGGAATTAAAAACACTTCATTTATTGTATGAAAAGCATAAAACTGGTGCACAACGCCAGAGTAGAAGGGGGAAGAGGAGGACAAAAAAACAGGTAGTGTGAGGAAACAGTTGGACCTGTCAAATCACACACGCATGAAACAGCTGTTGTCCTCACACCACCTGTTTCTTATCCTCCTCTCGTCCCTCACTACTCTGGCATTGTTAATCCCGAGAGTGTGCCGTGGATATCTTCATTGACTGAATTTATATCGCCCGCTGCTGGGCTTTGTCTGACAAGCACCACCGCAAGGACTCCTTCACAGAACTGGCTATGGGACTAAGATACATTTGCAGCATTTCCACCTATATCCATAAGTGGTGCCCACTTATACCATCTCCTCTTGTTGTATCACTATACCCACCATGCCTTGTAAGTCTATCCATAACCACCCTTTTCTTAAGACAATGGTGATTTGGATAAAAATATGGAGGATATAAGAAAAAGATACCCTTAAATAAAGTATGAACCAAATATATAGGTTATCAAGAGGTCCCATATGTATCCTGTAATTACCCTGTGCCTGTAGTAAAAAAGTGCTAATAGAGCCTGTGGAGCCTCGTTTAGGAGTCTCAACATAGGACTAGCCAGATATCCCTCTAGGGAAGGACCTAGCCATGGGGTGGTTTGAAATTCTCAGGGGGCAATGCGCCTAGGAATTCACTGTGTTTAGCTGGCTGCCTGCAGTGTTCCCTTGGACTGGTCTCCCTGATATCAGTGATTGCTTTGTAGTAAAAAAGTGGGTAGAGGAGTGTTGGAAAGTAATATTTTAGAATATTATAACCACAACACCACCATTTTCTATCTACTAATGGCTACTAATGGCTAAATTTTTGGAACTAGGTACAACATAAATTAGCTCTGAAATACAAACTATTTTGTTATCATATTTGCTGCTACTAGCCTATATTATCCATTACCATTGGGGACCTATTGCAATTCTTTAAATTTCATTGCAAGCTGGTCACTTATCTGACTTTTCATGTTTTTTCTTTACTTAAAAATTATGCCAAAATATTCTCCTTTGTCATTTGTGAACAAGCAGATTATTTACAGAACACTAACTCAGACTGATGCGGTTGCCATCGGAGATTATGATGCTTTGGCAAGTGATGTGCCATATATTTCATAATAAATTCTGATTATTCCTCATTAATACAGTTGCTGGTGGGGAAGGAAGACAATAGTAGCC
Source organism: Allobates femoralis (assembly GCA_033576535.1). NCBI lineage: Eukaryota > Metazoa > Chordata > Amphibia > Anura > Aromobatidae > Allobates > Allobates femoralis. The sequence continues at coordinate 265,640,640 of JARQOC010000003.1, forward strand.
TGTGTTTGGTAATAGTACTGTCCTAACTGCTTGTAACAGTGATGATGGTGGTACTGCTGCTAGCGGTACCCATATTCTTAGTTGTGGTGTTTTTATTTTGTTTTCTCAAATTTTCCATTACATTTTCTTTTACTGCGCACTACGTTAACATAATTAACATTTGACAATCTGTTCAACTCTAATTATTCAAATATATACCAAAAATGACACAACACGAAATGGAATGTAGGTAGACATTAGGGATGAGCGAGTATACTCGCTACTTTTCGGTATTCTCCGAATAGTAGCAGTATTCGGGCTACTCGCTACTCTCTGAATACTTATGTGTACTCAGGAGTAGCGAGTAGTCCTAAGACTTTCGCAGTGTATCTATGGATACACTGCGAAAGTAGCCTAAAAGTGATTAAAAGTTGTTAAAAAATAATAAACTTACATATTCACCTTCCGATGCCTGCATCGGGACCGGCAGAGAAGACATCCGATCGCTGGACAAGGACCTGTCACTACCAGCCAATCAGATGGCCAGTCTTTGCAGGTATTTTGTGTTAATTATTCTAATTTTCTGACATAATGACTTTTGGGTTTTCATTGGCTGTAAGCCAAAATCATCAACATTAACATAAATAGACGATTGAAATAGGTCACTTTGTATTGACTCTATGTATTATATGTATTTCACTTTTTGTATTGAATTACTGAAATAAATTATTTTTTTGATGACATTCAAATTTATTGAGATGCACATGTACATGCAGATGTGTGACGAATCTACATCAAAAAGCAGCAAAAAACGTTGCTCAAAATGCACTTTGTGCACAGAGTCTTATTCTTTTTTCTGGTACTAAACACTAAAGCATTTTGGTGTATCCTTTTTGGTGAAGAGATTTCTGTTATAAATACTTAATGTGAGCACATACTTCTCCAGTATTTTTTTTTATCTTTGCACTAACTAACATCTGTCATCTGAACCTAGCCAATGCCACAGTAGAGGACTACCACTTTAAGGGGACGAACATTGGGAAGTAAAGTGAGCGCTTCTATCGCTATTCAGGTCTCAGACAGACACGTAAAGGAACATGTCCATTCCCATGCTGAGCCATTTAGCTTATCTCTGTGCAAGTGACTATACTGTCATGTATTGAAATACAGTACAGAGCTGGACTTGAAGCCTGGTTGAATGTCATAATTGCAAAGTTTGGTGATGGCCTCATCTGTAATTTGCCTAGTGGAATAACGCGCATGCACAAAGCCTCAATTGACTTCCCTTACAGTTGCTGTGACAAAAAACAGTCCTGAGTTTTACCACAGTGTTACTTAGATAGGGAATACATATTAAATAGCAAATTACACCATTGTTGACCACTTGATGACCCTACAAAAATTCTGTATGAAGGCCAGCTCATGCCCTGCCAAACTTAGATGACTGACAACATTGGCAGTGTGAATCTTCAAAACTATATAAAATATATAAGGATAGACAACAGAGGCGCAATAGTGCCCTATCATTAAGTATAGAATAGGGACTAACGGGCAGCGCAGACTGTAACACACCTTTGACCCCAGAACTCTTGAAACATTGGCAGTGGACACCATTTCTGCGGTGTGCAGTTTATCAATTAACGTAGATATCACTTATATCACTTACAGCTGAGCCCGTTGCTGCTTTATAGAGGCACCGTTGCAGTGCCTCCAGCTCGGGACTGCTGCAGTGCTTCCAGCTTGGGACTGATCTGCAGAGTAATTTAGACTGCAGAGAGGAGAGGAGGATGCTCACAATTTATTGTAGAAGGCTAGATATGGGTCCTGCCAAATGAGTGAGTGAGGACCCTCCAATATGAATTTGATGGCAATTTCAATTCTGTAGAGAAGGGACCCTTCAAAATGTATGGTACAAAACTAACTGAGGACCCTAAAAATACTAATTCACCATGGAAACCTAATACTATGCACAAGCTGGGTCCAGAGAACTTCCCTAGTTGGAAATGGGGCAGCGCTGGTGCATCATGCAGATGGACCAGCCACTCTCAGCCTTTTAATGAAGTAGAGTAGCTGCATGTATAATGCACACTAATGATGCTGCATAGGGAGTTTGTCATAAAGATAGCTGAGATACATGAAGCATTTCAACGGGAGCCTATTAGTTATGCCAGGTGCAATAGGCTATTTAACACTACATTAATATATCCAATGTGTCTGTACAATAGCCTATTGGTGACACCCAGTATTGTGGGCTAATTAAAACTATATGAGTGTATCTCGCATGACAGATTTACCAGTTTACCATCTGAACTCAGAAAGCCCCACTACATCCTGCATAAAATGTATTAAATGTGCATGAACAAAAGTGAGGTAATAGTTGATATTTTGCTCAAAATACAGAAACTTGTAACCCACACATCCTCATGCTTGAAAGTCCGTATCTAAATTTTAAACCACAGAGGAAAAAAAATTAAAAAAAATAGGTCACCATGGCCACCTAATAGTATGCACATGCTGGGTACAGAGAACTTCCCAAGATGGAGATGGGGGTAGATGTCTAGGGTGGGTTGCAAGCTTCTGTATTTTGGCCAAAATATAATTTTGAAAGAAAACTCCCTACTGTATAGCCTGCCCGTGTTTATAAATGATCTTGATGTTTGAAGTCCCCCTAGGAGAAATGAGAACCAGAGTATATACCATTTACATTTATGCTACTCCTCACTCCAACATGAAGAATATAGCTGTCGTGAAATACAACTCTCAGACAGCATCAATCCTGGCAGAAAATACTCTTGTGTGATAGAACTCTGGTGAGAGTTTTCATTTTAAATGCAAATATATGGTAGAGGAACTGAGCAAGAACCTCCCAAATGAGTGAGTCAGGGCCCTCCCAATTGTATAGATGACCTTAAGTGACATAAATGATGGCATTGCTTTTGCCATTATTCTTACAATTGAGGCACAGTAAAAATAAGGTCATTGCCCAACGCTAGAACTATGGAATTCCTTGACCATCCAAACGTAATGGTAGAGGGCACCTTGTGGGCCCTCCCAAATGAGTGAGTGAGAGCCCTCCCAAATGTATAGAGGAAATCCCTCCCAAATGTATGGTACCAGGCAAACTGAGGCCCTGGTGGTGATGGTTGGAGGAGGGTAAAGCCCAACATACCAACGGGCACATTGTAGCTGACATTGTAAGTGCTAAGGAATATGTATTTCCTTATTTGAATAACAATGAAGGGGACACCACCCAAATGTATAAGTAAAGGGGGTGTCACACGCGTCAATATCGCCTGCACGATATCGACTGCACGTGACGTTGCAGCGATATTGACGCGTGTGACATACTGCATCAACCAGCGATAAATCGCTGGTTGATGATCGCCAGGTTTCAGAACCAGCTCTGAAACCTGGCGATTGTCGCCCGGTGGACACGCAGCATCGCTGCGTGTGACACCGGGACTAGCGATATTCCAGCTCCCAGTGCCTGTCACAAGCGCTGGGAGCTGGTCTCCAAGGTACACTGCGGGTAACTAGGCAGCGCGCGCTGCCTAGATACCCGACTGTGTACCTTAGTTACCAGCCTCCTCCGCTCACCGGGTGAGCGGAGGAGGCTGGTAACTAAGGTACACGTCGGGTATCTAGGCAGCGCGCGCTGCCTAGTTACCCGACGTGTACCTTGGAGACCAGGCTGCTCCCGCTTCCAGCAGGCTGGCAGCGGGAGCAGGACATCGTGGAAACGATATTTAAATCGTTTCCATGATGTCACTGGTCAATTGATCGCTGGTGAGTCTGTCTGTGTGACAGCTCACCAGCGATCAGCCGTCAATGTCGTCAGCGATCAGATCGCTGACGACATTGACGCGTGTGACACCCCCTTAAGAGCAATCCCTCCCAAACATATGGTAAAAGGCCACCTGAGACGCCTTGAAAATCTCAGGTTTCCTTACACCTGCTGGCCCTCTGAAAACCTAAATTGAGAGCTGAAGAATAACATGGAGGTGGTGTTGGAGGAGGAGTGCAAAGCCCAACATGTCAACGTATATGTTTTAGCTAGCCTTGTAAAGTGCTGGGGAATATTTAAATAAAAATAATGTATGAGGGAGGGATCAACAAAATGTATAAGTGGGAGTCCTCCCAATTGTAAAAAGAAAAAAAATCAAAAATACTTCATGTAATCATTTGGTAAAGGGGATATTTTTTCTCTTCTTTACTTTGACTTATATACAAACAATTATGCAGGATAAATAGTTTGTTAACTTATTTCACTGTAAAATACAATTTAAGTTTGGTAGGTGTTCTTGTGACTACTTAAAAGTGGTGTAATACTCTGACATTATTCCTAAAAACCATATGTGAGTCAGAAATATCTGAAGGCATTTTCTCCAGGCTCTTACCATTCAGTTGTATCACTTTTCCTTCTATTTCAGCTTTTCTATTAGGCCCCCAGACCTTTTCGTAGGGTCCAGCAGAAAATTGCTTGCGTTTCCCATTAACGTAAATTGGACTTGCTATTCGGTATGAATACAGGAGTATTACAAACTATTTGATATGTTTCTCCTGAATCTGAGTAATTCACTATTAGCCCATCACTAATTAATACCAGTCCACAACATTTTTAAGTGTGCTCTAAAAACGTATCTCTTTAAACAGGCTATCACCTCACTTAATTTATCTAACCCTTTCTTTTCCACCTTCCAAAAATATCCTCAGAATCTGGTCCTTCCTATTCACCTTGTATATTAATATGTACGGTATTATTTGATAGTCCATAATGTCATTATTGTCTGCACATGTCCGCATATAATTGTAAAGTGCTGCATAATATCTTGGTGCTATAGAAATAAAACTAATAATAACATCATTATAATTAGAATCATATGAAAATGTAAGAACGTGGCCACTACTTTTCTTTTTATGGCCTGTCCTAAGCTTAGGGTATACATATCTGATCAGTGGGGGTGTGATACCCAGCACCCCCACCAATTATCTGTTACAAGTAGTAGTGGTGGCCATAGGTTCTTGAATGCTGCCAGAACATAGCTACTCCAATCAACCTAAAATGACAATGACATTAATTAAAAGGAACCTATCCCCCCCAGGGCCTATTAAACTAAAAGAGCCACCTTTAGTAGCTCCTAAACTGCATTTTATGAAGGTGGCTCTTATCCCCCTACCCCATGGGACACCACAATAATCACTTTCTAAGAAAATACCTTAGGTCTGGGAGGTATACTCCCCTCCCTGGACCTAAACGCCTTGCTACTGTTACCCCTCTTCCTCGACCCTCCAGCAACTGCCTCCTTTTTCCTTATGAGCGGGGTCGGCACCTGCACAGATCCCTCAGTTCTTGGACATGCCCTGTGAGCTCTGCCCGAGATCTGAAGTCAAATGGTATAACGCCGGCACCAGATCCTGCTCTGTGTGGTCTTATTCTTTATGCGGACTGCGGGGCTGGGAATCTAGCGCCTGCGCAAACAGCATGACAGTGCCTGTTCCCTCCTCGCCAGATTACCAGCCCTGCAGCCTGCATAAAGCATAAGACCACACAGGGTGGGATCCGGTGCCTTCATTATATGCAGGCGCAATGTTTAGACATCATGTGACTTCAGCTCTCGAGCAGAGCTCACAGAGCAAACCTGAGAACAGAGGGATCTGCTCAAGCACCGAAGCTACTTGCAAGGAAGAGAGCAAGAGTGTCCAGAAGGGTCGAGGAGGAGCAGCAATTATACCTCCCGGACCTAAAGTAATTTCTTATATAGTTATTTTGGTGGCCCGAAGGGGTAGGGGGATAAGAGTCACCTTCACAAAATGCAGCATAGGTGCTGCTGAAGGTGGCTCTTTTAGTTTAATAGACCCTGGGGTGGTTACAGGTTAAATAGGGGGGGATTTGCAGTACCCGAGCACATCCGCTATAAAAGTGACCAAGATACTGTGTTCCAGTAGCATCTGAGCACATTCAGCCTTCAGCAGCACCAATACTAGCTAATCGATGGGGGTGACAGGAGGAGGAGGCCTATCTTGATGGCCTATTTTAACTTCTCAACTGCTGTTGGAAACCAGTACTTCAGTGATATAGTGATTTTTGTAGTGGATGTGGTCAAGTACTTCAAATCCACCCCATACTCAAATTAATAGGTTAATAGGGTGTAGAATTGTTGCTCTTGGCCACAGCCACCATAGTTTTGATGGAGCTGCTGAACTTCTGGTTGCTACCAACACTTGTAAGTGCTGTTCCGCTGGGGTGTTGGGTGTTGCATTCCAATCAATCCGATATTGATAAGTTAGTCTAAGGACATGCCATCAATAAAAAATAGTGGCCAACCCCTTTAATAACTGTTCATTTCTCACCTTATTTATGAAACTAAAAATATGTGATAAAGCTGAAAGAATCAAGAGGTTTATGATTCACCACATAAGTTCTTTAATTAAATACTTACCCTTATTGCTTTGGTTCAGTGCCTAAATAGCTGAAATGTGTAATAACAGACATGAAACGTAAATGGCTTAATTGCTGATTTACAAGTCATAATTTATAGTTAATGGCTAGAGTTCACTGTTATGTATTAAAATATATTAAAGTTTATAAAGCAACTGAACTGTTAAGATGATTAAATCATCCATAGATTCTTCATTGCTTACAAAGATATATCAGTTGGCTTAATTTCAATTTTTTTTCATCAAGCATTTTGATTCAATGCATTTTGTTACACTGGTCTAAAAATATTCATCGTTTGTTTTCTTAAATATTATTTTCAATAAAATGGTATTACAGTTATAACATATAATTTTATGTTGGTAATTTAATAGTATTAAAACAATAATTATTAAATAACTACTGTCATTGCAATAAAACTTTGCATTAAACTGTTTATCAATACTTATCAAAATTAAAATGTCTTGCTGCTCTTCAGGGCTTCATCTATTATGACTAATGCAAAAGACTGCTTTGGTAGAAATCATTGTAAAAAAAAAAATCTATCTGAAACTGTAGGTATCGGTGAGAACATGCTTCTCCCAATTAAAACCCTGAAGGCACCGTCACACGGGGCAACATCGCTGGTGATGTTGCCGACGATACAGGGGTGTGGCCTAATTGCAGCGACATCGCCGGAGAGTTGCCCCGTGTGACAGGGTAATATTTGGGCAATATATCGCCTGACAGTGATCACCAGGTTTCACTGCAATGTAGTGAAACCTGGCGATCACTCTCAGGCGATGTGTACGCATCGCCCTGTGTAACGTGGCAACGGTGATGTTACTGGCGACTTGAGCCATAGGCTCCCATTATAATCATCGCCGCCAGGGTGGATTTTAACCCTTGCAGCGATGTCGGCGGTAACATCGCTGTTGCGTCGCCGGTGACTTCTCACCGGCGCATCCCCGCCGACATCGCCGGAGATGTCTCCTTGTGTGACGGTACCTTTTGATGTCACAGTCAACAGCAACCTTGGTATATGTCATATTTAGGTTTCAGTAATATGCTGACATGCATAGTACACTAGAAAACAAAAATAAACACACACAAAACTATACATGTGTCAATATATTTATGAAGAAATTATATGTTAAATATATTGATCAATGTAATGTATATGTTTAAAATGGATCATAGGATTTGGCTATGCAGATGAGGTTTGAAACTCCTGCTAATAATCTTTTATCATCCTCTAGTTCCAGAATGTCTCTATAAAGTCTCTTGCTACCACTGACTGCTGTCCATATAGCCAAATATATTGATAGTTTAATGTGTCATGGAGTGGTAGCCAAGGGCAAGGTATTTGTCTCTTATGCTCCATAAGTATGTTACATGAAATTGGGTTTCCTATCTGGGTGTGTGGACTTCTGCTATAGAAGCGCTACATCCTTGCAGGCTGCATAATGCTTATGGCGTTAGCTAACTAGGACCAGATGTTATACAGTTCAAAGAGAGAGACCGCATTCCTAAATAAACTCTTTACTGAAAGGAAACTTTCTAGGGATCATGTACAGTAGATAGCAGATGCATAGCTTCATGTACATTTCCCGTGCAACACAGAGCAGTCTCTTACTTCTTTAAACTCAATCTCTTTACTTCTCCAAACACAATCTCTCTGCTGATTCTAAAACAATATCTTCACTTTTTTATGTTTACTTGTCTCTGTCTCAACAGATCTTGGTTACTTCACCACAACCCAGCTTGGTACTATAGTTCAGATTAGTTAGAATCTTATTCTCTACCTGTAGTTCCATGTCTTTTTCCCGTTAAGGGAATCAGTTTGCCAATATGGCCAGTCCATAACTTCTCTAATCCTGATGCTCTGGAACTCTCACCCAGAACACTCTATTCATCTCTCGCTCTCTGATCCGTTCTGGCCCATTACCTTTCTTATTTATAAATTCAGGGCAGTACTGCTAGGTGTCCTTACCCAGGACCCATATCAAATCCATCACTCTTCCTTCGGTCAATTCAATTCACTCTCTCTCTCTCTGTATTTGGGATCACGCTATATTTTTCCTCAGTCTCCACGTTCATCAGATACAATCACGCCATGCGGCTCTGCTCACTATTCAGACATTAAGTCCATCCCTGTCACACGCTGAGCCCTATCCTGACTCATTACCAGGGAGTCCTCTCTGATTTTCCTATATAGTCACTTCCTCCCTGAGCTAGTTTCAATTCTTAACTCTGTTGATGCCTACTCACTACCTGTTGCTGGACAGAGCACAGCTTCATCACATGACTGAAAAATATTAAACTAGCAAGCATTATAATGCATCATATCTCAACACAACATCACATATGTCTTCAAGTAGGAATATGTGCAGTTTGCTTATCTTTTCACAATATGATTTGACCAAAGATAGATAGAGAAAAGATAAAGATGGGGCAACCTGACACCACTGTGAGAGATAAACAATCAGAGGTCAACTAGAGCACTTTGTGCATGTTAACCACATCATACCTGTGATGTCACAAAATGAAAGTGAAATAAAATTTAATGAGTATTTTATGTTGCATTCTTAAGTTGAAGTGTAGTATGGTACCAATAGCTGCAGTCTTGATGTGCACAATGCACATTATGACATTGCATGATGCCTAAAGATCCATTTTTAAGCAATGTCATAACATCACAAGGCCTATGAGATGACAGAAACACCAAAGATGTGATTTTTTTCTGGTACAGAGAGCTAGACAACAGGTTGGAATTAGCTACTACAACACATTTAGCTAATCTTTAATGTGGTAATAACATTAATACTTGACAGCACCAATAATCATTGAGAACATGATACGCTCCGGAAAGCTTATTGGGCATGTAAATAATGTACTTTTCATGGCAAAGGTACAGGCTTTCAGGGCAACAAATGATGACTTAAAGGAACACTGAAGATGTTGGGCACGTAAGTAAAAATAAAAGGGCAAGGGTTTCCAAATGCTTTCAGTGCAGTGCAAAAGTGTTCAACCCCTTGGCATTTTTCATCTTTTGCTACCTCACAACCTGGAATTTCACGTTTCCTGGAGGGTTTACATGAGTTCATGTACTTCAATATTAAACATTTGGTTTTATTTTTTTGTGAAGCAAGTGTGTGTAACTATTCACCCAACCCCTTTACTAATTCAAACATTTTAATTGAATCTTTCCAATAAACAACCAACATGCATTGCAGGCAGAGATAGATAAAAAAAAAATAACAAAGAAAAATGTACAATTACTGAAAGTTCAATGACAATTAGATAGCACATTAATTTGAAGTTTGAATAGTCCTTCTGAAGGATAACATACATTAAATACATTCCCAATACCATAATTTATTATTATCAATATATCTATCTCTGGTTTGAATCATTGTTTATAAATTTACTGAAATCCATACATAGCAAAGTAATATGTACCGGCAGGTACTATTTTTAAATATGGTAAATAGTCTGCTTAATGGATAGTCGAACATACATGCAAATGTATAAACTAACGCAAAAAATTAAAATTAAACAAAAAGAAACTTCTAACTCATTGACATGAATTAAATCAATATATGCTTTTCCAAAGTGGATTTACAGAATTTGTGGAATGAATGTATACCACAATGAGAGCATAAATACCTTCCTAAGGTTCCCCAGATATTAGCCAATAATCGAATAAATTCTGAGTGCATTTCAAATAAATTGTTATCAACGGCAAGGAAGAACAGTTCTCATTATGCAAGGAAGTTCGACCATAAGTAAGATTTAATGCGGAACTTACCATATGTTGAGTTTAATTTTTCATGGAATAGACAAATTCCAATAATTTTTGGAATTGTATCTTCTCTACAAGATCCTGTATATTGGGAACTATTTCCTGCCTCCAATAAGCAGCTGTTGCGTTTTTAGCCGCAACTAGAATATGTATTACTATGGGTCTGCAAAGTTTTGGATATTAGTCTATATCTATTAACAGAAGTGCTAATTCTGGGTTAAGCGTTATATTAAATCCTATTACTGAGGTTATTAATGCTTGAATATCTTTCTAGAATTGAATTATAAATGGACAAGACCAAAATATGTGGTATATAGTACCATACATTCCTCATTTTCTCCATACCTGTCAGGAAGTTTATGACCTATGATATAAAATTTAGCAGGAGTTAAGTACCATCTAGTTAGGACTTTATAATGAGACTCAATAATTGAAAAGCAATGCAATATTTTTGTAAAGAATAACTAAAGATTTTTGAATTTTTTCCTCGACCTCGCACTCCACAAACTTAAGTTCTTATTTCCAACCTTCCATGAATCTCAATTTGTGGATTTGTGTGTCATCATTCAAAACTTGATAAAGTTCTTTGTTTCCCATCTTTTTGGGTTCTCTTGGTTTTTCAAGAGATTTGTGATATTACTCGGGATATGCAGATCAAAGCTAGGTTTTTTCATCATCTTATCAAGAAGCGTCCAGGTTTTCTTTTCTTCTTTTCTTAAACCAAACTGCTCGACTACCAGTTGAAATGGTTTTAATTCTCTGTTGTTGAGAATATCCAAAATAGTTTTGATACCATTAGACTTCCAATTTCCAAACTTTAATCTCACCGAAAAAGGCCGCAAGGTATCCACTGCCATCCAGCCTATAAGTTCAGAAGCGTATATTTTCTTAGAGTAAACTGCAAACTTCTTCTACATCTGTAAGGCATTGCTTAGGAAGTCGCTTTTTATTGTCACATAGGCAAGCTACCACCAGGTCTTTGATTTTAAATTTGATTCCTCTAATCCCACCCAAGCAGGCTTGGTCAGTGAACTCCAATATTTCTGACTTGTTTTGATAATTGTAGCTTGGTGGTAAGCAAAAATATTTGGAAGTCCTAATCCCCCATTATTCCTATCTTTTGTTAGAATGGATCTCATGGTTTTATTTTACCCTATACGACATTTAATAGTTGTGTTTGAAGTTTTTTGATTGGTGTTTGGGCTGTTCTGAAATATATAAAAGCTTAGGTAGTTCAAACATTTTATAAGAATTGATTCTCCCAAGCCAGGACAACTCTATCTTTAATGGAAGAGATCTTTTTGAATTATGTTATAAGTTTCTAATATATTATTGTTGGCACATTCCTGAATTTTCTTAGTTAATTTGATCCCCAAATATGATAGGGTATCTGACTGCCATTGAAAACTAACTTCTCCTTTAAGAATTTGTAAGAGCTCCGGTTCTAAATTGTGATAAAGGGTCTGTGTCTTACCCATATTAATTTTATATAATGATACCTCAGAGAATTGGTGAAGTATTCTCCAGTAGCTCTGACCGAGCCCAGCGGATCAATTATTGATAACAATATGTCATCCGCGAAGAGCGCTACCTTGTATTGTCATCCGTTAATTTGGATGCCCCCAACCCACCATCCATTCTGATCTTCTCAGCTAAGGGTTTAATAAACATATCAAATAATGATGTGGATAAGGGAACCCCTGTCGCATACCATTGGAAAGATTCATTCTCCCCGATAGTAGACCATTGGTTAACACCCTCGCGGATGGCTTTGAATAGAATGCTTTTATGAGGTCTAGTACCCTAACATGAAAACCAAATTTCTCTAAGGTTTGAAATAAGTAATTCCACTGAACTCCATCGAAGGCCTTTTCAGCGTCAATTGTAATGTAGAGGGCCGGAGTACCTGCTTTCTCTGTATGTTTAAGTAAATTAATCGTTCTTCTTGTAGCATCCTCCACTCCTCTGTCCATAATAAAACCTACTTGATCCTTATGGATAATTTTGGGAATCATTTTTTGTATCTTAATTGTTAAGGCTTTTGCTAAAATCATCTTAATATCTGAATTAAGAAGTGAAATGGGTCTATAGTTGGAGATCAAATCCCGCTCACCCTTTTCTTTATAAAGGACAGATATTGTGGCCTCCTGCATTTCCTCTAGGATATTTATACCAGCTGATATAGAATTAAAGTAACAAGTTAATGGACCAATGTTGGAGAAAATCTTTTATAGTACTCATATGTGATGCCGTCTGGTCCCGATGCTTTACTATTTTTGAGAGAGTCTATGGTATCAGATATTTCATTTTTACTGTGTGGGGCATTTAAGAAAATTAAACCCTCTTCTGAAATAGTTGGTAAATCAATAAAATCTAAATTCCTCAAATAAACTTGAAATTTCATTGGGATTTTTATATACCGTATATACTCGCGTATAAGTCGAGTTTTTCAGCCCAAAAATTGGGCTGAAAAGTCCCCCCCTCGGCTCATACGCGAGTCACTGTATACTGTATACACTGTATACAGTATACAGGCCGCCCGCGCGCCCCATCGCAATACAGGGCCCCCCCCCTTGCTTCTTCCGGCTTCCTCCTCTGGTCGGCGCAGGCAATGACGTCATTGCCTGCGCCGAACAGAGGAGGAATTCGGAAGAAGCCAGATGAAGCCGGAGGAGCGCGATGGCGGCGGCGGGACAGCGGCAGGGATAAGTATAATGATTTATTCCTTTACAGGTTTGCGGCAGCAAGGGGGGGGGCTGTATACTAGCACTGGGGCTGCTGTATATACTTCTGGGGCTGCTGTTTACTACCATTGGGGCTGCTGTATATACCTCTGTGGCTGCTGTATACTACCACTGGGGCTGCTGTATATACCTCTGGGGCTGCTGTATACTACCACTGGGGCTGCTGTATATACCTCTGGGGCTGCTGTATACTACCACTGGGGCTGCTGTTTATACTTCTGGGGCTGCTGTATACTACCAATGGGGCTGCTGTATATACCTCTGGGGCTGCTGTATACTACCACTGGGGCTGCTGTATATACCCCTGGGGCTGCTGTATACTACCACTGGGGCTGATGTATATACCTCTGGGGCTGCTGTATACTACCACTGGGGCTGCTGTATATACCTCTGGGGCTGCTGTATACTACCACTGGGGCTGCTGTATATACCTCTGGGGCTGCTGTATACTACCACTGGGGTAGCTGTATATACCTCTGGGGCTCCTGTATACTACCAGTGGGGCTGCTGTATATACATCTGGGGCTGCTGTATACTACCACTGGGGCTGCTGTATATACCCCTGGGGCTGATGTATACTACCACTGGGGCTGCTGTATATACCTCTGGGGCTGCTATATACTACCACTGGGGCTGCTGTATATACCTCTGGGGCTGTTGTATACTACCACTGGGGCTGCTGTATATACCTCTGGGGCTGCTGTATACTACCACTGGGGCTGCTGCTATATATACCACTGGGGAGGCTGCTGTAACACTGATGGGGCCTGTATATACCATTGGGGAGGCAGCTGTATACCACACTGCTGGGGGCTGTATACTACCACTGGGGAGGCCTGTATACCACTGGGGGGGCCTGTATACCACACTGCTGGGGGCTGTATACCTGTGCTGGGGTCCACCCTCAGCTTATACACGAGTCAATAGGTTTTCCCAGATTTTGGGGGCAAAAGTAGGGGGGTCGGCTTATACACGGGTCGGCTTATACACGAGTATATACGGTATATTATTATTTTTATCCTTTATTTGCAAAATTTTAGTTTTGGACCTTTCTTTTTTTTGCTTTTTTTGTAAAACATTTAGAAGGTTTGTTTATATAGTGATAATAGTTGGATTTAGAATTTAAAATAAACTTTTCGTATTCATTTGTGATAGACTTAAATTCTAATCCAAGTTTTAGGATGTTCTTTTGGTTTTCATTTGTAGGTGAGTTCTCTATTTCCTTAATTTTGTTAATAATGTCCTCAGTATTTTTGAGTTTTTGTCTGTTGATTCTAGTATTTAACTGTATTAGAAAACCTCTGTCAACTGCCTTATGAGCTTGCCACAAGGTAGTGATGGATATATTTTCAGTATTATTATCCTTAAAATAATTTTTTAAGTCTGTTTGAATTTTTTGGCTGTGTTCTGGATGATTTATTATCATAAGTGTTGGCTCTCCAAGGTTTATTTATAAAATTACTTGAAATTAACCCCTTTGCCAGCCAATCTGTCTTCACAATAATGAATAGGCCATTTTTTGCAATTATAACATGACTCATAATATGAGGTTATATCAGTAGAACACTTCAACGGATCCCCGTTATTCCAGGAAAGTGGACATATTGGAGTTCCCTGCGGCAGTATGTGCAAACTTCGTCAAGAACAACAGGAAACATCTGACCTTTGTAATTGTACAAAGTATTACGTTTTGTTTTACTGTGGTATCCAACACTTATTTTATGCAATAAAATGCAAATTAATTATGTATAAATCATACAATGGGATTTTCTGGACTTTTTAGATTCTGTGTTTCACAGTTGACGGTTACTTACAATAAAAATTACAAACCAATCCATTCTTTGTAGGTGGGGAAACTTGTAAAATTGAAAGTGTATCAAATACTTATTTTCCCCACTGTATATGACTGTCCAATTTTTTGATGTGAATTAATCATATAAAGTATTTTGGAAAGTTTAAATGTAATATACTATCATCAGTAATATTTTCACATAAATGTGTATTTTTTAATAAAATTTAAGCATGGACTAGTTTATCTGAATTTGAAAGTAATCATAGCTTCTAAAGTATAGATAATTCATCTGCTCACTGTATAATATTAATCTTATTCTGTTTCCCCGATCATATTTTTGCTATTGTTCTATTTAGACACCTCTATGCTATTTAATGGACTGACCTTTGCTTCACTTCATCTGTATTAAGATTGATTCTTATATTAAATGTTTTTAAAATAGACATAAAATCTTTAGCAAAATCTCTTTATTTCCTTTCCTTCTAATTCAGAAAATATAATGAATACAATACTGGAGCTTTCTGAATAGACCAGACATGGATGGTTGAATTACTCTTAAGGATGTCACCAGGAGAATATTACATTACAGTTTCATTATCTGGTATCAATATACAAAGATATTAGCAACCTGCTTAAGGGTATCAATGGAAACTTCATTGCTTTAGATAATTCTGTCAATATCTACTATTCTTTTGGGTTTAATATGAAATCTGTGTGTTGGTTCTCATTCTTTTCTTTAAAGCCATGAAAGTCATACATTTTATGAGCTATATCATTTTCATACAGCTGCCTGCAACAGTTTGGTGTAGGAGAAACCATGAAAAAGTTACATTTACGTTTTAAACATCCATGTACTTGTTTCAAAAGGAACCAACTTGCAGAAATTGAATGTCTCTTATGCCATTCTTTACATTAGCTGTTCTGCATATTAGATCCTAAGAACACCTTAGTGTTTACTATTTCAACCTGATATGCAAATCTTCATCAGTTCTTTGCTGCAAATCCTCCTTGGTTGTGTCCATGAAGTAGCTGCTATCTGGGTAGACAATGAGCCAGGTGAAAATTAAACCCTTTTCAAATCTAATGCTGGGTTGCATTTGCCTTCATTTGCGTTTCTATGCGTTTTTACGGCTAAAAACGCATGCGTTTTTTGGCCCATAGGGTTTAATAGAAACGCATGCAAAAATGCATGTCATTTTCAGCAAATGCAAAAACGCATGCGTTTTTGCAAACGCAGCCTAAAACGTGTTCTGCAACATTTTGGCCTGCGTTTGCAAAAACGCAAGTATTTTTGCGTTTGCAGAAAATGACATGCGTTTTTACATGCGTTTTTGCATGCGTTTCCATTAAACCCTATGGTGCCAAAAAAACATGCGTAGGTAAAAACGCATAGAAACGCAAATGAAGGCAAACGCGACCGAGCATTAGATGTACAACAGGTCTTAGAGAAATGGTAACAATGAAAAAATCAACAGGCAGGTACAAAGACAAGAGTAAGACCAAGTGAAAAGAAAACCTTGTAATTAAAGACAGAATCAGTAGACAAAGGAGTGATTGTGGGTGCCGTTACATGCTACGATATCGCTTACGATATCATTGAACCGTCACGCTTTTGAGATCATTCAAACGACCTCGTTTGTGCATCATTGTGCGTAAACATACAATCTTGAAACGACAAATCGTTGGATCGATCATCAAAATTTGAGATCCTGACCTCAAATCCGTCGTTCATCGTCCAATTAACGTTCTGTCAACCTGCAACATTGTTAAGTGTGACACCTTTTTGAACGATGTTGTTCAAAATTCTCCTATTCTTGCCGCTTTGTAAAATCGTTCACTAAGTTGTTCACAAAGTAGCTGGCACGTTGCCAAATTTAACATCGTTAACAATATCCATGCGTGTGACACCACACTAACGATGTCGAAACGACATCGGTCATGTGACATCATTAGCTATGTTGTTCACTAGATTGGAGTGTGTGCCGGTACATTAAGGCAATCCAAAATTTAGTCCAAGTTATCTAGATAAGACAGTATAGAAATAGTTAACAAACTGGTTCAAGTAACATAACTAGTCATCAGCAAGCTAGCAGAACAAATACAAATAGCTGGCAAGAAGGCAAGATAAAAAGGGAATGTTTAAATAGGGAATTGTCGTCTGCCATTGGGCACCATTTACCAACTTGCAGTTGGTCAGTCGACAAGACCTAATTTATATTGAATAAAATATTGATAAGAACATTAATTATAATTAAAGACTCGGCAATGCCGTCACCAGCGCTCCCTCCAAAGTGAGTAGCATTTGCTGAATCAGTGATTTTGCACATTTACTCAGCAGAGGCGGACAACACTGAAGTGGGGTCATGGACTTTCTAACACCTTCATTTTAAATAGATTTTCACATGGCAGAAATGTTGAAAACCAATGTTTTAAACCTAATTAAAGCAGCCCACTCTATAATTAGCCAGTGACAGCAATATCAGCTGCTAATTACTTTTTTTGAATGCTAAAAATTGCAACACATGTAATTGGGGCTCTGGAGATTGCATTTTAAAAAGCATGAGCTTCTTAAGGCCAAAGAAAGCATAATAACTAAGCAACTGTTCCTTACCCCTTAAATCATTAGCACATCCAAGTATGATTGTATTGGTGATCACATATCGATAGGACTAAATCAGGGATCTGCTCCCTGACATGTGCCAGATATAGACTAAATTAAACAGCCAACATTTGTCTCTAAAAGCTGCAACCGGATCTCCTTCTCCTAATGTTAAATATTTAAACTCCACTGACAATCTTGCATGGCATCGATTAAATGGAAAGTATTCAGGTGCTTGCATGCATTCGCTCCTTCCGGTGCTCACTGAAACAATCATCAGGCAATGATGGGTTAGGCTGGCTTCACATCACGGCAACATCAGGTCCGCGGCTGCCCGGTGTGAACCAGACAGCCCTAGACCCGATTTTGAAACAGAACTGGAGGGCAAATATGCCCTCCGGTCTGGTTTGCAGCTGGATTCAGCCGTGCGCAGCTGCAGCTGCTGAAATTCCAAGGTCGTGGCTAGCGGAGAGCTAGCCACGGTCCTGAAATCTCTGTAGGGGACAGCTTCTGGTGCTAAAGTTTAGCAGCACTCACTGCTAAACTCCAGCAGCTAGCGTCCAGCTCCCAGATGCGATTTTTTGTCGGATCTGGCATGGCCATAGACAGCAATGTTAGGAGGTGCCGGATCGCGCCGGATCTGGCCAAAATGGACAGATGGAAACCAGATGGCAAATAGCTGCCATCCGGCCCCATAGGGCTGCATTAGTGCAAAATCGGGTCCAGGGCTGTCAGGTTCATACTGGACAGCCATGGACCTGATCTTGCCGTGGTGTGAAGCCAGCCTTATTGTTTCAGTCAGGGGCCTGCTGAAGGCCTCTGTCACTTTCATCCTGATCATCTACTGAAGCTCAACTATATGCCGAGATTCAAGTGATACTGGGATTTACGCTACATACTGCAATAACATAATATTGTAGTACATAATGTAAGAGATCAGACTATTGAACGTTCAATCCTCCATCAGGATTAGAAAAAAAAGAGTTTTAAAAATATCTAAAAACTATATAAATGTACATCTCCTTTTCCCCATTAACAATTAAGAAATTCAAAATAATATAAACTAAATTTGTTTAATTTCACAAGGTTTATAAAATGTTTGATATATCAGAATATAATGTTAATCAACCTGATCAATAAATGCCATAATTCAAAGCAAAATAGGAACATTTCAGAATTACATTTTTTTGTCATTAGTCCTCCCTAAAAGTATGCAATAAAAATAGATATTAAAATAATGTACACACCAAATTTGTATCAATAAAATTGGCAGTTTGTCATGCAAAAAAATAACCATCACCCAGCTCAATTGATGAAAAAATAAAAATGTTACAGGTCTTGGAAATGGAAACAAACCCAAATTTTGCTATACAAACGTCTGAGTTTTGTTGACTTCATTTAAATGGAAAGAAATATCTGTACAAGTTTTGTTTTCTTGATAGTCATATTTTCCTTAAGAATTATGAATTAATGTAATTTTTAAAATATAATGCATGCTATAAATTCAAAATCCCAAAAATCTTGTTAGAACATCCATTTTTCATTATATTGAAATACTTTAATTTTTGTCACATATCCTAGTACATTGAATAATAGAATAAATGCTGTACTTCAAAGCTATAACTCCTCTTGTAAAACACAGCCTTTCTTATGGCAATGTTGATTGAAAAACAAAATGAAAACTGTCCGCAAAGGGAAGGAAAAATTATTGTTACAGACAGACTAGCCTTATTCTAAATAAAAATTATTTATAGAGGTATTTTTAATTAACCCATTTGCTGGTAAGATGTGCATTGATCTCCAAGTCAAAGGTCCCCTAACCACTTGTCTGCCTACTTCAAATAGAAATGGATGATGTGAGATGGTCACATGTGCACCCACCTCTTTATTTGTTCTCCACCCATATGTGTCAGCTGCCACTTCAATTGCAGGAAGAATTGAAGCTCCCCAAAGGTGGTATTTCACATTTATTGTTCAATTATAGTGTATCCACTAATTAGGAATTTGCAGTAGAAGTAAACAAGAAGGAACTCTCCGGTAAAGTTTAATCCTTTAATCAAGTGACAGTTTCACGGAGACATACAGGTGTTGGCAGTGAAGAGGGAGGGTATGCAGGAGACACAGGATGATGGCACTGTTTTAGACCTGACTGTTGCTTCAACCGATGAAGTTTACATTTATTGGTCATTGGTGTATCCCGTAATTATGCTATAAATGTTTACTGTCACTTCAATAAACTCAAAGGAGACTATACTTAGATAAAGTATTATATCTTAAGTTTAAACAAATTACCTTACCTTTTATTCATAAGTGTCTCAATCAAAAGAAAGCTGCAGTCATATATGTAGATGGGTACTTTATTTTCTAATGGTGGTGTTTAGACCTTTTTGTTGTTTGAGTAATATTCTGAGCTCTAGGAGTGTCTAGCCAGAAGGATGAACTATCGGTAATGTTGATCAAGGATATCCAATTAGTAAGATCATTTTGTTAGAAATCAAAATTTAATATCTCAAAGAGTTTGATAATTTTGTGTGATCTTTGAGGATGCATGTAGACTATTTGATGACACTGTTTTATAAAAGGGTTTTCTAAATATTGAGAATCATCTATAAAATAAGGGATAACATACTGGTCAATGACGGTTTAACCATTTAGTTTCCCAACAGTCCCAAGAACAGACCTCATTAGAGCCTTAGAGGGGGTTAAACTTGCATATGTGCATTCAGTTTCTAAGGGTCTTTTAGTGGAAGCAAAGGATAACGTTTAGGTATTTCAAAACGTCTCATAGACAATGGAATGGGAGTAGAGTTACTTATGCTCAACCACCACTCTATTCAGACAGGTCTTATCAATCTCAAGAACACGATTTGCTAAGGGTCTTACCAGTCGGACTCTTTATGATATATCTTTTAGCCTTTGAAAACCCCTGTAACTAACTACCTTAACGGGAACCTGTCACCTAGAATTAGCCCCCCAGCCTATCAATACCTGTCCCTGCATCTTCCTATTTGTATTCTAGTTATCCCTCTCTGTCCTAAATCAGTCTGGGGAAAGTGTAATAATTTGTTTTTTGCACTTACTATAATGAGGCTGCAGCTCCCCTCAATAACTGCACTGTGTGTCCTCTCTGTGTCATTTTCACCGCCTCCTCCTCTCTTTTTCACGGCCTGATAGGCGTGAAACTGCATTTTGATGAGCCTGCCTCGGAGCCATTAGAGAACTCGCTGGTATGACGCAAATCGCGTCATTTCTGGCACTGCAGGGATCGATACACCCTTTGTGTGTATCAACAGACCTCAAGTGGCACATTGCAACTGTGCGAGGTGTACATTACTACAGCATCAAACCCAACTACAGCGTCACGGACTACGAGGAGCTGCAGCTCGCGTTTGATGCTGTAGTAATGTACACCTCACGCATGCGCAATTGTCTGTCGATACCCCAAAGGGTGTATCGATGTCAGCAGTGCTGGAAATGACTTGATTTGCGTCGTACCGGCAAGTCCTCCCATAGCTCCAAGGCAGGCTCATCAAAATGCAGTTTCACACCCGTCGGGGCGTGAAAAAGAGCGAAGGAGGCAGCGAAAATGATCCAGAGAGGACACCTAGTGCAGCTATTGAGGGGAGCCACAGCCTCATTATAGTAAGTGCAAAAAACAAATTATTACGCTTTCCCCAGACTGATTTAGGACAGAGAGGGATAGCTCGAATACTAATAGGAAGATGCAGGGACAGGTATTGATAGGCTGGGGGGGCTAATTCTAGGTGACAGGTTCCTTTTAAAGGTAATCTGTCACCACATTAGACCTATCTAAAGTAATAATATAGGCATATAGGTTATAGAATGCTGAACATAATCAGACCTGTTTGCCTTATATCAAATACCTTGTTGTAGAGAAATTATCTTTTAACACTTTATATAAACGAGCTGTTCCAAGCTATGGGGTGAATTTTGTGCAGAAGATAACTCCACCCCCAGGGCTTATTCTAAATAGAAGAGGGAGTTACCAGTGTGAGACAAGTAACTGACAAAGAACAGGAGTAGTAAACTTTGATTTCTTGCTAACACCCTTTTTTGCAGCCCACTGAGATCTGCTGTTTTGCAACAATATTGCAGTACTGTCTGCTTGTGAGATGGAAGTGGAAGCTGAGAGGAACCTGTAGGTGTGTGGGTATAATCACACATAACTCTAAGGTGAGATCAGGAGGGCAGAGAGCAGCCATCACACATCATACTGGTAACTCCTCCTTTAACTTATAATAAGCCATGGAGGAAGAGGTATCTTCCAGGCAGCATCCACCCCATATTCCAGAACAGCACATTTATACAGGGAGGGCCATTTATATGGATGCACCTAAATAAATTGGGAATGGTTGGTGATATCAACTTCCTGTTTGTGGCACATTAGTATATGGGAGGGGGAAAACGTTTCCAGATGGGTGGTGACCTTGGCAGCCATTTTGAAGTTGGCCATTTTGGATCCAACTTTATTTTTTTCAATGTGAAGAGAGTCATGTGACACTTCAAACCCATTGAGAATTTCATAAGAAAATCAATGGTGTGCTTGGTTTTAACATAACTTTATTCTTCCATGAGTTATTTACAAGTTTATGACCACTTATAAAATATGTTCAAAGTGCTGCCCATTGTGTTGGATTGAAGAAATGCTAGCACAGGCTTCCAGTATGTGTTGTTTCAGATGTTGGAACACAAAAATTGATGGTATGGTGTGGTATATGTGGTACAAAGATAGTGGCGCCATTCTTCATTATTGGAAACCTCAATGCCACTGAATATCTGAATCTAGTAGCAATTTTAGATATCCAGTGGCGTAGCATTGAGGTTCCCATTGATGAAGAATGGCCCCACTATCTTTGTACCCCATATACCACACCATACCATCAATTTTTGTGTTCCAACAGTCTTGGAGGGATCTATCCACTGTGGGTTAGTGTCAGACCAATAGTGGTGGTTTTGTCTGTTAACTTCACCATTCACAAAAAAGTTTGCCTCATCACTCATCTGAAGACAATTGTCTATGCTGTGAATATACGAGATGTGCAGCATCTGATACAATGGAGCCTGTGCTAGCATTATTTCTGTGGTGTTGCTATTAGTGTGTCAAGAGCGGGAGAAGAGGGTTGTATTCATAATCCAACATAATGGGCAGCACTTTGAACACATTTTATAAGTGGTCATAAACTTGTAAATAACTCATAAAAGAATAAAGTTAAGTTAAAACAAAGCACACCATTGTTTTTCTTATGAAATTCTCAATACGTTTGATGTGTCACATGACCCTCATCTCATTGGAAAAAATAAAGTTGGATCCAAAATGGCCGACTTCAAAATGGCTGCCATGGTCACCACCCATCTTCCATCTGGAAAGGTTTTCCCCCTCCCATATACTAATGTGCCACAAACAGGAAGTTAATAGTAAGAGAGGTATGATAGAGGTCTCTAGAGCGCTTCAACAAAGGAACATGTTATTTAAAGGTTTACACGCAAACCTGTTTATTAGAGACTCTGAACACCACAATGCATTTCAAAAGCTAACCTGAGGAAGACAGCACTATAGCTGTCGAAACGCGTTGTAGCATTCAGAGTCTCTAATAAACAGGTTTGTGTGTAAACCTTTAAATAACATGTCCCTTTGTTGAAGCACTCTAGAGACCGCTATCATACCTCTCTTACTATTATATTACTCCACTTGTGGGACAGTGGTAGGAGCAGCTCAGAACATCTCACTACATGCCAGGTTTAAGGACCTGCGGTGATGCGAAACACCACACGCCCTCATGTGGTCACGTGACCGGACCTTGTGATTGGGATCCAGGAAGCACTCGAGCATGGCGGCAGATCTCTCCCTCACCTTAACACTTATATCAAAGTTGTGAAGAGGTTCACAACCAACTGAGGTGAGCAGGCTCTACACCCTCTATACCACACACTCACTAGACCACCAGGTTCAACTCATGGGCGCTTTATTTTCTTTTAATCACATACAAACAGGAAGTTGATATCACCAACTATTCCCATTTTATTTAGGTGCATCCATATAAATGGTCCTCCCTGTATAAAATGATAAAAGATAATTTATTCACAACAAGGCATCTGATATGAGACAGACAGTTATGATTATTTTGAGCATTCTATAACTTGTACTGTATGTCCATATGAATAGTTTAAATAGATCAAATGTGGTGAAAGATTCCCTTTAACAAACATACAAGTGTAATCCTCAGTAATATCTTTTTAGCTCATTGCATTGACTTTGTAAGGACATTATCATCTTAAAGAGGACCTGTCACCCCCCTGCTGCATAGCAATCTAAATGCAGTACTGAATGCAGCATGTCTGCTGCATTCAGGGAAGGGGTCCCCATGTGCTTGTGTGCTGTGTACCCCGAGATATATAAAAATGTAAAACATATGGTCAGAAGCCATGGAGGCAGTCACTGTGGCTGGGGTGAGCTTGATTAACTGTGGCCATTCCATCCCCCACTGCCTCTCTGCGTTGCTTCTGCTGTGATGTTTATGCTTTGTCAGAGCAGGACTCTGGAGCTGACTTCAGGACAAATGATTTACATGCTGTGAGTGACAGAGAGGAGGAGAGGTGGAGGGCAGAGCCAGCACAGCAGAAGCAGCAGAGAGAGGCAGGGCCATAGATGAATCTTTTTACAATATCACACCCATCGGGGCATGATAAAGGATAATGGAGGCTGCAAACCAACACGCCCAGTGGGACTATTGCATATAGCCCCCACTTCATTATCATCTTAATGAGTAAGTATAAAAACATTTTTTACAACATTGAAAACAAGAATTTAGCAGAGAGAGGGATAGTTATAATGGTAATAGGAAGGTGCAGGGACATGTGTTGATAGGTTAGGTGGCTTTTAGGAGGTAACAGGTTATTTTTAACAATCCTACGGCCTGGACATTCTTAAATAATGTATGAAAGCCCATGTCATATTGAGAAGTCATGACTATTATCTTTACAACTTGCTGTTTTAGTTTTTGCTGGTACTCTCAACCTTGACATTGATGTGGCCTGCATAGTCATACAAGAACAGCTTGAAATAAAAGAAAGCACTTTCTGTCTATACATACCAAATAATTATGAGCTAATGCATTAGATAAGAGTAAAGCTCCTTGTTGGTCAAGGTTGTGCTGTTTTTTTAAACATGAATTAGAAAAGTACTTCAAGTAAGAGTGAACATTCAAATCTAACAATGGCCGATAGCTCTAAGGAAAATATTCAGTTCTTTTATAACAATGTATAGAAAATAATAAAAACATCATTGCACTTAAACTTTTTTCAAATTTTTCATGTAGTTACATATGATGTATAAAGAACTTTGAGTATTTTATGTATTTCTATGTATAGGCTACACTTAGGCTTTGTTAAAATTTTGTACATTCAGCCAAATGCATACATGGGCTTTGATGGACATGACATATGACAATGACTATATTTTGCCATTCTATCAGCTGGTATGCATTGTCAAACTGATTTTTTTAGTTGAATTAGAAAATTTAGTCAGAAACACTTTACATGGCAGACGTAGTTCACCAAATATATATATTGTGTGGTATACATTTTTTAACTTAGGAGAAGTACATATATTTCTTTATAACATAAGATTTATAATGGTTGCTTACATTAAAGATCACGCATGCCAATCACAGTAATGCCATTATCAAAGATGAATATAGCATTACAAAGCTGGCAAGTAATCCCAGCATGTTTATTGGCTGAAAATCAGTCAGGAAACATTACCGTATTTTTCGCACTATAAGGCGCACTGGATTATAAGGCGCACCCTCAAAAAATGACTTTTAAACTGTCTTGGTCCATATATAAGGCGCACCGGATTATAAGGCGCACCATATTACCATAAAAAAAAAAAAAGCTCAGACTCCAGTATCCCTGTGTAGCCTCCCATCACCCTCCAGCATCCCTCTGTAGCACCCCACCACCCTCCAGTATCCCTGTGTAGCCTCCCATCACCCTCCAGCATCCCTGTGTAGCCTCCCATCACCCTCCAGCATCCCTCTGTAGCTCCCCACCACCCTCCAGTATCCCTGTGTAGCCTCCCATCACCCTCCAGCATCCCTGTGTAGCCTCCCATCACCCTCCAGCATCCCTCTGTAGCTCCCCACCACCCTCCAGTATCCCTGTGTAGCCTCCCATCACCCTCCAGCATCCCTGTGTAGCCTCCCATCACCCTCCAGCATCCCTCTGTAGCTCCCCACCACCCTCCAGTATCCCTGTGTAGCCTCCCATCACCCTCCAGCATTCCTCTGTAGCTCCCCACCACCCTCCAGTATCCCTGTGTAGCCTCCCATCACCCTCCAGCACCCCACACAGTCAGACACACACACACTCAGACACACACACATACACACACATACACACTCAGACACACTCAGACACACTCACACACACACAAACTGATTTTTACTTTTTATACCGGTACTTTTGCTTACTGTACTGTGTGGCAAGGCACTCTCAGCGCTGGAGCCCTCAGCAAATCACAGCGCTGGAGCCCTCAGCCAATCACAGCGCTGGAGCCCACAGCCAATCACAGCGCTGGAGCCCACAGCCAATCACAGCGCTGGAGCCCTCAGCCAATCAGAGGCTTGTGGGCTGACGTCAGCTGGCCTCGGATTGGCTCAAGTCTCCTGGGCGGAGCTGTGATTGGCTGATGGGCTCCTGGGCTCCTGGGCTGTGAGCGCGCGTGATACAGCGGCGGCACCGGACACCAGACAGCGGGGACGGCGGCTGGTGATCGCGTCCCCGCACAGTGATGGAGGCAGGCACCGGCACCAGCATGGATGGCGGGGACGGCGGCTGGTGATCGCGTCCCCGCACAGTGATGCGAGGCAGGCACCGGCACCAGCATGGATGGCGGGGACAGCGGCTGGTGATCGCGCCCCTGCACAGCGATGCCAGGCAGGCACCGGACAAAGGGGGATGGCGGGGACGGAGGATATTGCGGCACAAAGGTATGCCTTATTTTCTGGGGGGTGCCAAATATTTGCAGGCAAATGGCACCCCCTTAGCACTCTGGGAAAAATCCGTATATAAGGCACACTGCACTATAAGGCGCACCTATGATTTCTGGGAAAATCTTAGTCTTTTAGGTGCGCCTTATAGTGCGGAAAATACGGTATTTTCGGCTTATTCAAATATCTCGAGTAAAATTGAAAACAATCAGAGAATAATGAGTATTGCGAATACTGTATTAGTCGTGTGAGTAGCTAATAGTAATGAGTATACTTGCTCACTAGTGATGGTGTCATCTGTAACACTTCTTGACAAATAATGCACCTATGCAAAGCCTCTCTTTACTTCACTAAAGCTTCCTGATGACAAAAAACATTCTTGGGTTGTCCCACATTGTTACTTAAAGGGGAACTCCAGTGAGAGAAAACATTTTAGATCAGTTCCTGCCCTGCTACATGATGAAGCAGAACAGTACACTACAGTTCTAGCATCTATAGATCTCTTATAAATTGATAAAATCAAACCTGCTCCTCTGCTCTGGCCCCCACTTCATGGAACCCAGAATCTTCAACATGAGACCTTCATGTAAGAGCAAAAAGCAGGAGGTGTGTCGGGGCATGGATGGTGGGAGCTGCAGGATCAGCCTACATTCCAGTGAGCAGTAATGATGATGATCCATTGAAAGTTGGAGAGATAAGAAGATACCATGTTCCTATGGGGAAGGGGAGACCATGCAGAGCTGAATCGATCAATGTAATGATTTGCCTCTGCTTGTGTCCTCACAATACCAATACACATTATGCATCATCATACAGCAGAGGATCACAGAATGTATCTGTATCTGCTTGGTGACATGATGCTATATGAAGCCTGTACCCCCTGTCACAAAGGATGGTATATCAGGGGCTGGATTGTATGTGCTAGCATGAGGCTGGTGGCCACACACCCTGCCATGCCCCCTCCCTATACAAAATTGTGAGGGGGCATGAATGTAGGCTGATCCTAGAGCTCCCAGCATCCATGCCTCTGACACACCTCCTCTTTTCTGCTCCTAGATGAAGCTGACATGCAGAAATCTAGGCCTCCATGAGGGAGGGGGGAGATAAAAGGAGCAGGTATGATTTTATAGATTTATAAGAGATCTATAGATCTAAAACTGCTCTGCTTCATCATGTAGCAGGGCAGGAACTGTACTAAAAAGTTTCCTCTTATTGGAGTTCCCCTCTAAATAGGGGATATATAATCAATAGCAATTTACACTGAGCATTTCTGACCACCTGATGTCCCTCCAAAAATTCAGTTTGGAGGCTGGCTGATGCTCCTGGAAAACTAAGGTGACTGCTGACATTGGCTATGGGCATCATTGCTAAGGTGTGCGGTATATCAAATAAAGTAGATATCAGTTTAAACCGAGTCTGTTGTCACTTCATAGTAGGATTGCTGCTGTACTTCCAGCTTGGTACTACTGCAGTGCTTCCAGCTTGGGACTAATCTGGAAGATAATTCATACTGCACTGCAGATCTACAGGAGAAAGGGGGTGCAATTTATTGTAAAGGGCCCACTGTGGACCCTCCCAAATGAGTGAGTGAGGGTCCTCCAATATGTTAAAATGAGGGCACTCTCAAATGTATAGAGGAGGGCCCTTCCAAATGTATATATGACCTTCAGTGTCATAAACCATCGCTTTATTATGTCATTATTCTTGACAGTGGGGCATGGCAAAAATAAGGCCATTGCCCAACTGTAGAACTATGGAATTCCTGGACCTACCTAAAGTAATGGTAGAGAATCAACTGCGTGCCCCCCCAAATGAGTAAAGAATTTTGCATTCTTCTGTAACACTTTCATCCCCAAAATGCTTCTGAGGAGTGAAAAAACATCCTGACAGCAATTATGAATAGTTGAAAAAGAGCATTTTTTTTAAAGTGTTTTCCAAAATATGAAGTCATTGCAAAAGTGAATCTGGTCATGTAATTACTTAAGTGTTAATTTTGATAATTTATAAGGCCTCTAAATTCATACACCAGCATATAATGCAAATAAACCCTGAAATTAAATCATGCCCCTTAATGTACTTAAAGCGAACCTGTCACCCCCCCGGGCATCAAAAGCTCTAATAGCCACCTTCTGCAGCACTAAGGCTGCATTCTGAGAAGGTGCCTATAGGCTTTTGATGCCCTTTCTAGTATGAAATATTAAGTTAGGTAAATGCTCACTCATCAGAAGATCGAAGACCGGGAGGCGGGGTTTCACGCTCCTCCGGCCCGCCCCCTCTTGTCAGTCATTGTGCGCGCCTGCTGCTGTCTCCCCTCAGTGTGGAAAATGAACGCGCGTCTCCATTCTCCTGTATGGAGCCGCGCATGCTCTGTGCGCCCGGTGTCCAGGAAGTCGACACCGGGCGCACAGCGCATGCGCGGCTCCGTGCAGGAGAACGGAGACGCGCGTTCATTTTCCACACTGAGGGGAGGCAGCAGCAGGCGCGCACAATAACTGACAAGAGGGGG
Source organism: Allobates femoralis (assembly GCA_033576535.1). NCBI lineage: Eukaryota > Metazoa > Chordata > Amphibia > Anura > Aromobatidae > Allobates > Allobates femoralis. The sequence continues at coordinate 265,669,491 of JARQOC010000003.1, forward strand.
CGGGCCGGAGGAGCGTGAAACCCCGCCTCCCGGTCTTCGATCTTCTGAAGAGTGAGCATTTACCTAACTTAATATTTCATACTAGAAAGGGCATCAAAAGCCTATAGGCACCTTCTCAGAATGCAGCCTTAGTGCTGCAGAAGGTGGCTATTAGAGCTTTTGATGCCCGGGGGGGTGACAGGTTCGCTTTAAAGGGAATCTGTTAGGTCAAAAATCTATATTCAATTAGTTCTTTTATTTACATTTTTCCCCTATCATGTGTAAACTGTGCAAATAAAGAGATTAATTCCATCTGTCAATCAAAGTGAGTGATGACTTAATCCTCTGCTGCCCACTCCCCAAGGAAAGAATATTCATGCATTAATGCACAGCACGGAGGCAAGGTTCAGGAGAATACACTCCCATTGGGGGGTTCTGTATCCCTCCATCTCTGCTCTACTTGTATGCAGGAAACCAAGTGTTCAAATAAACAGAATCTCTCACAGACTGCACAGCTTCTGCTCAAAGAAACAAATGGAGAAGACTGCCATATCTAGATGAGCTATCAGATATGTGCCTGCCATCTCTCCCTCCCTCTCCTCATCCGAAACACTGTGCAGGACAACAAAATGAAAATGAAATTGGTATTTAGGCACAGAGCAATGGGGGAAGGGAGGAGATGGGTGCTTGAGAAGGAGTGAATTATAATAGAACATTTACATACTGTGGACTATTCACTAGTCCGGTCAAATGCTTTTACTGCTGAAGATAGCTGCCTGCTGGGTGTAAAGATCATTATAGCAAGAGGTAAGAAGGTAAGAAGCCAAGATAGCCACAAAAACACCTTTGCTCCAAGCCTCTCTTTTGGTTTCACTTGAGGTGAGTCCGATTCAACCAACGATGGTGCCAGTACATCAGCAGCTGCTTCCTGTTTTTTAGAGAATCCAAGAACTGGCATGGTCTGAGTGGCCACAGGGGTGGTAGGAAACACGGGAAGCAGAGGAGGACCACCACCGGTGATGAGATCCAAAACAAGGAGGAACGACAGAAGGGGAAACCATTAGTGGTAAAAATGTCTCTAACTGATAAACAATTGGAGGTGCTATCTAGGGGACTATCATGTTGTCCAACAGGTAGCACTAATTGGTTCGAACTTGATAATGATATTTACCTGTTTACACAAAGGTTAAGATTGGCAACATTTTTTGCAGGTAAATAAGAGACATCTGATGATACACCAACTGACTGCCTATCTCTCAAGCAGGTGAATTCAGGAGAGGACCTACTGTGGTGCAGCTGGTTAAGCTGCACCAGGGCCCCAACTGGCTAGGGGGCCCCTCAAGCCTGCAGGGGGGCCCCCAGCCGACCCCGTGACACTGTGTCAGAGGAGAGAGGAGAGGAGGGTAACTGAGGGAAGCTTCCTGCTTTGCCTGGCTGATCCCTCCCCTCCTCTCCTTTGCCACCCAGGCTCCCAGGACTTCAAAGCGCGGCTCGGCGCACCAGGTAGGAGCCACATCACCCACAGCAAACCCCCCCCCGCGCCTCGCCGACTGCCAAAAGCGCACCCACAGCCCCGTTCCCCACCCACCGCGCCACACTGACGTACTGCACCAGGACCCTCCAGGGTCAAGGTCCGCCACTGGGTGAATTTATATAACAACAGTAATTTTGAACCGCCGACTCAAGATCCTGTTGTTGAGGCATTTTCTAAATTGGTAAAAAATGATCTCTTTAAATTAAGGAAAAAAAATCACTATAAAGCCCGCCAATAAAGGTGGGGAGATTGTGGTGATGGACACCGTTCAATATCGCCTTGAAATTCCAGGAGGAGTTAAGAGGTTTTATTGATGAAGCATTATACAATGAGATTGTGGATAAAGTATTAGCGGAATACCTAATGGTGAGTCATCCTGTAAACCCACTTCTATATACCATTCCGATGATCCCCAAGGATCTGCGGAATACACCCAGACGTCCAATAGTTTCAGGTAGGGGTTCCTTATCCAATAGAGTGGCAATCTTTTTGGATCAGTTATTACGTAAATTTTCAGAATTAGCTCCATCATACACAAGTGATACCAGCGATTTCATTAAGTCATTGGAGGGCGTACAGGTGAATGATCCTACCTAACTGGTGTCATTTGATGTGGCATCTCTGTATACCTCGATCCAGCATGATAAGGGACTGTATTCTATTGATAAGACGCTTGCTGCCTTTGACATGCCTCCAGACTGTGCACGGGTCACCCTGGCACTGATGGAATTCGTCCTGTAGAGAAATTATTTTCTTTTTGGGGATGAATACTACCTGCAGTGCTGTGGGACAGCCATTGGGTCCAATGTAGCCCCTACATATGCTAACATCTACATGCCTGTCCTGGAGGGTGAGCACGTGTACACGTCAGATTTGTGGAGACACGTCAGGGGTTGGCAACGTTATATCGATGACATATTTTTTGTGTGGGACGATGGTGAGGCTGAATTGAGGGCTTTTTTTAGTTTTTGAATGGAGTAGTCACGGTGTAGTGAGAATGCTGATGAGGGAATGGCAGGTATGGGCAGGGTAACCAGGTAAGACTAGTCTGACCCTAGTCTAGGAACCCTGAATGGCCCTGATCCTGAAGGTATCTCTAAAGATGAGAAGGTTTGGGCCTCCAGCCTCTCCCTAAAACTCCTCCACCAGCCCTGCGCTGTTCCCCCCTCACCTCCCTCCACATAACTGGGATACAAAAACTCCAAAGGAAAGGATTTCAGCAACACAAACACACAGGTCAGCACAGCACGGCTTCCAGGCACAAAGCGAAACTCTATCAGCAGCACCACCTGGTGGAAAGAGAGGCTGCTTAAAGGCTAGGGGGGAGGGGAGTTCAGGTGAGTCACACATTAACCCCTCAACCAACAGTTGAACCTAATAGTGAATGCAGTTTCTGGAGCATAACACTGGAGGCCAGGACCTTCACAACTATCAACCATGCAGCTCTTAAAGACAAACATACACAGCAGCATCCAGCTAAGAGCGTGACAGGAATGCGCCCAGAACTTAAATTTATTATGGATTGTTCACAAGTGAAGATGTAGTTTTTAGACACGATGGTATATAAACATGAAGGGGTCATGGATACCGACCTATTTGTGAAGGAAACTGATTGTAACAGCACACTGCACCTCTCTAGTGAACATCCAAGGGTCATGGTACAATCCTTGCCGTGGAGTCAATTACTCCAGGTAAGGAGAGTAGTCTCTAATGAAAGGATCATCAACCAGAGACTAGATGAGATGTGTGATAGATTTCTTAAAAAGGATTAGCCTGGTGATAAGATAAAGAGTTTTAAAGAGCATGCTTTGAATCTAAAAAGAGAAAACTTGTTGATTCAAAAAGAGAGGGTACGGAAGGAGAAAAGAATACCTTTGGTTACCACCTACACAAGTTGAAGTTGGGAGATTAAAAACATTGTTAAGAAGCGCTTGGCGCTTTTCAGTAAAGGACATGAGAAAATTGAGGTATTCAAGGCTCCACCTCTATTTTCATATAGTAGAAATTGCAATCTTAAGGATATCTTTTAAATCGAATGTGGGTAGTTCTAAAAGGGGTCTACACCTCACTCTTAGTCACCAAGCCTGAGAAATTTCCCATGTCTTGGGTACGCAAGCTGCGGGAATATGATTAAGGGGCGAGAATTATTCACCCTCAATCTGGTAAAAAATATTTGATTAATACAATCAAGTACACATGTACTAGTAGCTATGTTGTTTACACAATTTGCTGTCCATGTGGTCTCCTCTATGTGGGGAAGACCACTATGGAGGCGAGATCAAGAATAAGTAAGCATAAGAGGACTATTAGGAATAATATGATTGAATTACCTGTACCCAGGCACTTTATAGAATTTGGGCATAATGTTAATCAATTGAGATATAAAATAATTGCTGATGTGCGCCCGATGAGAAGAGGGGTGGACAGGTTGGCGGTGTTAAAGCAGAAAGAGCTTAGGTGGATCTTTGAGCTCGATACCTTGAGCCCAAAGGGGTTGAATCTAGAGTACAATCAACGGGAGTGTCTACTCAGATAAACCGGTGGTTGACCTGTATTTGCTTTTGGTCTCTCTGCAAACTGTTTTTAATCATTTTTTTAACTTACCCTAGATAACATCCATGGAAGACTATATTGGGTGTGTGATAATCTGTTTTCATTCAGGCACAGATATCATTCCCTCTTTCTGCACTTTTGTCGATATAGATATTATTAGATCAATGTGAACACACATGAGGTAATACCTGATCACATTGTTTAGGTGATAGGAATATGGCTTAAAATGTTATGGTTATGGGATCTGTATATGATTACACTGTAAAGATTAATTATGTATAGGTGTAGGCATTTTAGGATATCCCAGTAAGATTGTGTTTCTAGAAAGGTAAAGATATGGATATTTAAGTAAATTGCTAGCATATCTGTTTGGGATTATCCAGTATGCCTGCAGTAGATTATACTCAATTATGTGGGATTACCCAGCATGCTTTCACTATACCATACGGTGTGATACTGGTCTGGGATGGATAGTTGATGGGGATTATATATTATATAACATACCTCATATTGGATATGAGTACAAAATTATGTGTGGAACATATGATATACTATATATATATCACTAACTGGATGGTTATCATAATAGTCCGAATGGACAGGGTGGTTATACTGTTTCACTATATTGTACTGCATATAATTTTGAGATTATAGATGCCAATAGGTTATATGATTTACTACATAATGGAGTTTTATGTCTATTATTATGAGGCCAGGTTCGTTTGTAGATCATATTGTATAATATATATGAATAGTTGAGTAGTTACTATAGTAGTCCAGATGGACATGGTTTATATACAATAATGTCCGATGCCATGGCTTAAAATAATATGAATATACACATAATGGAATAAGTTGAATGTTGAAAGAAAAACCTATATAGGGATATCTTTAAACTTTGAGCTGTAGTTTTTATAGATAAACATCGGAGGATCTGGAGGAGTGGCCGCAAAGATGATGAGGCGGTCACATGTGCGATACGGTCCATTGAGAGCTGGACACCGGCGCATGCGCACTGCATGGCTTGATTCTACCAAAGCCAGCGGGGACACCGCCGCCTGTGCGCTTGGAAACAGCGATGATTGGCCACACAAGATCAGATGACAATCCCGGATGGGAAGATCGCTATGGATATGCAGAATGCCTGATTCTGATTAGCTGAAGTGTTTGTTATGGAGGACTTTTTAGACACTATGGACTCGATCTAAGTGATATAATGGATTGACAGGTGATCAAAGAATATGAATTGAGAAAGGAGGAAACGCACATCCAAGGAAAAGTCTGTGAGGGTATTTTAATTGTGTGATTATATAATAAAAGACATTAATGATGTATAGATATAGCCGATTGGCTGTATTAGAGTAGGGGTGGAGTGTTGCACCATTTAAGGGTGATTTTTGTACTGCGTCTAATGCTTGAAAAAGATCTCTGATAGATCGAAACGTCGCATGGGAGAAGAATAATGGTGAAGTTTTGAATAATACCAACCGGTGAGGCGCTGTTTTTCTGATGTTTATGACTATATGATTTCCAAGATGGACTCCTTGGTAGATAATGTGCTCCCTAATTGTTGGTAACTTGTGTACCCATTTGAGGTAAGATGCTGTGACACTTTACTGTTTATTCACTAGTCCAGTCAAATGCTTTTACTGCTGAAGATAGCTGCATGCTGGGTGTGAAGTTGATTATAGCAAGAGAACCACAAAGGGTACAGTAACAATTTTTACTTATTCTGAAAGATATGTCTAGACATTATTCAAGGGTACTATAGTATCATACTGAAAAATGACAGAATCCCTCTAAAGAAACACTTCCACATTTTGTTTTTTCCTATTTCACAACTACAATGGTGCTTTAAATCTAAGTCCCGTTTGCTTAGTGTAATACTTTCCAGTGCTTTATAGAGCACATGGAGATCACAACTCAGTGCAAGTATATGAAAGCTTCATTCTGACTTCACTCTGGCTATCATAGATTAAATTGAATGCTTGATGTAAGTTCTGACTTTTGGCCAGTCAATAGTTATGATCACAAGATTGTGCTGAGGGACCTAAGCAATCCTAAAAAGAACAAAAATGTCAGAGGGGTAAACATAAGACTAAGTACAGGGACCTTAGATTAAAAGCACCACTGTGATAAAAAACAAAACAAAAAAAACAACACTGGAATGGTGATTTAGGACATCTGAACGGACTCCTAAATAAATTCAGCATTCTAATTTTTGAGACTTCAATCAAGTCCCCAGAATTACATTTGACCTCAAATCAGGCCCTAAAAGTATTTCATGCTCCTTATCTTACTCATATACGCAGGTCATCTTGAGAGCACTGTCTCTATGCCCATATGATTACCAACAGAAGATAGACTGTAATACAGTGCTATTGTCAGGATTTTGCTGTCTTTCTCCAGATTGGCTGACCCACCCCAAAGCCGTGGGGACTCGGATCCCAGGCGTTGATTACGGGGGATTGTCACGGGCAATCAATACCCGGGTCCGTGGCCCTGGTGGTCGTTTAAAAAGGGGTTGTAAAAATAAAAGGATATTGTGCTAAAGAGTTTGTGACGCCACCTACGATGTCTGGTGATGGCACCAGCGCTGCTGCAGATCTCCGGGGATGGTGGATGGGCAGCCTGATGGTGATGCTCCCTGTAGGTGGAGCGGGGTCCCCGGGGCAGTGATGTGGAATAGGATTTGGCACAGGGAGGTGGATCTGCAGGTGGGAAGTCTCTACAGCCTCTGGGTTAGACAGGATGTAAGAACTGAGACACACACTGGGAGTAGTTTTCTGTACCTTTACTGATGTTAAACCGTCACTGTCCGGGGTATACTCCAAGTGGTCGGGAAGCACTTCAGGATTTTCACAGCAAGTGATTTGTAAGGACTCCTTGTCCCTGTCTTACTTGTGTTGAAGTCCTGACCTGTGTAAAACCTGGCCTAGCCTCCTCTGTGTCTCTCACCTGTATGGTAGGTAGTAAGAACCTTCTATTGGCTGTCGCTCTCTTTCTCTCCTGCGGTTCCTGGCTCTTGTGTTAATTGCTGATACCGGTGTTTTCTGCTAGGCTAAGTGTTCCTTAGCAGACTCGGACTCCGGTGTCTGGGTTGCTTCCTGGGGTGAAGCGGTATTGTGCCTCTGCCCCTACTTTGTCTCTCACCTTTGCCTCCAACAGTCACTCTCGGGTTCCTCACTCTGGCTAGGATTTATCTGGTACGGGCCCAGCACAGCTCCGCTACCAGGTTGTCTTCACAGTACTGATCCGTACTGAATGGACTAACTCCGCCCCCTGCACCTGCATTTATAGGGGATCTTGCCTAAGGTAGCAAGTAGGGGTCCCCCTACAGGCCTGGGGTGGAAGATGCTGTGTATGTAAGGGCACCTTATGTGGAAATCCCTCAATGCACTAGGTGTTTCTGTGCTACCTGTACCACAGGGTGCCACATGACCACTAGTGGCTACTATTATTCATTTTGCTAAATTGTGCTGCAATTCCACTCCTTACCATTGCAGGCAGTTATTGTGTCCTGCAATCACCCTTTAGTAAGATGGATGATGTTGAACCTGTAAATTCATCTTGTTTTTTCTTTCGGCCTACTCAACCACATTATCTAAAGATGGGGAAGCAAAAAAGCACAATAGGGTCTTATCTTTTTTTGGGTTGAAAACAGTAGTGAATATCATTGCTAAACTGGACTGGTTGTGGGAACCACAACCAGTTTGTGCTTTTAATATAGCTGCTGCTGGATCCACATTCCATGTGTACTGTGGTGACGATACATAAATCCAAATGACAGTGCTTTTGCAATTGATTTATAGTTGAATGCCTGATAAAGGAGCAAGGATTGCTCTGAAACGCGTAGAACTAAAGCACCATTACCTACAGATATTGTGTGGTCATTGTCCATATACAGTTAGCATGGATTGCAAAAGCACCATCCTTTGGATTTTTAAACTTAACCACATGTCACCTTCACTCATTGTTTAAATACAAAAAAGGGGGGTTGGGGGAACAAGAGGCGCAATAGTGCCCTTATCACTAGACACTAAATTGGAAACTCAGTGAGCAACAGGGGTTCACTCACCTGATCCAGTTGTGTCACCCACAACTGGTTTGAAGACGTGTTAGGAATTATATCCTGATGGCTGCTGCTGGACCTTCACCGAACCACTCAGACGTGGAGAAGCATCAGATTACTTGGGAAAGGTGTTTTGCGATCCGCGCTGCCAGACTGACTCGCATCAAAGAAGACACTTGTAGATGAAGTGTTGATCAAATCCTTCTTTTATTCACCGACGCGTTTCGGTGCCCACCTGGCACCTTCATCAGAACCCTGTTCAGGGTCAATGATCCGAGTCTCATCTGAGAGACTCACAAGTAAGTAGGATAGTGTGTTTCCACCCTTACCTGGATTGTGTCCTCACCCTTTATTCCTGTGTCCAAGGACGTCTACAACTGCCTGCTGTTCTCTGCTCATGCCCTCTGGCCATCAGATTCCTGCAGTGTTCCACCAGTATCGTAACAGCTATACAGTATGTGGAGGGGTCTAGCTGTCTGTTCATTTTAATAACTTAGCTGGTCCTTTTTTCTGTATCTGCCTGTCAGTATTCCAGGTTTTCCAGCCTGCCGTTTGACAATATTGCCCTCAGTCAACATGGAGATCATTGTTTTGTTTGCCCTTCTTCCTGTCTCGTTTGCATAAAGACCTGGCTCAGGTGATCATTAATTGCTTGAGTAAACTGGTTCCTGGTCTGCTCCTGCTCAGCTGCTCTCCTTGATCCACTTACTTCCCTGGAGCTCTATGAGATCTTTGTCTTCCTACAGCTTCCTGTAGTGTGCTCCCTGTAGTGCCGCTGCTATCATCAGGCTTGGACGTCTTAAGTGTGCGTAAGCAACTTCCCAGTTATTACTTTATGTACTGTTTGCTCTCTGGAACTTGTGTTTACATTTCCTTCTCGGGACTGTGTTTTGAACTCCTCACCCGGTCATCCGGGTGTGGGGACCTTTTTTGCCACAGACTATATTCACCCGGTCATTCCGGTACAAGGACTTGTGCTATGGACTACATTCATCCGGATCTACATATTTTGGACTATTTGTTTATCGGACTGTTTTCGTAAGGACTGTGCTTGGCAGTATATTTTGGGGTCGTGTTATTTTTGTATGTTTATTTGCTGTGTTCTAAGTTCACATTGTTTGCTGTGTGTGTATAAATACTTTGCACCCAAGTACCCGTCTCTGCTCTTCATTGCCCTTAAGCGATCAGAATCCTCAAACCTATACAATAGTATTACACTGCCTCATCTATGATATAGGAAAGGTCTGGTTTAAGTATTAAAAACAGAAGTTAGCCAGCTCTTCATATCCTGCATTGGTCACATGCCAAAATAGCAAAGGCAGAACTGAGCCAAGCATAAGGTTAAAAGCAAGCCTGTTTACCCTGAACCTGGTGGAGATGAGGCTAGGGTCACATTTGCGGTTTTGTTTTAAAAAAATGGTCAAAACCGGATCCGGTTCCGCAGCCATAGGCTGCAATAGAAAAACCGGATTGCAATAAATGCAATCCGGATACCGCATCCGGTTTTGCAGCCTGCAGTAAAAATCATGCAGGCTGCATTTTTTAGAGCGGTTGAAAAACCATATCCGTTTTTTTAGAATGGGCGCCTATGACAACCGGATCCGCATTTCAGCATAGGACAGAGGTTGAGTGCTGGACTGAGAGAGAAGAGATAGATTAACCCTTGCAGGTGCAACCCCAAGTCACTTGCTGAGTAGTGGGTACGTGGCAGAAGGCATGGACAACTGTTTTAGCAGTGTCTTGGTCAGGAAAAGAGCGGATTCAAGTAATGTTTTTGAGCTGGAGTCAGCAGGCAGTGGCGAGTGCTTTGATGAGGGGCTTGAAGGAGAGCGAAGAGTCGAGGATTGCTGAAAATCCGATCTGTTAGGTAAGAGGAGATCCAAGAATGGGCTAGGTCAGTGATGCCAAGAGATTTTAAAATTTGAAGTAGGAGGGAGTGGTCGACTGTGTCGAAGGTGGCAGAAAGGTCGAAAAGGAGGAGGACGGACGGAGTCGTGTCGCTTGCTCTTGGCGGTCAGTAGGTCATTGGTGAATGTGGTTACGGCTGTTTCGGTGGAGTGGTGGGGTCAGAAACCGGATTGTAGGTGGTTAAAGAGGGAATAGGAGGAAAGGTGGGAGGACAGCTCGGAATAGTAATTCAAGTTGTTCAAGTAATTTAGAAGTGAAGGGGAGGAGAGATAAAGGGCGATAGTTGGAGACTGTTGCAGGGTCAAGGGAGGGTTTTTTGAGGATGGGTGTGATTAGGGCGTGTTTTTTTAAAGGATGAGGAGAAGACACCGGATTTAAGTGATATGTTGAAGAGGTGGGTTAGGGCAGAGATGAGGACTGTGGTGAAGTTCGGGATGAGGTGGGATCGTGCTAGTAGGGAGGAGAGGTGATCTTCTGTCATGGGGCAGAAACTACGTTTGGGTGAGGTGGGTTGGGCGATTGAGGGGATTAGGCCGAGGGGATTGTGGATCGAAGCTTTGTCTGAGTTTGTCGATCTTCTCTTTGAAAAAGGTGGCAAAGTTATCAGTGGAGATCAGGGGTGAGGGAGGGGGTGCAGGGGGACAAAGTAAAGAGTTGTAAGTTTTGAAAAGTTGCTTGGGGTTGTGGGACAAAACAGTTATTAGGGTCACTTTATATATTGAATCATTGAAAAAAATACCTTTGTGATGATATTCTAATTCATTGAGATGCACCAGTATATCTTTTCTTTTAGCCATACTTAGCCATACTTTAGCCATACATTTTATCAATTTACATTTTTTGGTTAGCCATTCTATTCTCCTTTTTAAACTATAACTTTTTATAACACCAAGATTTACTTTAGCGGTGCACTGAAACCTTTATATTAATTTTACATGAACTTTTAGAAACACTCAGTAAAAAAATTACAAACACTGATTTAGTGTAATTTGCCAAATATTAGAACCAAAGTATCGATGCATTAGATATACATGGTCCTTCCAGATTTTTTCAAGTCCTTGTGTTATGCCTTACTTCATCACACATTGTACTGAGAATAACATCAGTTTTGCGTAAAGTATACCGTTAAACTGCCTGGTCTGAGAAAGAACAATCAAAATCTTCATAGTCAACTACTCATTAAATTCTTTGTGGCAGCAATATAATTTAAACTGCTGGTGGCCATTCAGTCGGGAAGGAGCCTTTGTAAGAGAATCAATCGCTTTATTTTACCGACAATGATAGTCTCACGATTTGATAATAGTACATGGAAAGTGCAATACTTGTTGTCAGAATAGAAACTCTGAATATAATAACATTGAATCTATGCTTTAGATGCTACAAAACGTTTTACTTTGCAAAAGTGTCTAATAACTGTATTCGAGCTTTATTGCATTTCATATGTTTAGAATGAGTCTGAACATTTTGTACAGAACATATTTATGGGAGACATCATTGTGGCTCTTAAGGGCCTTTAACTCTTTCTACTCTAAGAATAGAGATTGACTCCAATAGTTATTTCATAGAGATTGTAAGTAATTTGAGTGACAGCTTTTTTAATTCATAAC